>CM050215.1:10339749-10349749 GCA_027475355.1 Coilia nasus | reverse complement strand
CAGACGTACTGACCGGCATCCGTTTTAGACACAGCCCAGGGGAACTCCAGAGCGCCGGTCAGCGGCGATATCTCTCTAACCGGTGGAACAGCTGAACCGTCAGTCCTGCATGAAGGAAACACAGGGCTGAATCGTATTTGAATCTGAATCAATTATTGTAGCTAATTACCTCCACTAGTTGGAGCTAGTGTAGAAGACTGTGTAATTACACTGAGAGTCGTTTTAAGGCTGAGGTTTAAGGCTTTTGTTAAATAAATAGCAAAAACAAAATCAGTTTTGCAACAAAGCCACACTTCTGTATGTTTATTTCTTCACAAAAAGAGGATGCAGAGAATTTTATGAGAGCAGAGGCAGTTTTTTCATCTAGAAACTTAATTGAAAATCACACTTTTAACCTCAACTGAAATGTAACGACTTTCTCTCTTTTTGCCTCTTCATCGTCTAAAATGGACAAGGAGAAATACTGAAATGAAGACATACAGCGTCATGGTTTTCTCATTTTCAGACTTATGAGTCTTTAAATGCCATCCCTGCTGCCCTCTACCCCAAACCCCCCACCCCAACCCCAGCCCCCTTTCCTCACCACAAAGACTCGCCTCATGATGTCTTAATTACACTTTTATGACAGTTTTACGATGGCACTCTTTTGTGAAACACTGCTATAAAACAAGAAGAGTGAAAGCTCATACTCGGAGGGGAACAATGAGAGGGCAATTTATGGCCCTCTATAAAGCACAAGTATTAGCCCTGTATCGACGGGATGCCACCAACCAGAAATCTCCCCAAGGCATCTCTAGATGACTGTTCGCACACCAGCCACATTTCACAATTTCTCGCTTGCTTCAAGCTTTTCTCTCAGGCTCATCTTAAAATAATTAGTTTGGTGTTCATAGAAGAAAAGAAAACATGACAGAAGATTGAAACGAATGTTTTGTTTTCACATCCATTCACCTGTTCCCAGATTTTATTCCTGTCAGATTGATTTCAATTACAATCTGAAACAAGGTTGTTTTGGTTACAGTGTAACAGTTGTAACCGTTGCTAACTATGGGTCATCATGTGAACTACTGTACTGTGTGTTGAACATGCGGAATCAGAGATTGAGATCTCTGGCACCACAGAGCTCTGCTGGACTTTTACCACAGAGCTCTGCTGGACTTTTACCACAGAGCTCTGCTGGACTTTTACCACAGAGCTCTGCTGGACTTTTACCACAGAGCTCTGCTGGACTGCATGATAAGTGCAACACCAAAAGCAAGCGGTTGTTTTTTTCCTCACATAACAGCTGACAGCAGATAATGCCTGAGGTGACTTCTGCCTGAAGTGTTACCTAGAACAGGTGATCTGGCTGTAGGGCAAATTGCCATGAACTTTGAGAAGTACTCTCTGGTGGGTGAGATGTTCCTGCAAGACCAGTCTGTGTACCGTGATGCCATCTCCACGCACACAAGTGGTTTCATTCATCACTCTCAGGGTGGAGATATCTGCATGAGGTTGCGAGAGATTACCAAGAATTGATGTACACAGAACTTTCATAATACAACGAATGCCAAGAATTGATATACACAGAACAAACATGCATAATACCATGAATGCTAAGAATTGATCTACACAGAATGTATATAGAGTCACACACAAGCTGAAGCCATGACAACTTGATTAGTCTTGACAAATTAGTCTTCAGGCTTCTGTTTTTATAATTTTTTTCTTTTTAATTTTTATTTTCATTTTATTTTATTGTTTTGTTATTATCTAGTTTTACTCTAGGGCACCATACACATAGAGAAAAAAGCATTTTGTATCCTATATTTGTCTTGCACATTTATAGGTTTTTGACAATTAAAATCTCCTCGAAACCTTAAAATTGTTAAGTGTTACCATAACTGTAGCATCACTACAATAAAGTTAAATAAATGTGTGAGCACGAGGTAACTATTTGTAAATGGTGAGGGCCTTCACAGTTCAATATCACCTCAACCTCCTGCAGCAGCAGCAGTAATATCCTGCCCCCGTTCTCAGCACACAGGGGAGAGAGGGACGGAGAAGCGCGAAGAAAAGAGAGAGGCAGGAAATTACTGACACCTAACGTCCCTACAGGGAGAGCTGAGAGCTTAGGCAGGCACTGCAACTAACACTGCGCCAACTATGCAGGGTTGTTTCTTTTATTTATTTATTTTCTTTTCCAAGACTAAGTGTAAAGTGGGGATGATGACAGAAGCCTTGG
Source organism: Coilia nasus (assembly GCA_027475355.1). Classification (NCBI taxonomy): domain Eukaryota; kingdom Metazoa; phylum Chordata; class Actinopteri; order Clupeiformes; family Engraulidae; genus Coilia; species Coilia nasus. The sequence continues at coordinate 10,347,525 of CM050215.1, read as the reverse complement.
TACTTTTCATGCGTGTATATTTTTTTTGCCATTTAGGCAGTGGGTGTTGATTTTTTTGTTTGATTTGTTTTTTTTATTATTAAACAAACAGTAAGACAGCCCAGTTGCTAAAAGAAATAATTCTCTAAGGTTTCTTAAAGGGTGCCCCAACACTGCCTATAGCTGTGTGGGGGTCTTTTGTCTGGGAGGTACTCACAATACTGGCGGACTTGCACCACTCTCCTCTGCACTGGGCCATGCGTCGGCTGTATTAGGCAGGTCAGGGCACTCCCCTCATGGCTGGCCAGGGTAAACTCGTAGGAGGCGCTGGCTTTGAACTTTGACCCTTCAATGGCTAAGGACAGCACCACATTCACTGCAGTGCTGTTGTCAGGGAGGAGCCAGGTGATGTTGGCGTTTTCTGCTTCACTGGAATATGCACACTCAGCCCGCAGTAGAGAGGAGTTACGGTTCTCCATCAAGAGAACATGGATCTCTGGGGGTGCTGAAAGAAAGCTTTGGATAATAAGACAATGTGCCTATGGTTGCACTTTATTTCAAGTGTTCTTAGGGTACTATGCAACTGACAGTCAGTGAATTGCTTGTGCAGTGGAAGTTCTATAAGAGGAGTTTTATTGCTGTTAGTGATGTCTGGTGTGCTTTGGGTCGGGTTCAGTGAAATGTAATTGCCACTGACTTGCATTATTAATTACGTAGTGTGCTATAAATAATGAAAGGAAATTTCATTTCACAGGTGTCTATGTCCCTAGACCACACAAGAACAACCACAAGGTGACATTTAATTAAATATTCAACATTTGATTTCATTATTTAATTACCTAGTAGTTTTAATTAAAGAGGTGAACTTACCTGCAGCCTGAAGCTGGGCCACCCTCCTCTCCATCTCCAGCAGACTCGGATGTGTCACCACACACACCACATCCATCCCCTGGTAGTCCACCAAGGGCAGCTGCAGCACCCCCATCACCACCTCCAGCCCTTCCCCATCTTCAGCGGTGAGGTCCTCACCTCCCTGGAGCTCCACGCCCCTACCTGTGCCGTTGTGGTCCTCCACACGCCAGGAGATGCTGGCTCTGGGTCTGACACTCTCCACCCTGCATTCCACCTTTGCGTGGGCCATGCCCTCGTGCCATACAATGCTAGACTGCACTTTTATGTCAGGACGAGCTGAAAATAGATAAAAGAAACACCAAATGATGCTGATGTATAATATTTGAAAAATATTCAGCAGAGTACAGAACATTGTTGTTTTTTGTCAGCAGTAATAAAAGCCCTTGCTTGCTTGTACAAATGCACATTATGTTTATTATTTATTATTTATTTATTATTATGTTAGATCAGACGGTATCAGACATTAGCCCCAGACATACCACAGGCAGGCAGCGTTATCTCCCTGCTCTCTGGGTCCTCAAACAAGAGGTGCTCCACTAGGCAAAACAACGTGTGCTCCTCAGGCAGACAAGCAGGCAGGCTTACAGTCGATGTGGCGCTGACAGAGCCGTTATCTGACGATGAGGTGTTACGTGCTATCTCTGCAGTGAGTCCCGGGGGCAGGGACCAGGAGACGTTTGGGGCTGGGACTGCACCCGTGGCTGCACACTCGATGATGACGCTGTCCAGCTCTGGCCAGGTTTTCACCTTTATGCTTGGAGCCACAGGGACTAAGGAAGAGATTTGGGATTGAGGTCATAACAACAAAAACGACTGGAAACCTATAGCTTTAAGGATGAGTATACACCACAATAAACATTGGTACAACATTGGTGCAATATTCAGGAAATCAAGGAGTCTTTATTGTTGAAAACCTTACAATGTGCAGAACACAAAGAGATTTCATATGCATCCTGTATACAGGATTTATGTATCATATCCATCCTGTTACATCAAGTACTGGTGATCAGAGCAGACCAAGAATGTGCACTTACTAGGTGTCTGGATGTCTGGATTGACACTGACGTTAAGATGAGCAGATGCTTTGTGTTTGTAGAAGGCGGCTTGACACTCATAATGTCCAGCATAGCGCAGAGCGACCGGCCCTCGGAAGCTAAGCACACCATTCATCAACTCCACACCATGAGGGAGAGAAGAGCCATCCCTGGATAGATAGATAGATAGATAGATAGATAGATAGATAGATAGATAGATAGATAGATAGATAGATAGATAGATAGATAGATAGATAGATAGATAGATAGATAGATAGATAGATAGATAGATAGATAGATAGATAGATAGATAGATAGATAGATAGATAAGTAGGTAGGTAGGCAGACAGACAGACAGACAGACAGACAGACAGACAGACAGACACATAGACAGACAGACAGACAGATGGGGAAGAAGAGAGAAAGAGTGGGGAGGAGAGGAAGAGAGAGATTGTAAGGAGAGTGAGGAAAACAGAGAAGTGTGTGGGGGGGGGGGGGGGGGGGGGGTAGAGAGTGAGAAGTATCTCATCTTGGGTGACAGTGATCAAATGACTATACTTGTAGGCAGCTGGATACACTGTGTATGTCTCTGACCAGAGGAAAAATCCATCTTGTGCTCATGTAAAACTACTGAAGTGTGTCTTCTCTGTTTCCTCAGACAAACTTCCAAAGTCGAAAGTTGAAAGACGTAAAAAAAAAAACTTAAACTATCAGAGAAAGCGGGAAGTTTTGAAAGTGATATTTAAAGGAAGTGATATTACGTAAAGGAAGAAGAATGTCACCACACACTTGGTGCACTTAGTCTGATAGCTTGGCACACTCCCCTGGACCTCCAGCCTGAAGGCCATGCCAGCCTCCCCCTCCTCCAGGAGCACGGACTCCACCTCAACATCCATATCCTCTCTGCTGCTGGAGTTCACGCTCAGGTTAAACAGACGAACAGAGGAGAGATCTGCATCAAAACAGAAAAGGCTGCATTAGTGTGTGTGTGTGTGTGTGTGTGTGTGTGTGTGTGTGTGTGTGTGTGTGTGTGTGTGTGTGTGTGTGTGTGTGTGTGTGTTTGAGTGTGTGTATGTGTGTGTGTAACTGTGTGTGTGTATCTGGATGGCAAAGGTGAAAATACACACCTAACTAGGCCATAGGCACACGCACACACAAGCATAATTCTCTGACTCAGTAAAACGCAGCAGAACATTTAACTGTACACCATTCAATCCTTTACTACAATCAGCAGTTTTCTTACTGTAGATGAATGTTGTGAAAGTTGGAAGTTGCATAAAAGTTACTTAAAAAGTGTTACTGCATGAGCAGTCTGGCACTCACAGTATGTGGGCAGAGTCAATGTTCTCTCGGCAACCTTCGTGAGCTTTGGGTGGCTGACGACACAGGTGACGTTGTCGCCCTCGTGACCTCCGGCCGGGAGTGTCACCGAACTGAAGAACGTGCCATCACCGCTTGTCGCCTCATAGGGAAGAGTGTTTTCCCCCTCAGGCAGTATCCAGGCAATTTTGGGTTGAGGTCTCCCTCCTCGCGCGGTGCAGTTGACAACCCACAGTGTTTCTATCCCTCCTCCATCCGCGCCAGGCCCCACCACCAGGCTGGTCTCCATGGTTACGTCTGGAGCAACTGTACATCAACACAGACAGCATGTTTGTGTTTTTGATCTGATTTTGATGGGTGGTCACGTTACTCACTCTCTTGCTGTGCTATGACTGTGCAGGCGAAGCAGGCAGGTCTGGCTATCGACTGGTTTTCTCATTTTCCCTCCCATTTGACCACACACAGAACCACTGTATGGGCACTTACAACACAGGTTTCTGGTGACCTCAGGGAACTGTTAAATAGGTTGAGTCAGTAGCACTGACATCCCATTTTCCTTCCCGAAAAAATGCAGCAGTTTTTGAACTTCCCTGAAAGAGAAAATGGCCTGGCCCTGTTTGTGATGACGGTATAAACCACAGCCAGTCTGACACACCTTTGGCCACCCAGCATACCTCACTATGCGCATGACAAGAGCACCAGTCACAAAAACAACACACCACCACACAGACTTCCCTGAAATAGTGATATAAGAGACAGAGTGAGAGAGAGAAAAACAGAGAGAGAGAGAAAGACAGAGAGAGAGATGGCTGAATTCTACATTAGGCATTCCCACAACTTCTTGGAACCACAAATGCAAACGGAAATCTAAGGTCTCCCCTTAAAATTATAAGACACTTTTAAATTCCTGGCTGCGTATGGTGTGTTAGACTGTGGAAGACCAGTGAGATTACATTACGTGTAATTTAGCTACCACTCTTATCCAGAATGACTTACAGTGAATTAGACACAAGGACAGTCCCACTGGAGCCATATGAGGTTAGACGCCTTGCTCAAGGGCACCTCAGCTGTGGATGAGGATGCAGAAGAGCACTGCTTATTCACCCCCACGCCCACATTTTTGTATTGGTACAGCTTTTGACCAAGAGACCCTCTGGTCCTATGACCAACCCTTCCACCATTAGGCCACAGCTGCCTGGTGTCATGCTGTCCAATCAGGCCTATGAGAGATCAGCAAGTGTGTATGTCCTGCTGTGAATCTGATGCACATACAGAGAGAGAGGTTAGTAGGCTACTGGGCAGAATTTGCTGGGATGGGAATTAGTGCAAGTTCACAGTCTAGACAAGCTCCATGACTGCAGGTTTTAGACACAAGGCTCATGCATGTACTGTAGGTTAACAGTTTCATAGTCCACAGTACGGTCGCTTTGCAAATGAAGTGCCCCTAAGCCCTCTTGAGTAACTGAACAGGTTTGTGTCCGCGTAGCTTGTGTAGACTTTGAAACAGCGCTAAGAGAGTTGGACGTCAGGGGGTGTCGAAGCAGAACCCCGAGCCCATCACCTGCTTCTCCAGCTGGACTACTCACACAGCTGAACCCAGATGGCTGCAACAGCTGCCTTCAGTACAGCTGCTAGCGGGAGGTGCTAACAGTGGCAGAGGCTCAACACCCAAGGAACACACACATGCTAATCCTAATTAAAAACCAATAGGACCACACATACACTGATGCTAGTTTTTTCCACTATATATTTGGCAGTGGAACTGCAACGCTGCTAAAACGATGACCACTGCTGCTGATCAGTAAGATCACGGGCAAAGTAATGACTTTCATTTGCACACTGTATAAGCACTACACCCAAAGGCTTATTTTTAAACCTCAATTTGTCCATTTCAGCTCAGAAGTAGCCAGAGTTCTCCATTTATGGGGTTATTTTCAAAACTTGCCCCCGGACCTCTCTAGCATAGTTGGGTTAACAACATTTCTCAACTGACAGCAAAGCTGCTACAAGAACATTCTAATGGAAATACTGGATACTGATAAAAAACCAATACTCCAGGAACATCCCACTGCTATCCTGATAAAAACTATATTCTAAGAACACCGCACAACAACACTGATAAAATGCAATACTCAGGAATATGCATGGCAGTTCTGATAAAAACCTATGCTTATGCCGAACATCTCATGTCATAAAAGTAAGACAGCTAAATGATTAACTCTATGTCAACATGAAGAGACAGACAGACTGACTTTTTAAGTATCAGATCTCATTACAAGTAGAAAAGGTCATCATAGACATACACACAGAGGTATGTGTAATGGACCTGCTTTTATCAAGAGCTGTCATAACTCATGTGGGTGTGACGCGAGTGATGTTTACTTAGTTTGATTTATAGATATATTTCCCTTCTCCGGTTTTGGCATTAATGCAGCCAGCAGCTTTACATTCAGTTTATATTTATGTATTTTTGTTCTTTTTTTATTTCCAGGTCCAGTCGATGCAAGCTGTTTGGGCACAAATGTTCTGATGGGAAAGCAGTCTCGCTGATCTCATCGGCTGCAGAGCGGAGTGATGAATGAGGTTGCTCTATGGCGAGACAGACGACTGCAGATGCTAATATACCCACAGGAAAACCAAGCGGCGCAGACAGAGCGAACACCTGGTTCACTTCCACAAAGGCAGTGATCTGCTCAAGAATGCACACACTCACCAACACCCGAGGAGGGACAGAAAGATGGAGAGAGCAAGAAAATACAGAGAGAGAGAGAGAGAGAGAGAGACAGAACGATACAGAAAGAGCGAGATATACGGAATACAGTGTGTGTATGTGTGTGTGTGTGTGTGAGAGAGAGAGAGCAAGGGAGAGAAAGAAAGAGAGTGAGAGAGACAGAGAGAGATAGAGAGAGGGAGAGAAAGAAAGAGAGAGAGAGAAAGAGAGAGAGAAACACAGAGAGAGACAGAGAGAGAGAGAGAGAGGATACAGAGTATTTGACAGAGTAAAAGTGTTTCTGTCTCTCTCGCTCTTTGCGTGCGTGTGTGCTAGTGTGTGTGTGTGTGTGTGTGTTTGTGTGTGTGTGTGTGTGTGTGTGTTTGTGTGTGTGTGTGTGGTAGTGCGTGCGTGTGTGTTTGTGTGTGTGCATTTTTGGTGGGGGGGAGGGGGGTATAAGTGAGAGAAAGAGATGGAAATAGAGTATGTGAGAAAATAGAAGTGTGGCCATGTGTATATTTGAGAGCGTGTCCGAGAGAGGCAGAGAAAGAGAGAGAGAGAGAGAGAGAGGGAGAGGGAGAACAAATGTCCCACAACAGGTTTTGTGCTTCAAATATAGAACGTCATAAGATAAGGGCACAGGGCTGGAGAACAAAGAACAAAACAAACAAAAGTACAAACCACACGCTCACATGAAGCAAAACAAACGCACAAACACACAGACAAACACAGGAAACAGCCTGCAGCTCACCAAAGGTCTGCATCAGAGCTGTTGTTCTCCTGGGCTTCAGCAGGGCTGGGTGCTGCACCATGCAGACCACAGTGCTGTCATCGTTCAGGTGGGTGGGGAAGCGGAGGGTGCTGGTGAGGTCGACGGTGCCGTTCCCATGGCGGGTGCTCTCCGTCTGGACAGAGAAGATGGCCCCGCTGGGGGGACCACCGTTGATTTCCCAGCTGATCTGCGGGGCTGGCTTGGCATTGGCGGCGAAACAGCTGACACTCTGGTAGTGGGTGTTGTTCTCGGTTTCCTCCTTCACTTGAATGGTGACATCGGGTCGCACTAATAATGGGTAGAAAACATTGCCCTTACATGAACTGTGATTCATTACAATTTACCTTTTTCTTTTTTCTTTTTTTCTCTCTTTCTTCTTTCTCCTTTGTTCTATCAATGCTCTTGTTGCTAAAATACTTATCTGCCTGGGTTTCAAACACCCACATTTGGTCCTTGTTTTTTTCTCCCCTTGAGATAGATTGGAAAAGCGTTTGAACTGAACATGGTTTTCAAATCATTCTCAGTCCTCTCCCCCCCATGCACCCATATTATTAGGCCACAAGTATGCAAGCATGCAAACTGGGATCTGCCATTTATTCGTCATGCCATTTTATCAGTACAGCTTTTCATTAATGTTCCATTCATATTTCTGTTATAGATTCTTTGTGTGTGTTACAGATTTCAAAGCTGCCCTGCCTTCAGCATGTAGCTTCAAAATGTACTGACCAGTGTTAATCAATACCGTCGGGGTCTTTCTCATTCTGAGTGGTTGTGTACTGTATATAAAGCATGTGTTACTGTGTTTAGATTTAGTGCCAGTGTGTCCCCATCTTACCTAGGACCGTGAGGGAGACCTGGTCGGTGACGTGCCTTTCGGGAGTGACAAACTCACAGGTGTACCTCCCCTCTGCCTTCACACTCAGCACCTGCATCCTCACGGTCAGGTTGTGGGCCGTCGCCGGTGCGGAGAAGCCATCTGTGACGTATCGCGTTGTGCCAAAGTACCCCGCCAGCTTCTTCTTGCTCGCGGACTCACTCCAGGTGGCGAA
>CM050215.1:10332249-10334749 GCA_027475355.1 Coilia nasus | reverse complement strand
TTTCACATCCTCTTCTTTCTTTCTTCCTTCCTTTCTTTCTTTCTTTCTTTCTTTCTTTCTTTCTTTCTTTCTCTCTTTCTTTCTTTCTTTCTTTCTTTCTTTCTTTCTTTCTTTCTCTCTTTCTTTCTTTCTTTCTTTCTTTCTTTCTTTCTTTCTTTCTTTCTCAGTCTGTCTTTGGCTACTGTTACCTTTCCAACTTCAAATGACTCAAAAGGTCTTTTCTTCACCGCACTCAAATAACTTACTTTTTCCACATTGTGTCAAACTCTGCGTTTGGCTCTGTGTGTGTGTTTGCGATCAGCCAAAGCCCACTTTTTTTTCAGAATACCTTGCATGGGAAAACACATGACAAATAACAGTTTCAGCTGAGCTCATTTCAAAACCTAATAAATTATTATAAACACAATAATCCCCACTGTCTGCTGGACACGGGGCACGAGGAGGAATTTCACACGTTCTCCAGCCACTGGGAGCCTCTAAGTGCAGACACCTGCCAACAGACACTACAACACACTTTAGAGATTTGTCTTTATGTGGTTCACATTACGTGCCTCCATCTCGTGTCGCCAAAAGAACACAAAAATACACACCACTGAGAAATACACACAGCTCAAAGTGCTGCGGGACTTTTAAAGCACTAGACAGTGAATCATTTGCCCTGGGCAACATATCAGGTTGACGTGTACGCAAAATGCACTCACAATCGGTCATTAACCTGAGGAGTCACAAATATTTGAGATGGTTTCAGGACTGTGACTTGGACGATCAGCTCAGCGTTACTCGGTGTGAAATTTAGCAGAGTGAGGAAGTGCTGCTGCTGGTGGTGTGGTGGTCAGCAGCTGGGAGAAATTAGTCAGCAGGTGAGGACAGAAGGAGCCTCACAAGGTTGTGAGTTTGAGACCAGGGCCTGACACCTTGACGGTCCTGAGCAACGCTTTTAACTCATACAGTAGACTGGTTCATATAGACTGTTCATACAATATAGTTAGCTCACTATAAGTTGTTTTAAGTTTGAGTTCATGTAGTTAGACATTATAAGAGTATCTACCAATGGCCAATAAAATGAAAAGACATCTACAGTGGAAGTAGATCTGCAGACCCATATTCTTGGAGTTACCATTGGACATACACTGTACCAGACTAGTATCTTACAAATAAGTGTGATACCTCTTACTGTCTAAAACTGTAAGCCTATCTACAGTATCTCAAATGTTTGGTTAGCGGTAAGTTGCAACAGTTAGCACATGTACTGAAAAGGCTTTTTTTTTGCTGGTGACAACAATGTCCAAAGTAATGTTTACATTGTCATACAAACGTGCATACCTCTTATTCATAATTCCTGCATACAAACCCAAAAAGCGTGAGAAGATCTCAAATGTAGACACGCAACTCATTACATTTGAAAAGCGCATGGTTGGTCTTCCTTGCAGAGCGTGTGTGCATGCATGGTCGTTGTGCACATCAGCTTGCCAGTGTGGCAAATGCGGTTATGTCAGCGGCCAGGGGAGATTTCCCGTCCCCATTCAAATTAACTGAGGGCTTTTATCTACTAGATAAGCCATATATCAAGCTTTGTAGTAATGTTTCCTTATTTTAAAGGGACCATTGCATGTCTAGTATGAATGAATGCCCTGTGAGCCGGTTTTGGTGAAAAAACTGCTTTAGTGCTCCTGTTACAGGCTCTTCTTGTTTGGTGGAAGAGATGGTGTGGAGAGAATGACAGGTTCCCGGCTATGCTAGTCACAGGCTACAGTCATTCAAAGACCATTTGGTCATAGCATTTTCAGCCTATTTTCTTTCATTGATTAATGGAGGCATTTGGGGTAGAACATTTTCACGTTCAGCATCACGTTCAGTACTAAATGGTTTCTCAGGGAATGACACCTTTAAGAATAGGCAATATGCATGTGCTCTGGCAATATGTCTCACATTGAACAACATATTCTCACATTGAAAAACACTGGCATAGGCGAAGGTCTGTGCAAGCTTAACTGTTAAGCCTTGAGCATGATCACTGAGTATTATTCATGCTTGCTCTGGGAGTATGTCTCTTCATGCACTTTCAAAGAAATTAAACAATAAGTCGACACAGGCCGAGGTGTGTGCCCTGTGCAGTGCTAACTGTATAACTGTAAGTATAACTGAGCCCAGAGCCCACAATCACACAGTGTTATTAAGACCTGCCTACAATCTGAGAAGAGATCTGACTTTCATTTGAATGAAATTCCTTTTGTGTCATACCTAAACCAGCAGCCTAAGCCTCTCTGCAAAAGAGCCGTTATGATTGACTCGGCAGAAGAGCCGTTAAGATTGATGACCTAAAAACAGCACGACATGGTGGAAAAAGAAATGAGTTTTTTTTAACGACATCTTCTCCCATTCACTGAATAAACAAGATGACTGATTCACTCTACAACTGGCTTTGAGCTTTGAGGTTTTTTAGTATTGTACCCGTGACCGAAGGTGCAGAACTCAATACCATCATGACTGTGCACATACC
>CM050215.1:10322249-10327249 GCA_027475355.1 Coilia nasus | reverse complement strand
GACGGATACATAAAGTCTTAATTTTCCGCATATTTTTAAAGGAGAGTATTGCCATGTCCTCAGTTAAAGGGAATTAGTTTTCAGTATGGCATATAAACCAATGGGGCATGCCCTTGCTGAGCTTGATAAATTCGCCCAGTCGCACTTTTTTCTGGGGTGTCCGTGGCTAGGGGCAATAAACGAGTCAAAGATGTTTCTGTCTCTGACAGCAAGCTTTTAATTAAAGGCCCCATAATTACAATCAGGCCTTTCTCTCATGCAAGCGAAGCGTTTGCGCTTACGTGACAGAAACGCCACGGCTAGCCCTGAACCCAATGCCAAAGGGATCTAGATGGGTCAGTAGCGGGATCGATATGTTATTATGGGCTGGAATCATACGCACGGCCTTCTGTTCGCCTCTGCGGGACGGGTTCAGTCATCTGTAATCTGGGGTCTGCTCCCCCAAGGATGCTTTAGGTTTACTGCCTGGACAGAGCAGTGTCTGGGCCCTTTAGTGCTTGGAAATGAACACAAATGTTACTAGGGGTTAAGGAGCTACTAAACATTTTAAGCCCCTATGAAACAGTATACTGTTGGCATTCCTTAATAATAATAGTTATACTCATAAAGTTATGTAGGGGGAGCTGGCAATGCAAGGCCTCTGAAATCATCCTAGTTTATATAATGTTACTATCTGTGTGTGTGTGTGTGTGTGTGTGTGTATGTGTGTTTTGAAATGTAACATGACACATGTTGTTTTTATCTATCTATGGAGCGCGCCTAAGCGAGGCCCATTTGTCTTTATGTCCTTATGAGCTGTATGTTACTTCATCTTGGTTCATGGCTGCCACCTAAAGGTCATTACAGGAGACACACATACATGCACACACACACGCACACACACACACACACACTCACAGCACTGCAAAATGAAATGACAATAAAACACAAGGTATCATATTTAGTGTAATAAATTAATGGAGACAAGAAAAGGGTTTTTAAATAAACATTTGATAGTCAAGAACAATTTAGGCCTAGTGAGACAAACTAACCGAATCCACGCCATTAACAGGCTGCATCAAAGTTAGAAAAGCAATTGGCTCCTCATTTCTTCTAGAGTCCTCATGTTTCTCTCACTTAGATGAGTCTGCCTGACAGGGGGTAAAGTCAGGACTCGGGGCCTGAGGAGATTAATAGAAATGCTGTGTCACCCTGCCGAGCGCAGCTTCTCCCGTCCATAATAATCAGCACTATTGATCCGCTGCTAATGAACCTAAAATTAGCTGCTAGCAGTCACCCTACCCATCTTTCACAGAGCCGTCTCCTCGTGCCTCGGACGTTATCCAGAGTCCTGAGGGCAACTGCGATAAGGCAAGCTGGCCAGTCAACGGGTTGAGCCCTTGGAATGAATGGTCAGGACTGTCCGCTCATCCCAAGATCCCCAGTGGTGCCTCGGCGCGCTGAACTCGTGCATTCCTGGAAAAATTAGCAGACGGGCAGATTGTGGTCATGCTGGAAATCCTGACAAGGTCAGGGGAACAACAGGATGAAGAACATGGGCTCTTTCTATAAAGCTAATTTTGTTGTAATAAATGAGACACACATTCTGTGTGAAAACAGGATAATTATGGGAAATTATTGTAATGTAAAAAAAAAATATTTTTTTACACAATAGTATATACGTGGCTGTGTCATTTTATGAATTTAACACAAAATAAGGACTTTTAAATTAATGTTATTAATTTAAATTATCCTTTAAAACCAATCAGAATTATATTGTATGCTGTAGAGGTAGCCTATTGACTGTTTTCCACAGTTAATGGGCAGCATTTAGCTTCGGCTCAAAGTACAGTATAAATGCACCTTGACCACACCATTGTCACTTACGTCTGACATCTTGATGCAGCTGTCTAAATGAGGTGCAGTCGTTCAGTGACTGTAGGCTACTCCACTGACTGACCACCGCTGTTTTCCGCATAGCCACGGCCCAGCCGGCCAGCCCAATGCCGTGGGCGGTGGTCGCACCATAACATTGTTGATGGCCAAATCGATTCCCTTAATGGAACAAAGTAAATTACAAGCAATTAGTCATGTCCTGGAGGTGCTTGCTGTGTGCCATTTCCCTCCTAGTCTCCTTCGAAGACCAGGCATATGCCTTTCCTCCAGTGCTAATAGTGGGTGTGTTCTTCCTTCCTCTGAGGAGGGAAAAAACTCCATTCTCCAAACTCCATTCTGTGTGCTGTGTCCTTCAAGACGCTGTTTGTGATTGATGACTGCTTCTATCACTGGAATACAAGAACACAAGGACTCAAACTTGCACTCGCTAATGTCAGTCCCTTAATCAACAGAAATGATGACAGTCTCAAAGGACAAGATGAGAACATGGTAAACAAAATCCCACAATATTAAATATCTGTCAAGATGAATGTTTGCAATTAACTGTTCAGTACTTTAATAATTCATTTCCCTTAATGTGGCAAACTAAAATACATCCATACAAAACATGACTTCTTTCTTTAAAAGGATTGTGGATAATATTGATAGAAAGCAGAATTTTCTGATTAAGTCAAGATTTAGCCTTAATTCAATTTTAAAATATTGCATACAGTTTGAGATTTAGAGGGATTAAATCCACAACAAAATTCAGTGCAGTATTAAGGGAAATAAACTTAACCACATATCTTCCGCGCATAATGGTTTGCATAACAGAAGAGAGAGTTGGCTTTTCATAACTGTGGAGTGAAGGCAGAGAGACAGTGTGTGTGTGTGTGTGTGTGTGTGTGTGTGTGTGTGTGGGTGTATGTCTGAGAGAGAGCGAGAGAGAGAGAGAGAGAGTGTGTGTGTGTGTGTGTGTGTGTGTGTGTGAGAGAGAGAGAGAGAGAGAGAGAGAGAGAGAGAGAGAGAGAGAGAGAGAGAGAAAGAGAGCTCAGAGGGCTTAATGCAGTCCTGAGGTGAGCAGCAGTCAACAGTAGCTGAATGTCAGAGAAAATGTCAGTACAGTAAGGCTGGCGCCATTTCAGAGGCAATCATACAGGTGTGAAACAGAGTACAGGCCATATCCTTGTGTAAACACCATTAGTCCCATGCCACAGTGGCTCTCACCATCACACACACACACACACACACACACACACACACACACACACACACACACACACACACACACACACACTCTCTCTCTCTCTCTCTCTCTCTCTGTCTCTCTCTCTCTCTCTCTCTCTCTCTCTCTCTCTCTCTCTCTCTCTGTCTCTCTTTGTCTCTCTCTCTGTCTCTTACTCACTCCCTCCATCTCTCTTTTTCTGTCTGTCTCTCCCTTTCTCTCTCTCTCTCTCTCTCTCTCAGTCTTAAGTAAACACATACATAGTGGCATAGTAGTAAAAATAAACATGGGTAATCTACAGTATATGCACAGCAGTAAAAGCGGTGGGTTAACTGTTCATATCCTTAACATTAGCAATCACAATGCTGTTTTGTAATAAGGTGGGTAAATGGGGCTTATGTTCATTTACCCTACACTCACTCACTCAGTCTCCCACATATATACACACATACTCCTGTGACCTTATAAGCCCCTCGCACGTCACACATGAGTGAAGTCTGCTATGTCCCCTCTGCATAGCTGTGTGTTTTGAGGTGAACTGACCTCGCATGTGACTGCTTTGGGTTGTTTAGCCTTGGCATGTTACAACAGTAGACCACAGGTTGGGCTGAGATATTTCGCGTAGGCTGGGTTGGTCTAAGATATTTTATTTGTTTTTAGCTATTAGTTAATAGTAACAGCTAATTAAACAAAACTGTTAATTTTATTGTATCTGGACTTGTTTTGTATAGGCTTTAGCATACAATAAGCATAACCTCACACACAAATTGAAACTGACAGTGTTCAAAACAATAGCTAGTTTTGAGAAAAACCTCAGGTTGAAATAATGTAAGCATTATTTACTTTCACAAAGACTGTTTACATGTATTCTGAATGTAAACGTCTTCCATGGAAATTGGCAAGAAATTTTCATTTCTGAGAGATGTTTTTAGCTACGTCGCTTAGGCCGAACAAGGTATGCTCTGTGTATCCCTTTAGTGCTTGATTGAGGTACAGTATTGGAAAAGACAGAGGGAAAAGGGAGGAAGAAAAAAAAAAACCTTGACCTTTATTTGAGTGGCGCTTGTTTGCACAAGGCCAAAACACAGAATCATTAGCAAATGGTTAGCCACTGCCAGCAGCATTTTGTGAGAAAAAGTGGTCTTGAGAAAAAATGGCCTCTGCCTCTGTGTTTTTGGCAGTGGTGGCATAACGTTGTAAAAAAATAATAATAAAAAAAGAAATACTGAAAGAGACGTTTTCATTCAGTGATTTCCTCATCCACAAGGACATCCACCAAACCGAGGGTCACCTATAAGCACGCTGAACTTGTTTCATTGTCTCTGGGAGAACTGTAAACATCAGCTCCAATAAACACTGCTCAGAGGAAGTATGTACAGATAACACCCAACATCCAGTAACGTCACACACACACACACATGGATGTACATACACACACACACACACACATGGATGCACACACACACACACACACATGGATGTACACACACACACACACACACACATGGATGCACACACACACACACACACACACATGGATGTACACACACACACACACACACACGGATGCACACACACACACACAAGAATGCACAGGCACACACACACACACTTACATTTACACTCACTCACACACATACACATACACACACACACACACACACACACGGATGTACACACACACACACACACATACACACACACATACACACACACACACACACATAGATGTACACACAAACACACACACAAAAACACACACAAACATGGATGCACACACACACACACGGATGTACACACACACACACATACACACACACACACACACACGGATGCACACACACACACACACACACACACACACACACATGTATGTACACACACACACACACACACATACACACACACACGGATGTACACA
>CM050215.1:10304749-10317249 GCA_027475355.1 Coilia nasus | reverse complement strand
AAACGGCATCAGCACGTGAACCTTTGATGGGTTTACTGTAGGCCTCAGGTGGGGTCAGGCAGGCTAAGGCCTTTCGTCTACTCAAAAGTCTTTCACAAAGACACAAGCTCTGTCATAGAGTGTGTATGTATATGTTGGTACACACATACACACAGCCACGTAGTAGCACTGTGGACTGCATAAAAAAGATATGTAGTATTATTGTGTGCCATTACAATTGTTGGAATTTTTTTTTTGGCTCAAATCAGTCAGTGGTCCTTCCTGTTGGCCGAGCACTCCGTTGAGGCTGTAACTCCTGACTGGCGCAGCGTGAGCGCGGCACAGGAGCCAGAGCTAAGTCCCCCGTAATTAGGACCCCACGCTGCTCGCCCGTAAAGCCTTTAAAGAGGACACGCCGGCAACCCTTGCCTCCCTATCACAGGTAATTCATCAGTCGCTTGGCACCAGCTCACCTCCTCAGTTCTCCACTCTGCCGCAGTCTTCTCCTAATTTTACACGGCTCACAAAAATTGTCTTTTTTTTAAGAAACATTGTTATTAAGCAACAAGTATTTCTTTTTAAAATGAAGGAAGGTCCAAAAGAGGTTTGGGTGTATAAAAACAGGTCCTCAAAACTCCCAAAAAGTTTTTGGTGTGTAAAAATGGGGGTTAACCATATTAAATACAGAAAGGAGACTCTCTCAGACTTTATCTCTTATACTTCACTGACTGGAAGCAAAGTACACATATGTATGCATTTCAGCCTTTTGCTGGAATAACAAGAGGGTGGCATCAGGCCAAAATGAACAGGCCTGTAGACTTAGCTTCCAATAAATCAAAGATGTGCGATTAAGCTTGAGAGTGTAATTTTTTGTTTTCGTATACAAACCAATGTACATTAATAGTATTCGTCTTTATCTGTCATTTATACAGCTTCATCTGTCTTTTATATGTTTCTGTCTTTATATTTGTTTTGTCTTTCTATGTGTTCCCAGGCAATCGAACCCATGCCCTTGATGGTGTAAGTGTCGAACCCATGATCTTGATGGTGTAAGTGCTTTATTCCACCAGTGACTCCTCCAGTAACACATTACACTGTAACTGTTATTTCTGTGTAATCCTCCATGCAGTGAGATAAGTCGCCGGCGCTGGCTCGGTTCTAAACGGCACCAATTATGGATTGGATTAGAGCGTAATTGTCCTGATCCATAAAACCAGAAATGTCACACTGACACAATGGGGGTCGGTTCAGGATGAGGTCGTTCGGGCCTGGTTTTGATTACCCTGACTCATCATTGGCGCTCAACATCCCTGCTAAAAGATGGTACTGACACAGCCCGTGATGTTGATGTGACGTCTCCATGGAAACCACATCTGAACCCCATTACATCTCAGAGTGTGGAGGGCTTCCCCCCTCCCATGCTCCCAACTATTGACACAAGACCTTGGACGCTGTAAGCTGCTCTTGGAGAGCCAGTCAAGAGTCAACACGTTTTGAACGAATAAAGGTTTGTGTATCGCATAACATTGGGATTGAAAGATGAGGAGACTTGAATTGATTTATGTCTGCTCTGTGTGACTCTTTCTCTCTCTCTCTCTGACTTTTTCTCTCCCTGTCTCTCTCTGTCTCGTTGTCTCTACCTCTCTCTCTCTCTCTCTCTCTCTCTCCCCTCTCTCTCTCTCCTCTGTGTGTGTGTGTCTTCACGAGGGCCTTGCAGACGAAGACGAGACAGTGTGTAAGGACGGGTGAGAGCCAAACGAAGAGGAAACAAATGTTTCTGACAAAGGGAATGAATGACTGCAGCACTCCTGAGACCTTAGGCAGCATATAGCTACAGGTCCGGCTGCAGCAGAACTCACACCACTGAAACACAAGCAGATGATGACACACACATTCACACACACACGAGCCCACACACACATACACACACACAAGCCCACAGACACACACAAACATACACACGTGCACACACACATACACACACACACACACACACAAGCCCACAGACACACACATATACAGTACACACGTGCACACACACACACACACACACACACACACACACACACACACACACACACACACACATGCACACACAAACCCACACACACATACACACACAAGCCCACAGACACACACACACACACACACACACACTCACACACATACACATGCACACAAATTCGTACAGTGCACTGATTCTGGGAAAGGGGCAGCATACACACACACAGACACACACTCTGTAACTCTGTTACATAGGAACACATGGGCACACATACCCATGAAAAAGACCATAAATCTAATACACACGCCACCCACCAACAAACACATGCGAAAAGTAAACACATAAAAGCCCCCTCTCTGACACACACACACACACATACACAGTCACCCTCAGACAGGCTTCTCAGCTGTGCTGAACAGAGGAGTGCATTGCAGTCATTGTAAGACAGTCTGCTGTGAAACTAAATCTCCGTCTCCAAACCCCCCCCCCCCCATCAGACCCACCGATCCCCGTTACGAACGCCTCCCCCACCAGCCCCTCCGTCCCCGGGACGGCCCACCTGCCGTGTCGCGTGACTGACGGCTCTCAAACAGGTGGAATAAACATGCCGTAAAAAGCCAAGCACAACACTTCCACCCGCATCACCGTGAAATCGGCCCCCACAGACGCAGCCGCGTGCAGGGAGAGACGGACAGATGGTCGGTGGAGGATTCCAGCATACCTTGAGTGGTCATTACACGCTAGGAGTGTGTGAGGAGTGTGTGTGTGTGTGGGGAGGGGGGAGGTTGATATTCATGTTTGTGTGTGTTTGTGTGTGTGTGTGTGTGTGTGTGTGTACTGTATGTGTGTGTTTGTGTGTGTGTGTGTATGTGTGTGTGTATGTGTGTGTGTGTTTGTGTGTGTATGTGTTTGTGTGTGTGTGTGTGTGTGTGTGTGTTTGTGTATCTGCGTTTGTGTATTTCCTGAGGATGCTGCCGCTGGTCCTGTCGCTCCTCTGGGGAACAATCATACTCCGAAACCTCGCAGGAAGCCTAAGCGAGGCAGAACAGGAATCTCAATTTGGAGGGAAATTCAAGTGTCAATCGCTTTAGCAAAGCCAGAGTGCTTTTATGGCATGAGACTGCTCACACAGAGTCACATGGCAGAAGCACTCACGCAGAGACTTTTAATGCCATGAATAACATGACATGTGCTTTATGTTATTGGACCGGACACCATTTTTCCACAGCTCTCCTCCAGTCATTTTTAAGTGATGACAATTTCAGCACTTGGTCAACGGTATGGGGGTGATGGTGCCCTAGCCAAGACAACATCTATCAGCACTTGAACCACCCGACTGTGCGAATGCTATGACACTTGTTACATAGGTCTTCCAAGTGCAAATTGTTGCAGTTAGTAAAAAAAAGGAAAATAATGAGCATGGAATTTGGTTTCCCACTGAGCAAAGTTGATATTAAATTGACAGTCCCTCTCTTTAGTTCTTTATTTTCTTTATTTTCTTTAGTGAAGGATGGGATTCATCGTGGCCTATGTAGGCTTTAGGTTAGCTTAATGGAAGTCAAACTGGGGTACGAGCACCCCTGAGGGGCACTCGAATCAATTCCTTGAATTTCACAGAATATTTAAAAGCCTTATTTTTATGAGTAATGGATATACATTTCGGACACGGTATGAGGATCTCCAAACCCCACTTCCTATTTAAGGGAAATGCTGTGATAGTATGACTCTCCACACCGGAGAAAATCAACTTTAATTCAAGTGAATTTTTTACAGCAGAATTTATCTGATGAAGGTCTAAGACCGAAACATTGTACTTTCTAAATAAAATGCTTGCAAAATGGTCAGTGTACAGGATACTTTCTTACGTTTTTGATTTGCAACCTTGGGTCTTTCCAACGCACCTGTCTGCCAAAGATGTGTGCAAGAAGCTTTCTTAAATTTTACTGAGAGGCCCAACCAGAAACCCTTCAGCCTCTGGCTCTCTGACACTGATGCTGAGCCTCGAGCATCCGTGTGGTCTCCTTTCACTGGGTTAACTATTTAGCTATAGCTATGACTGGCCGGAAGATTAGAGATATGCTTGAGATGATGTGATAATATCTATGAGTTAATTAGGTTGGAGGTGGGTCGGTAGTGATGTAAGAGGTTATTCACACTGCCACGTTTTTTTCTCCTCTGAAAAGCGAGACACGACGCTAGTATTCCAAAGTCTGAGCATTTAAAATATGCTTGCTGTAGATGCCACAGTTTTTGGAGTTACAGAGTCCCTGTAGCAATGCAATGACCCACTGTTAAGAAGAATGCGACCACAAAAGTTCAAAAGTTTGTAACTTGGAGCGCCTTGCTCCAAAAAACAGAGAAGAGTGTCACAGTGGTAAAACTGCTTCTCAGCCAAGTCGATCCCTTGGGAAATACTTGAACTGAAGTGTCTGGTGGTGAAAAAAGCATAGCAATATGAATGACCCCTTAAGGCTGTGTTTCTCAAAGTCTTTCAGACCGAAGACCGCTCCCGCCCTTAAACAAATCCTCAAGGACCACTCCTATGTACCACTCTTCCCAGCCCTAACTATGGAATGGCATGAAGATGATATACATGTCATTTAAACACACTGTGCATAGCACAGGTAGATTAAGAAACATGAAAAAAATATTTTAACACAACTGCTCGCGGACCACTTTGAGAAACCGTGCCTTAAGGTGATCAGAGAGGGAGCTGGAGAAGCATACAGTCATCACCTCACTCTAAAGTGGTCTCTGTTGTTATCCCTCAATGGTGGAACAACATACCAGTCGCTACAAGAACAGCGACATCCTTCTCGACCTTCAAAAAGCTTGTGAAGACCCTTCTTTTCCGAAACTGCTTTCCTTCCTAACAAAACACATCTCAGCTAATCTTGCTAATCATCTCTTTACCTCGGTGGGGGTGTTTGCCATGCCTTTGTTTATTCTGTGTTCCCTTAGCTTGCTGTATCATCCTTGTTGTAAGTTGCGTTGGATAAAAGCATCTGCTGAGTGTCATGTAACAATAATACAGCCATCATCCCCTCAGCCATTGAGTCTCCCACCCCAGGGCTCCTGATTCTCCCACCCCACTGCTCCTGAGTCTCTTACCCCAGTGCCCCGGAGTTTCCCACCCTGGTGCTCAGCGTTGGGCCTCCACGTGGTGTCTGTCACTGGGGACTGTTCCCAAAAGGCGAAGTGGCCTTTCTTGCTTTTTCCCATGGATATGTGCTATTGTTCCAGGGATTTAAAGTCACTAAGGATTATAAAGTACTTCTGGTATGACATGAGTGCTGTGTGTGTGGGTGTGTGTGTGTGTGTGTGTGTGTGTGAGAGAGAGAGAGAGAAATAGAGAGAGAGAGAGAGAGAGAGAGAGAGACAGAAAGAGCGAGAGAGACAGAGACACAGAGATAGAGAGAGGGAGTAAGAGTACAGCTGTAAGTGTAAGTGAATGATGGGGAAGGGACTTATCGCATGAGGCCTGTGAAGGAGTTGCCCACCCAAAATGTTCAGAGACTCGGGCATGTCATGATCCCAATTAGAAGTCAAGCCACAAGAGGGGCTTAAAGCCAACATATGCATTAGTGCCCACGGCTAACGTCCCCCTCTGCTCATGGGACCATGTCCACTGCCAGCCAGCCATGCAGAAGGAAAACCCGATACACAAAATTCTATACGTTCCCAGGAACACCAAAACAACCAGACCTAGAGAGAGAGGGAGAGAGAGAGAGAGAGAGAGAGAGAAATGTGGAAAAAAACATTCAAGACATACATCACTGTCATAATTTAAGCACTTACAGGAATTAAAAACAAAGCATGATGCCTGAAGAGTTGTGTCAGCAGTTTGTTGTGTAGGCCTTTATTTAGCCAAAACGAGACGCCCGCTCAAAATCAAATGGGAGGCATTAATTTCACCGGCCAGATTTGCTCAATTTCACTTCAGCTTGACCAGCAAAGCTCTTCCTGGGGCAAAACAGTAGGCGTATTCACTGTACTGCGGGGCAGGTGCGATGACAATTTACGAGCACCTAAAACAGTAGGCTCTGTGTTCATTTAGACGTCAGCAAGCAAGAAAAGGGGAGAGAGAGGAAGAAAGAGAGAGAGAGAGAGAATGAAAGAAAGAGTGGGAGAAAGTGAGTCCGCCCTACTGCATTTGAATCTCTCAGTAATTCAAGCGTGGCCTCTTTCGTTCTCTCTCTGTCTCAGCATCACCCATCCTCTCCTTTTAAGGACACTGAAACCCTATAGGTCTCAGAGTAAAATGCTACATCCCCTGTGCATAAAAATATCAAAGCACGCTAACAAGGAACACCCTTCCCTGGTGTTCCCTTAGGGGGAAATGACTTTCATTTTTGGGTAGTTAGGTAAAATGCTTCATAGTGCACGTAATGGACTTAAGTCCAGGGGCGAGTCATATGAAGGCCTTAAAAGGGACCTATCTGGCACCAAAGAAGGTGAAGACTTGTTCCATCTTCGTGTTTTGCTCCAGTGGAGTGTTTGAGTGAGGATTTAAATCTCTGGGTCAGTCGACTGATCCCCTGACACCTGCAAGTTGGCAGGTCCTGACCAGCTGAGATAGCAAAGTCTTTCCGGCTACCCTCAGATCCCCAGTATACACACAGAAACACACACACACACACACACACACACACACACACACACACACACACACACACACCCTTACCCAGCTGCTGGTCAGGGGGTTGTAAATAATCTGCTAAACAGGCCCAAGAGCAACAATGACGGAGGGTTGAGGTTGGAGAGGTTGGGGCAGATGGGGAGGGGGGCGCGGTGCATCAGTGAGAAGCCTCCTTTGTGCCCCCCTCACCAGGCCCACATCGCTGCCCTCACAGCAGTGGAGCGTCGGCACAAAGAAGGCCTTTATACCCCGCTGGCCTTCCCCAGCAACCCCCCCCCCCCCCCCCCCCCCCAACCCACTCCCACCTCTCACAACAACCCCCCTCCCCCCTTTTCTCTCTCTCTCTCTCTCCACCAAATGGGAGGCCACTCATTCAGGAAACAATTAATGTCCACCCAGTTCACTCATTCAAATCCGGGGGCCACGCCGCATCTTTTCCAGTCCTCGCCCTGACTCGCGCACATTCTTCACGGGGAGCTCATTTCGCAGCGGGGTGCCCCTCAAGGAGCTGGTGCGGGAACACACGAGTGGAAACTTTGGTCACCCCACCCTATCCCCCTTCCACACACACACACCCACACAGACACATAGACACACACACACACACTCCAGGCCACCATCGACACCCCGGTTAGTTTGTCAAGAGGCTGACAGTCGACAGGCTGTGTGAGTGTGTGTGTGTGTGTGTGTGTGTGTGTGTGTGTGTGTGTGGGTGTGTGCATACATGTGTATACTGTATGTTCTGTGTGTGTGTATGTGTGCGTGTGTGTGTGTGTGTGTGTGTGTGTGTGTGTGTGTGTGCATGCATGTGTACGTTGTGTGTGTGTGTGTGTGTGTGTATGTGTGTGTTTGTTTTGTCTGTGTGTTTGTGTGTGTGTGTGTGTTTTGTCTGTGTGTGTGTGTGTGTGTGTGTGTGTGTGTGTGTGTGTGTGTGCGTGTGTGTGTGCATGCATGAATATGTTGTGTGTGTGTGTTTGTGTGTGTGTGTGTGTGTGTGTGTGTGTGTGTTCATCTGTGTGGGTGTGTATGTGTCTGTCTGTGTACATGCATGCGTATGTTGTCTGTGTGTGTGTTTGTTTTGTATGTGTGCGTGTGTGTGTGTGTGTGTTGTGTGTGTGTGTGTTGTGTCTTGTCTGTGACTGAGTGTTTCCAGGCACAGGCACTTTGACACTCTCGAGGGTGCAAGTGATTGTGCTCCGCGGGGAGGAAATGATGAGGACGGAGAGCTGAAAGGCTCTCTGGCTATCCTCTCTCCCCAGCCTGGGACTCTCCCCAGACTTATCGCAAAATAATATCCACATTTTTCTTCATCCTTTTCTTTTCTTTTTTTCTTTTCTTTTTTCCCTTTCTTTCTTTCCCCCTCCCCACCCCTGTACGTCTGCTGCGCTTCCCATCCAGCGCAGGTTTAACTCCGCTGACCTTTGTTTTTCAGAGACTTGTCCCGGACTGTGCAGTCGGTCGCCGTGGTGACCACAGATTCTACTCTGGCTCTGCTGGGCCCCCCTGACCCCCCTCATCCAAACACACAAAAACACACACACACACACACATACACATAGACCTACACACACACACATAAACATGCACATGCAAACACACATGCATGTACACACAGATACACACACATCCATGCATGCATACAAGCACACACACAAACACAAACACAAACACAAGCACACACACGCATGCATACAACACACACACACACACAGACACATACACACCCATACACACACACACAGACCCTCACAACCTCTTGGTGTGGTTGTGACCCCAGTGCTGGCAGTAATCCCCCTCCCTGAGGGCTCCTGTTACTCTGGGGTGAGGTGGGGAGGGGAGCGGTGGGGTGGGGTGACTGGGGTGACCGGGGTGAGAGCATGACAGAGGTGTGACAGTCCAGTGCTCTCTCATTCAGCAAAGCTGTTTCTCTTTCTTTCTTTCTTTCTTTCTTTCTGTGTGTGTGTGTGTGTGTGTGTGTGTGAGACACAGAGAGATTTTTGTTCTACCAAAAAGTGTTTTGTTATACTCTCTCACACACAACTAGTCTCTATTCTGTTGTTCTGGGATCACTGGCAGAGAAAAAGACAGATATATGTATATGCATATTTAAGACTCACTTGTAGTATAATTATACACACACAGCAACAAAAGTAAGAGAGATCTATAGAGAGATTTGTGTCTACTGTACGTACTGTGTATGTGTACTGTATAGACATATGAGTGCTGGCCTTTGATTTACTATCTCTTTAAATTATGTTTTCTTTCGCTTAGTTATTTTCCAGTGCCATGGGATGATAGGGGTTTGTGTGTGTGTGTGTGTGTGTGTGAGTATGTGTGTGTGTGTGTGTATGTGTGTGTCTGTATGTGTGGACATGTTATAACCACATCTTACATTTGGCTGTCTTCCTCTCTCTGCCTTTCTCATATGATGATGACAGTCTTTCTCCTAGTCGTCCTGTGAAGTTGCCCAGTGGAAACTCACTGTAACATTCACCAACTGTCACACAAGACAATATCTGCATGTTTGTGCACACAACTGTCAGTGTTTGCCATGCTAGGATCACTCTCCTTCTTCCTCTCTCCTCTCCATCTGTTCTTCTCTCTGCACTCCGTCACCTCCGAACATGTGCGCGTGTTTGTCTGTGTGTTTTGTCTGTTGTCATGACTATATTTCTCTCAGCTATCACTTTTTCTTCTTCTTCCTCTTTCTTCTTCTTCCTCTTTCTTCCTCTTCCTCACTCTGCCCCGACTTAATCATTCTGTGCCTCTCTCACACCTTCTGCACTCTGTCACTCCTGCACATGTGAACGTGTGTGTGTGTGTGTGTGTGTGTCTGTGTGTATTTGTTTGAGCTTTGTCAAGACTGTACTTCTCTCATCGCTTTCACTTTCTCCCCATCACTCTATCTCTCTCTCTTTCTTTTCCTCCTCACTCCGTTCATCCCGTGCCTCTCTCATACCCTTTGCACTCTGTCGTTACTTCCGAATGCATGAGCTGGAACAATCTGTCCGTTCGGCCATGGTGTTTGATGTGCACTCCCTGCTGCTCCAGCCAATGGTCATTAGCCAACAATTATTTGATTTTCCTCTCTCTCTCTTTTTCTCCCTCTCTCTTTTCTTTTTCTGTCTTGTGAGGGTGGAAAGCAGTGGCTGCCAGAGACCCAGGCCCACGACCGCAGATCGCGAGTAATCACAGACACACTCGATAAAACCTCAAATGACCCCTGTAGCCTGCCCCGGGAGCAGGAACTATCACCTCTAAAAGGTGTTTTTTAAAATGTTGCTCAAAGGCTTCAGGGGTGGCTAAGTCAACAGCTCATAAAGCTCTCCACTGCTGGAATGTTATGCTAAGCTTCAAACACACAACAACTGGATGCATGCAATGCAACCGGTGTGCCTGTGTGTGTGTTTGTGTATGTGTGTGTGTCATGTAGTGTGTGAGAGAGAGAGAGACAGGGAGAGAGTGTATAGAAGGGGAATGAGGGGGCTTAAGGAATGCCCTCAGGTAAGAAAGGTGCAAACACACACACACACACACACACACACACACCTGCTGACAGATTCACGAAGTGTGGACAAACACAGGGAGTGGGCAACAGGTTTGCCGGACATCCATTAGGAAGGGTCGCAGACAAGACAGCTTTGCAGGCCCACCAGCATACACACACACACACACACACACACACACACACTCACATACACACACACACTCAAAGTGGTGTGGGGGATATTTACTCGCAGCCTGCACAAACACGCTGTCCCTGTCAGTGATGGATGAGGCGAGGCTTAGGGCTCAGCCCAGTTGACAGCAGCAGCCAGCTCAGACAATCCCAGGCCAGAGAGGGGCCAAGAGATGAGCCAGGACCCAACACCCCCAAATGCCAAGGAGCTGAAAGGGACGCCCCCCCACCCCCCTACTCTAAGATCTCCAAAATGCAGAAGCTAAAGCAAAGGGGCAGCATCCTGGGAGGCTGAGCAGACACTTGGGGCAGAGCAGCTGCGTAGTTAGATAGCTGCTGCTGTAGACTGCTGCTACAGTTAGGTGTGAAAGCCAGAATGAAGATCACAGAATACAATCACCATATACAACTGCTAGGGTGTGTGTGTGTGTGTGTGTGTGTGTGTGTGTGGTGGATGGATGGGGGCATCAGAATGGCAATAAATCACTGTGGCAAATAGACCGAGAGACAAAGAAACATCGTTGCATGATGCATGGCCCGGGTCAGCCTCGCCGTCCACTTCTCTCTGTAAACAACAGTAACAAGAAACCAACTTCACTTGAGCAGATCAATCAGGCGAGGCTCACCGATCACTCGCTACCTCGTTTGGTGGAGCGAAGATGGAGGGGGCCCCGTGTCAATACGGGAGAGAAAAGGAAAGGTGTGAACCGTGGGTGTCTGGGTCCAGGAGTGATCGATTCCTCCGTGACTGCTAAGCCCCATTCTGCCCTAAACAGTGATGGAGAGGGTGCTGAGTAAGACCCAGGGGGTGGTCTATAGGGTGGGTGGGTGGGTGATGGGCGTGTGTGGGGGGGTGTGGATGGGTATAATGATGACCACTGCATGTGTTAGGTCTATATGCAGAGCCATTTCTGATGTTATCAAAGGCAGTTGCTGCTTCTGTAAAAAGCACAAAGTGAGCCTGCTATTTGTCAGTAAATGACACTGCAGAAATTATTCATGTAGGCTGTAATAGCCTATACAAATTGGTCTATATGAAAGAGAGACAGATGAAAGATGCATAGGTAGTGTAAAGCTGACTGCTTGTTTTTGTTTTAATAGGTAAGGTGGCGTTACTTGGAGTGTAACTTTTTGCCTTTTTCCCTCCTCCTAACTGGAAAATGTGCTCTACTGTCTTAATGAATCCTCCAAGATTAAATGTGTGAGCTCACATTGAAGGTCCTTTCTGAGTGTTTCCTGGAAAAAGAAAATGAATAGCTTTTGAAATAACCTTTCGCATAACTTCAAGGACAGACATCCTGTCCCAAATTAAGATACAACACGAGCCATTCCTGAGAGACGCTCTGGCTGAAGTGGGTCTATTTACAGGTCAGGATTGGCAGGTCTTTAATACTGAAAATCCCACCTGTGCTATGCTGTGAGTTTTGTGGCCCTGGGAATCGATTGGCATCCACAACAGCTGCAGTACTCACAGAGCTGTATTCCAAGAGAGGCTTTTGCTCAGTTAAGCATATGTTAAGTCTGCTTGCACAATTAAGGGTAGATTGATTTATATCAAACACAGCGCACGTTTTTTTTTTAACCCTTATTTATCCTGCAGGTTTTTTTATTGAGAAGAGAGAAACAGTATGGACAATGAAAACATGGAGCTTTATTACAAACTCAAGAAGACTCAAATAAGAGACCAAATACAAAGTTTTTTTTTTCTGAATCATTCAGAATTCCTGGTGTGATTGGTAAAACAGTAAATCATATCGGCAACTTTGACTATATGTACAACATAACACACAACTTCCCAGAACAAATACATGCCAGACATAGACCATGGATTGAACAGCACTTCCCATCCTCAATTCACATCCTCGAAGGCAATTCATGACTACTTACAAACAAAACAAAACAAACAAACAAACAAATAACAATAGTAAACAAAAAAACAAATATATCCCTGACAGAATATTTACACACAGTATCCTCTACCACTGGCTGTCATAGTAAGGCTACTCGACTAATCTCTCCAGTGACATATTTTACAAGTCTCAGGTGCTTTGTAACTTAGATGCTACAGGAGTCATCTGA
The DNA here is from genome assembly GCA_027475355.1 of Coilia nasus. Taxonomy (NCBI): domain Eukaryota; kingdom Metazoa; phylum Chordata; class Actinopteri; order Clupeiformes; family Engraulidae; genus Coilia; species Coilia nasus. The sequence goes on along the minus strand of CM050215.1, from coordinate 10,304,868 downwards.
CATTATATATATATTCATAAGGCATAGTAATTTTTGTTCTTGCAAAAAAGGAATCAGGTAAGAAACTGATCATTGTTGACCGAACAGCAAAGTAACATATTTAATGACAGGCAATAAGA
>CM050215.1:10299749-10302249 GCA_027475355.1 Coilia nasus | reverse complement strand
ACACACACACACACACACACAACCACACAGCTACACACACGCACATACACACACACACACACACACAACCACACACAACCGCACAACTACACACACACATAACAATGCTCGATCACTCATTCCCACACAAACAGACTTTGCCAGAGAATAGGAGCACTCATTTTACTCTCTGCATGAGAGCTTGTGAAAGTGGTGAGCGTGAGAGTAAGTAGGTGAGTAAGCGAGTGAGCGAATGCAAATGCGAGCGCGAGTGCGGACCAGGCCCCAGTGAGTCAGGGGAGCACAGCAGACTTTTTTTCCAGAGCTTTCCGTCTCACCTGGGCCGTCCTGGCTGGAGTGTGACGTCACGTGGCGTCTGGCTGTGCCGTGCTGTGCTGTGCTGTGCCGTGCTGCACCTCGAGCATGGAAGGCCACTTAAGGAAAAGGACCCGCCATTTTCCCCTTCCTTGTCTAGGCAACATTGCAAGTTTGCGAGTCCCTTTTTTTCACCCTTACAAACAAACGAACAAACAAATGACTGGCGCTGCTGTGTTATATGATGACAGTTGTCCGTACATACAGTACATACATAGGCTGTTTCATTCCTTTTGACTGAAATATTTCAAAATTAAGATCTGTGTCCTTGGCAGAATTAAAAAAAGAAAGAAAAAACAAACAGTCACAGCGGGAGGATGACATGCTTAGCGGAGTGCGGTTATCTTATTGGCTAAAAGAAATCTCTTCTTTGCTAGTGCTGCATTACACAGACATGGAAATGTAAGGCCGAAGTTTTTTTTTTTTTTAATTATTATTTTGTTCCTGCTGTTTTGTTTCTTTGCTGGTAGAAAAATAGATCTCCTTTTCCAAAGGCAGACAGAGACAAAGACGATGCATCCTGGAGGACAAGGAGGAGGAGGAGGAGGAGAAGAGAAGAGAAGAGAAGAGGGGATGAACGAGGACGAGGAGGAGGAGGAGGAGGAGGAGTCGCTGCCACTGCTGCTGACTGTCCTTTCGCTTCAAGAAAACGTCTCTCCAGCACTCCACTCCACCGCCCCCCACACCCGCAATGCCCGCACACACACAGTCTCCTACTCCCCCCCTCCACCCCTCCCCTCCACTCCACTCCCACTCCCAACCCCCCCAGACCTGTTAAGCACTGAGCTGAATACGAATGAGGCTGGCTGCGGGCAGGACTACCGCAATGACAGCAAAGCATCTTTAGTCACAAGTTCACCGAGTTCAGATAGCGTCGCAACTCTCTCACAGAGTTTTTTTGCTCAGAGTTTTTTTGTTTGTTTGTTCCTTTTCTTTTTTTCTGAGTAACAGTCTGTTGTTTAATTGTATTTATTTTCATGTCTATTTATAGATACCGTTTCGTGTGCCGATTTTAATGGACAACATCTCTTGCAGCTGTTTTTTTCCCTCTTCAGGGCAAGTTCAGCCCCGTCATCAGGCTTATCCTGCTCTCCCCAGCTGGTCGGCGTATGTGTGTGGGCAGGCGAGAGAGAGGGGGGGCAGGGTGTGTGTGTGGGGGGTGGGGGCAAGAGAGTGGTTGGTGGTGGTGCTGGGAGCGCAGAGGTAGGCTTCACACGTACCACTCCCGACGCGAGATGACCGAGCCGTCCATGTGGGACACGTAGTCGCTGTCCGTGCCGTTGTCGACGTAGCAGTCGTCCGGCAGGTAAGGGGAGCCGTTGTGCCCGGTGTGGATGGGGGGGGAGCTGGAGAGGTGGTGGAGGTGCTGCTGCTGCTGCTGCTGGGGGGGGTAGGGGTGGTGGTTGTTGTGGTGGTGGTCGTTGGTGTAGTAGCCCCCGTCCCGGGTGATGGCGCGGGGGGTGTGGTGGTGGGCCAGGTGGTCGCCGCCCCACTCCTCGCGGTCCTTGCGGTCGCCGGCGTAGTCGTAGATCAGGTCGCCGGGCGCCGGCTTGGGCTTCAGGTCCTGGCTGCCCTTGCCCGAGTCCCCCGCTGCCGTCGCCGCTGCTGCTGGTGTAGACCTGCAGCTCGTGGGGCTGCAGCACGTCCAGCTGGTTGTCCTTCTGCATGTCCGAAGGCCCCAGGTACTGCTTGGTGTAGTAGTCGCCGCGGAAGGTGCGGCGCTGGCGCATGTAGCACACTCCGCCCAGGCACAGCAGCAGCGCCAGGAACAGCACGCCGCCCACCGCGCCGCCCACGATGGTGCCCAGGTGGCCCTCCGAGCCCGGGCCGGACGGGGACGAGGGGGAGCCCTGCGTCGGGGAGCTGAACTGGGCCTGCCGGTGGTCAGGGGCCGTGCCTGTGGTGTCGGAGCCTGGCTGGGCCGCCGCGGCGGAGGTGGTGGGGAGGGCGGTGGTGGGGGGAGGGTCTGGAGGAGGGAGAGAACGAGGGATGGTGGAGGGGTGGATGGGTGAAGAAGGTAAAGAAGACAAGAGGGAGGAGAGCAGTTGCAAAGAAGGAGAGAAGGGAGAGAGGGAGAGAGAGAGAGAACAGAGAGAGGGAGAGGGAGAATAAAAAGAAAAAAAGGACAAAAAAAAGAATTGAATTC
>CM050215.1:10274749-10282249 GCA_027475355.1 Coilia nasus | reverse complement strand
GGGCACCCACATTTCCCATGATTCTGCAAGTCGACTCCACACACAGAGGCAGAGAAGGATGAAAACTTCATATCTCGCTTAGATAGCGCAAAAGAGATAACACGTGAGTGGGGCAGAAATGAGAACAGAGCAGGAACAAAGTGCAAAATAGACACGAAGCGATGACAAGACATTCCTCCGGAGTCAAAATGAGACATGAAAACGACTTTCGAAAAAGTTGCACGCATGCGAGAGAGAAGCAGCAGAGAGCTGAGAATGTGCTGAGAAGGACCCGGACGCAGACAAGACGATACAACACTCCAGCGAGCGATCCGAGGCTGAGGGAGCGAGCCAGCGCTCTTAGGACGAATATGAAAGCCAGAGAATAGATTACTGGATGAGTAACTGCGATTGATCCATTGAATAACAAAATGAATAAATAATACACATCATAAAACAGGCCTGGGCGCGCGCGCGCGGACACTCTGTGCCAGCCACAGTGGACGCCGCTGACAGGGCGTGGAGATTGATTGTGGAGATCTTGCGGATTTCCATTAAAAATTGATGAGGCAAGCAATCGGATATAAGGGGAGCTCTTTGGAGGGAAGTCAATTCCCCCCGCCGTGGCCAAGTGGGGGAACGTGAGATATGTTTGTGGTTTTTGCGGCGTATTGAGACATAGTGCTGAATGTTAAGAAGAAGTTTTTTTTGTGCATGTACATCCACAGAGCGAGATAAGGGGTGTGTGAGTGTGTTGTTGTGTGTGTACTGCAGGAACAAGTATTTGGTTGTTTGCGTGCGTGTGTGTGTGTGCTTGTGTGAGTGTGTCCATGTGTATGTGCATGCACGAGTGTGTGTGTGGCATACAGTATGTGTGTGTGTGTGTGCGCGCACGTTTCTGTCCGAGTGTGTGTGAGTAAGTAGTTGAGAGAGACTATACATAGTGATGTTGTTGAGAGAGAGAAACACACATAGAGGGAGAGAGAGACTGAGAAAGCAAGGCTGGTGGGGAAAAAAGAAACATGTCCTCAACTCAGTACAAATGTATTTCTAATGTATCGCATACGTGACATGGAACGGACCCTGGAAATGTATCCCATGGCCTTTTCGCCAAACAGTATTCGTATTATAGGACGTTCCGAGTCGGCCTGCCCCGGCACTTATGCGGCGTCCCTTTTGTTAGGCGGGGACCTTGGCCTGCTAAAGTTTGGGTGGGGGTTGTTGCTTGGGTGGGGGTTGTACTTGCTTCGCACTCCACCTCCATCACCACCACCACCACCACCACCAACCACCTCCATCTCTCAGAGTGGCACAGGCAGGGTGGCTTATGTTACAACGGCTTCCTGTGGCCGGGCAACAATAAATTAGGGCCCTCTTGTGAAGCGACACAGATTTTCTCCGATGGGGGGGGGGGGGGGGGGGGGGGGTAACTAAAGCGCGAGGGTTGTTTCGGTGGCGAGGAATCCGGGGTCTGGTCGGCACAAAAGGGCCTGTACCTGGCAGCGCTGCCGGGGAATAATGATGTTCTTTCACGCACGGAGAGAGAGACCGAGTGGTGACACAAGGGGGGCGAGAGGAGGGGACCAACAAAAAAAACACAGAGAGAGAGGAAAGGAGGAACAAGGGGAGGAGTGAGGTGAGGAGGAAAGAAAAAAAAGATGCTCTTTCTTAATAAGGAGCTGTCAGAGCTGGAGAGGGTTTCCAGGGGTAGGGACATAGGGCACCGAGGGAGAGAGAGAGAGAGAGAGAAAGAGAGAGGGAGGGATAAGAAAAAATGGAAATAGAATAAAACAAGAGTGAGAGCAAAAAGGAGTGTGTGTGTGTGGTAGAGAAGAGGAGACAGAAAGAGAAAGGTAAAAAATGAGTGATAGAAAAAAAACTGCAGGTCAGAGAGAGAGAGAAGAGAGAGAGTATAAAAGAAGGGAGGATAGACAGAGAAAAAGAATGGTAGAAAATGAGCAGGGGGAGGGAAAGAAGGAGTGATAGAAAGACTGCAGGTAAGAGAGAGAGAGAGAGAGAGAGAGAGAGAGAGTGAGGGGGAGAGAAACACTAAAATGGCTTAGTTGTGCATAATGACCACAGAGGCACCATTTATGAATCAGGAGTAAAAAAAAACTCTTCTTTCCATCATTAATCTTGGCCATGCCTCCCTTCCTCTCGTTCACTGCCCCCCTTTTTCCATACCTCTATCTGTCCCTCTCTCACCCTCCCCTTTCTCTCTTCTATTCCCTCCTTCCCTGAACTTATTCTGACCTGCACTCTTTCTCTATTCATCTACCTCTATTTCTCATTCCTCCTCTTTTGCCCTCTCTTGTACTCCCCTTCTTTCTCTACTACTCCCTCTCTCTCCATTCATTCTTTCTTTCTTACTTTCTTTCTCTTCCTCTCTCTTTTTCTGTCTCTCTCCCTCCGCTTCTATCTTTCCCTCCCTCCCTCCCTCCCTCTCTCTCTCTCCATATTGAGGAGTCCAACAGCTGCAGCCGTGTCTGGCAGTACGAGAGTCCCAGCACGCGCGTCCCCAACATCAACCTAATCCTCCCGACAAGGCCATCCCTGCCTCTGCCCTCCACAGATCCCCCCCTCCACACACACACACACACACACACACACACACACACACACACACACACACCACTACTGTAACCCCACCCTCCACCCTCCCCAACAAGGCCGTCCCCGTTCGTCTGCCCCACACCCCCCCTCTCTCCTCACCCTCACCCGACACCCCCACCCCCTCACCCCACCCCCATCCAGCCCATTACCCCACCGCCCTACCCCTCCACCTCACCATCGTCCCTGAGGAGTGACAAATCGTGGTAACCCTGAGACCCCGGCTTTCTAAATATAGCTCCAGACCCCCCCAACTCCTTCCATCCTGCTACCCCTCCTCTCCTCCCCCGCTACCCCCCCCCCCCCCCCCCCCCCTCTCATGGCCCCACCCCAGCTCCACTCTGCACTCCCCGGCTGTACGCCCTACTCAACCACATCCACGCTAGGAGACAGGGCATTTAGACGGGTCCTGGAAACTTGGAGATGAGGGCAAGGAGAGAGGGAGGGAGAGGGGAGTGTAGGGGAGGGGAGGTGGGGCATTTTTGGCACAAGGTTTCCCCTCTCCACTGCCCCATCCGCCTCCTCCTCCTCCTCTCTCTCTCTCTTCCCCACACTCCCTCCTCCTCTGTCTCTCTCTCTCTTCCCCATGCTCCCTCGTTCCAATCCCTTCTCCCCCTCTTCTCGGCGCTCATCCCCTCTCTCCTCTCCTCTCCTCTCTCTCTCTCCCTTCAAGGCTGATGGGGCTCGTTTGAGGGCATTTTTAGTGGGCTCCTGGAAACTTTGAGGTGCAAGAAGAAGTGGGGATGGAGGAGGTAGGGGGGCACTCTGGCACCGGTCCAGCTCCTAGTCCCAGTCACCTTTCTCTCTCTATCTTTTACGCACTCATTCTCTCTTCTTCTCTCTCTCTCTCTCTCTCTCTCTCTTTGCGTCTGCTTTAGTTCCTCTTAGCTCCTCTCCTCTTTCCCCTTGGGTCGATTTAATGTCGACCACTCCCTACTTTCCCTCTCTTCCCCCCTCCACACCTCCACCTCTCTACATCTGCTATAGGCCCCTCTCCCCTGGGCCGACCCAAACGCAGACACAGACGCAGGGCCTGTCTGGGTGTGTGAGGAGGGTCTGACCAATCCTTGCCTGCAGTGGGGAATGGCTAACGATTTCCCGTCAGGCAGTGGTGTGGGCAGCCCCATTCGCAGCACAGCACCTTTCCTGCCCAACACAAACTTTGCTCAGGCCCCTAGATGAGGACCTGGCATGAGTGGGGTTATGAAGAAAAAAAGAAACACAGTAAGGGGTCGGTAAGAGATGAAAAGATAGGTGAAAAGATAGAGGCATCATTTTTGTTTCGTTCCTAGGTCCCACAGACTGTGTTGTTGATCTTAGACTTGTCTTTGTGTGTCTACTAGGGGTGCTACGGTTTCGGATTGTATTCGAATCCGTTCGGTTCGTTTAGCACGGTTCGGTTCATTCTGTAGATCGGATCGGATTTCGGATACGCGAGATATTAAACTTGCTTGTTTAATAGAAAGTCATTGCTTATGCATTCTGTGTAGCGTACGACGCGCAAGGGTGTTTAGGACCCGGGGGAATGGTTTCTCTTCAGTACCGCCTTCAAAGACGCAAGAGCCAATGAGAATTTTCCCGAGCTTGCCTTCAACCTATCAGCGCTCCGACACAGACGCTGGGGAAGAGACACGTGTATGCGAGACAAACTTTTGAGTGCAGAAAACATGGCAAGTGTAGGAGAAGACACGAGACCCAAGTTTGAAGAGGCACCCTCGTCTCTGAAATCCGCGGTGTGGGAACATTTTGGTTTCAGCATAGAATATGATGACCAAGGAAACAAGACGGTAAACAAGCAACGCACGGTCTGCAAACACTGCTCCGCATCGTTCTTGTATTCATCAGGCTCCACTTCAAACATGGCAGCACACTTACGCCGCAACCACCCGACTATAAATATAAGCGGAGCAAAACGTAAAGATACTTCCTCTTCAACCAAATAGATAGAGCAAAGAACCTACTGTTTGTTAGAGCACAGACAATTTAACTGATATTTTCCCAACTGTGGGGTGTGCAGCCTGCCAGAAGGGGGTGCGTGAGTCATGGCGGATGTATGACCCTTCCAGTATAGTATTTTATTTACTATAGTGAACGTGTTTGAGCACAGCACTAATCGAATTATTTAATGTTTATTAACACTGTAGTAAAAACACATGTATCTGCCCTTGCTCTTTTCACTTTGCACACCCCCAGTGGTGCACACACCACAGTTTGGAAAACCCTGCTGCATCCGAACCGTATCCGAAACCGTGGCCCACAAATCGTGGACCGAACCGAACCGTGGACACACTGATTCGTTGCACCCCTAGTGTCTACATACTGATAAAGTGTTTAAGAGCTGTCGTATTGCCAAGAGATGAGCTAGCATGGCATTTGAAGGATGACAGTATTTGTTTAGCGTTCGGTTTTGAACAGCAGCCAGCAATTTGTATCAAAATGACAGCCGGCTCGATCATTCCAGCTCAATCATGGCCAAGGACAAAATTATAAGCGTTGTCCATTAAGGATAATGGCTGTAAGTGCCACCCACACTAGCTCATTACCAGCCCCCTGACGCCCACCATTTCTAAAATGTTTTTTTTTAGAGGATATGTAATGTTTTGTGTTGGTTTGATTTATAGTATTTTATAGTTCCAAGCAATAATGATTTGAACACAGTAGGCATCCATCAGAATGAATGAGAATCCAATATTGATGAAGTATTGATTAATATAAATGTGATATTGTGATAAGTGATATTGACAAATACCGGTTTGTCATGTTACAAGGAAATTCACCCTGAGTGAACCAAAGCTGGCGGGTCCATGCTTGAAAAGTCTGCAGAATCAATACAGGTGCAGAGTACGTGAAAGACGATGAAGAAGGGGAGAGATGGAAAAGGGCGTGAGAAACACTATGGTAAGGAGAGCAGGCAGAACAAAAGGACTGCAGCCAGGGCAGGAACCACAGAGTCAGACAAGAACAAGGCAAATGTAGCGAGTGAGGAATCGGTTATTACTGAAGTGAGAGAGAGAATGGGAAGAGAATGGGATGAGAGAGAGAGACACAACAACAAAAAAGACACAAGGGGCAGCAGAGAAAGACAGACAGAAAGAGAAAGAGAGAGAGAGAGGGAGAGAGAGAGAGAGAGAGAGGCAGGACAGATACAGAGAGGAAGAGAGAGGGAGACAGAGAGAGGAAAGAGAGAAAGAGAGCAGAGAGAGTAAAAGAAAGAGAAAGAGAGGCAGGGAGTGAGGAGTATAGAATGAGAGACTGAGTAAGAGAAAGGAAGAGAGTGAGGGAGACATAGAGAGAGTGAAACAGAGAGAGAGAGAGAGAAAGAGAGGGAGAGAGAGGGAAGGGAGGGAGAGAGAGAAAGAGAGAGAGATAGAAAGACAGGGAGAGAGAGAGAAGAGAGGGAGAGAGAGAGAATGCAGCTGGCATGCTGGTCTCTACATACTGCATTACGGGCTGGTAGCCAACGGCAGAGATCACCTTTAAAAGCCGAGAGAAAAAAGAAAGCTCTCTCTCTCTCTCTCCCCTCAAGCACGTCGGAGCTGATAAGAGCGAACCCCTCTTAGCGGCACAGACCCAAGAGCCCTCTCTGTGCACCTCCTAATCTGAGCCTTCAGTCCTTCCCAATCCCCCAGAAGCCCCACTCCCTGCCCCCAGGGCCTGGGGTCACTGCCACAGATATCCCAGAGTTCAGAGTGCACGGTTAAAAGTAAAGAAAGTGGTGAGTAAAGAAGAGAAGAATGTGAAGAAGAGGAGAAGTTTTTAAGAAAAAGCAGAGGGATAGAGAGAGAGAGAAGAAAGAAAGAAAATGAAGAAAGTTGTGGTGCTTCATCTATACTTCGTGCTTTAGGGCCAAGGCTTTAGTTGGCTGGCTTAGCTCTCGCACGGGCCCCGAGGGGGTTTATGAGGGGCATAAAAAAGGAGATATTAGTGCCCCCATCAAACTGCTGTCTGGGGCGGCCGAGGCACTTGAGGGTGGGGACACAGAGAACACTGGGCCTGCGTCTCAGTGGCCATTAATATAAAGAATAGCACTCATCGGGACATTAGGAGAACAGGGTGTGCGTGTGGGTGTGGTGTGTGTGTGTGTGTGTGTAAGGAATTGTGTATGAATATGGAAGTGTGTACTGTCTTCTGTATACATTTGTTGGTGTTGGTGTGTGTCTGTGTGTGTGTGTGTGTGAGAGAGAGAATATGTGTCTATAGGTGTGTGTGTGTGTGTGTGTGAGAGAGAGAATATGTGTCTATAGGTGTGTGTGTGTGTGTGTGAGAGAGAGAATATGTGTCTATAGGTGTGAGTGTGCGTGTGTGAGAGAGAGAATATGTGTCTATAGGTGTGAGTGTGCGTGTGTGAGAGAGAGAATATGTGTCTATAGGTGTGAGTGTGCGTGTGTGAGAGAGAATATGTGTCTATAGGTGTGAGTGTGCGTGTGTGAGAGAGAGAATATGTGTCTATAGGTGTGAGTGTGCGTGTGTGAGAGAGAGAATATGTGTCTATAGGTGTGAGTGTGCGTGTGTGAGAGAGAGAATATGTGTCTATAGGTGTGAGTGTGCGTGTGTGTCTTTGCCTCACATTTGCTTCAGTCAGAGTGTTTGTTCTGGTTATGTGTGCTTGTGTGTGCATCTGCATACCATAAAGCTGCAAATAATAGCCCCCAATACACGCCTGTCCCAAATAATAGCCCCCAATACATGCCTGTCCCAAATAATAGCCCCCAATACACGCCTGTCCCAAATATACGCCTGGGCCACCAACATGTATGGGCAATACACAACTGCGTAAATAAAGGCCAGGTCTCTGCGTTGAATCTGCCTAATTCCAACAACCCCACCCTGCACCGTAACTTAAAAGCCATGTTCTATGCTTTTTACGCACAGAAAACATCTGTGTCTAATGGTTGACTAGGTGTAGCCTAC
>CM050215.1:10267249-10269749 GCA_027475355.1 Coilia nasus | reverse complement strand
ATCTGAGTACAGGAATCAACATATGACTATGGCTATGCATCAAAAAAAAATCTGTAATTTAAGACAATAAAATATTACAACACATGCTACATCATAATACTCAAGTGTATAGCCTAAATGTTTTCTCACAGCTCTACAAAACACGCTCGCTGAAAGGTGCACCCCGTGATTCTGGCGAGAGGGCAGCTTCTATTTCAGCTGAAGTCAATCATATCATACTGCTACATTTCCACACTCTCGAGGCAAAGCGCTGGCTGGAATGGAGTATGGTTTTGATCCAAGCACTTTGCTCGCTTGCCCTTTACTGAGCCAGGTTTGTGTACAAACACCAGCCTGATTCGCAGAGTGGGGGAAGTAAACGCCCTATCGTGTACAGTATTCCCATTTAATGTTTCAATCTCATTTATCCAGGTAGATAAGCTAATTAGTGAAATCGCCTGTTGTAAGTTGGAGAAGCAGAAGTGATATATGCAAACATTTTCACTCTCTGACGCAGAAATTATTTGGTAGCTTACACACAAAACAGACAACTTGAGGGCCGCTCAGAAGCCACTGGCTTCATCTGATCAATAATGTACTGGATTAGGCCTGCCAGGCTGCCGCTATAAAAAGATATTCATGATACGATATTATGGCCGTGTCCATATTAAATGAAATATAGCGCGCTATACAGGGTGTGAGTTATATTGTTTGGTTTCCTACATACTGCACTATTCAGTAGTGAAGAGTTAACATTTTGGATTCGACCAGAGGAGCCAGAGCCACCAGCCAAGACTCCTGTCAGCAACCCAGAATGTTAATGACTTGTTTGGTTCCCTACATAGGGCACTAGACTTATATAGGGAACGAGGGAACATTTCAGATTCAGCCTGTGAGCCAGAACAGCCAGCCAAGACCCCTGTCGCCTACCCAGGATGTTGATGACTATACAGGATGTGATTTACATTGGTTGCCTACACAGTGCAGTATGCAGTGAATAAGTTAGCATTTCAGATTCAGCCCATGAGCCAGAGCCTCCCGCCAAGACGCCTGTCACCTACAGAGGGCGGTGACAACTATATAGGGTGGAAGTTATACTGTTGGCTTCCCTACGTACTGTAGTGTACTACACTGCCCTACAAAGCCAAAAGGCAGTAACTGCATAATTTTGTCAAATTGAGCTTAGACAGGAAATTAACTTTAACACCTCCTTTGTCTGGTGACTACATGTCTCACATCTTCCTGTTAATAAAGTACATAAATGCATCACCACCATTATACATAGAAAATGTTTGACTGGGCAGTGTGACTACCCTGGTAAACCAGCCCCTCGTACTTCATTTCATTTCGTGCAGAGGGTCTGGAATAGAGACCGTCAGAAACGATTTGCTGGAGGTGTGGACTCTGCTGAAGTTTAAAAAAAGTGCCTCTGCCTTTACCCAATCGCTAACGCCTGGTTGTCACGTATTCAGTTAGCCTACCTACGCACTAGAATTCAAATGTAGCACACAAGGTCAACGTCACAGCTAACGAACAAACCCTCTGTTCAACGTCACAGCTAACGAACACACCCTCGCATGTTCGCTGATTGGATCGTACTTTCTGCGACTTGCCAAATGCTCCTCAAGAGATTCCGGTCCAGACCCTCTGCACGAAATGAAATGAAGTACGAGGGGCTGGTTTACCAGGCTACAGTGTGACAACTTTAAAGCCATTTTGTTAGTTTCTATGTTCACGTAGGCTAGTTACTGCACTTTGCCCTTGTAGGGCAGTATAGTGTAAATGAGTTAACATTTCAGATTCGGCCTACGAGCCAGAATCCACCAGCCAAAACATTGCTTCTCCGCCTACCCATGATGCCACTGTAACCACATAGTACACTAGGTCTGTACAGTATAGCGAACGAGTGAACATGTCGGATTTGGCCAAGACGCCTTTCCACCTACCCAGGATGTTGACGACGGTGGAGGCCTGGCTGTTGCCCAGGGGGAAGGTGGCCACCTTGCAGGTGTAGGAGCCGATGTCGGCGAAGCCCACGCCCTCCAGCATGATGGAGGCGTCGCTGACGGACGGGCTGACGAAGGAGACGCGGTGCTCGTACTCGGGGGCGATGGAGATGCCGTACTCGGGGTTGAAGACGGCCAGCGTGATGGTGCCCGAGGGCAGGCGGCGCTCCCACGAGCTCTGCGTCAGCGTCAGGTTGGCGCCCACCTCCACCCAGCAGCCCAGCGTGATGTTCTTGCCCAGCACCGCGTCCACCCGCTCGGGCACGGACACCTCGCTGCTGCCCACCACTGGAGAGAGGGACGGAGAGGCAAAGGGAGACAGAGAGAGGATTAATACTCCTTTATTGAATCATATACATATTTAATTTAAAGCATAATTAAAAACGTGAAGACAGAGAGAGCAAGCAAGCAAGAAAGAGAGACAGAGAGAGAGAGACAAGAGAGAAAATGAGCGAGGATAAATACACCTTTATATGGTCATATACACTGCCTTGATGCATCAATAAAACACATGG
>CM050215.1:10229749-10252249 GCA_027475355.1 Coilia nasus | reverse complement strand
TCCTTCAGGAGGGAGTTGGCCCCGTTTCTCGACAGGACCTACACAAACCTGCAGCGCTGCCAGTTAAAACAGACAGTCAGGGCAATGACCTCACATCAGACATAACCTCAAACAATCATTTCCCCGCACGACTCTTAAAGCAGGCTCCGACTCGCCCCTTTTTCTCACGTTAACCAACGGACCCGTCCTAAACATCTGGGCCTGGGAAGAGGAGTTTTGTGGGTGGGCGGGGTCCGCGGCTGAGAAACTGGCAATATCCGAAATTGAAACGCACAACCGGAGCGGGGAAGATAGACGAGGTGGGCGGTGAACGTCGTAAAAAACCCGTAGGCTACATGCTCGTCTGGAGGAATAAATAAAAAAAACAATTTGACGATCTGAACCGCGTCTGACAGGGAGGTATTTAATACGGGCACCCGAGCTCTCAGACAATCACTGTAGCCTGGCCTGGGCCAGTCCCTCCTGCACCTACAACCCCCACCCCACCCCACCACACCATCCCCACTCCTCCCGCCACTGCGGTCGGTGTCTCAATTTGAGAAGTGAAGAGCTGGCACAGAGGACCGGCTGGATTTAGCAAGAGGGCGCCACCCCGCTTTTTGAAATGTCCACATCTTATCTCCTAAACAACCCTCCATCCCCCACCCCACCCCAACCCCATTCCACCCTAAACACCATCACAAGAACCCGTTCCCCTCCAAAGACATGTCAAACTGACAAAGACTTGTGTCCTTTTTCTGGTAGTCTGACAAGAGGAGGATCCCCCCCCCCCCCCCGAACCTAAATGCCATCTTTGTCCCTTGTGCCTTATCTACCCTTTTAGAAATAATGGGAGTGTTGGGCTAAGAGGAGAAGAGCCACCACAGCAGCGTCGAAAAAACAAAGTGCTTCACAGTGAGGGAAACAGTGAGTCTACGAGTGTACATTAAACTCCACCAATTAGGAGGGGAAAAAACAGAAAAAGGGAGGAAATGGGGCATAATTAGGGCAGGAAAATTGAAGGAAAAAACAAAGCGAAAACAAGGTTAAACCAACAATTTGAAAGTGCCTGGCCTACATGCTGCTGGAGCACTTTAGGAGTTGCCCTTCTGTGTGTGTGTGTGTGTGTGTGTGTGCAACTGGGTAAGGTCTAGCCTACTGGGCAGACAGGAAGTGGCAATGTTATGTGTCTGTGCTAGTGAGCGCCATGCCCTCTCTGCTGCTCCTGAAGTAGCTTGCACACCATGACACTACAGAGGGTAATTAAGGGTTAGGGCAGCACAACTTTTGGGGAATACTTCATTATGATTGTAATCTGACTTTGATTTGTATTTCAATTTCATTTTTTGTAAAGGTTCAACTGCATAACATGACAACATAAGAATATGTTCATGAATCGAATATATTTAGTAAAGGTTGAACTCATCAGGAGATACCCCTTGCACTTTGATTTATACTTAAAATTGTTGAGTCAAGTTTAGTTGGGCCAAGTTATTTGGGCCATTTGTGATTAGTAAACAAAGCTTATTGCACGAGTCTAATTAGTCTAATGTCACCCAAGGAGAAAAGACCTAAGACTTTGTCTTGTTTTCTGGCTTTTAATACAAACTGTATAAGCATCAGGCTGAGTGCACCTCAGGTTTACGCACAAGGCAAAATTACTTTTTAGATCGCAGATGCCGACTTTCCTTTGTCTTACCCAAGGAGAATAACATGAAATGTCACATTAAAATGCCTTTCAAAATGATACATATGACAAGATTAAGCACCAGTTACTGAAAAGCAAGCTGCAATTAACTCTAACCTGTGCATTTAACTAATTGCCTTAGTTCAAACTCTTGTGACTGAAAATCTATTAGTTCTGCAGCCCTACCAGAGGCCTTGTCAACCAAGGTAGGTCATGCAAGCACACATAGGAGCAGAGAGGGGTTGAATGGGGAAATAAAGAAGTAGAGGGAAGAAAAAGCTCAGAAGAAGGCTTACAAGAATAGGTCCTTCCATGGCATCGCATATACACACATACATGCACACATAGGTCCTTCCATGGCATCGCATACACACACATACACACACATAGGTCCTTCCATGGCATCGCATACACACACATACATGCACACACACACGCATAAACACAGACACAGACACACACACACACACACACACACACACACACATACTCACACACACACATAAACACAGGCCCAAAAACAGACACACACATACACACACACACACAAACAGAGGCACACACATACACACACACACACATACACACAGGCACACACATAAACACAGACACACACATACACACACACACACACATACACCCACAAACAGAGGCACACACACAGAATGACCTCAAGCCACGGATGTCAGATTAGTGTTCTGCGTGCAACGAGACTGATTTACTGTCAGCTTGTCAAAGCGCTCGCCTCCTAAAAAAGGCTGCCACAATAGAAGGAAACTATTCATCTGGCTCCTGTGCAGATAGCAGTCTACACGATATGACGCCCCGGGCATCCCAGTGACCTACTACGCCGTGAAATTTCACCCGGCGCGTGAAAAGAGCAGAGTGCGGAGAAGTTAATGGCAAACCGATTGGCTTCCTTCCAGTAATTGTGAGCAGTGAGGGTGTGAGAGGTAATGTCGTTTACTTAGACGATAGCAAACTCGTTCGGAACATGAGTTGTTAAGAAGCGGGGAGGAGGTGGCCCGAGGCGAGGAAGGGGGTCAGAGGTCTCTCCTCACAATCCGACGCCTAAACACCAGGTACCTAAGCAGGCCACACAATGGCATGCAGACACACAAAAACACCACCCCACCCACACTCGAACACAAGCTGTCAAGATGACAACCCATATCTAACCCCACTCGACTTTCTTCAAACTGTCAAAATTGTGATCATCGTTGAGAAAGCTGTGATGGATTCTGTCAGTGCACTGAGTAATGCAGAGGGGTTGCTACCCCTTCTGCCAGGTTCGCGGGCCAACCGATAACCACAGTGTCGTTGTTGTGACGCAAGTCAATAACCTTCACATGTGCCCTGCTGGTCAAGTCTGCTGGCCCGGTTCTGCTTGGCAAGGCAGCTAAATTCCACCGAATGAAGCTTTTACAAGGTGCGGGTGTGGCGTGGCGTGGTGTGTTTTGTTATTGGGACTTTACAAGGCGCGCACCACCACACGAAAGGAATGCAAACCCAGAAGGGCCCTCAGAAAAAAAAGACAATTAGGGGCGCTCCCACAAAGCCCTCCCCGGCCGAAAGTGCCACTTAGCCCCTAAGTCTCGCAGCGCCTCCACACTCCTGACCCGGCCAGATGGCCGCTCACCAGAGTGTAAAAGGTCAAGCCCAGACCGCGAGCACAGGCCCAGCGAGCCAGTGTCACGGCACGGCAGAGGCTTCCGCAGGCCACCACAGGAAAGGCCTTTATGAAGTCCAGCTTAAGAGGCAAGATTTGGGTTTGTTCTCTCCTCTCCCTCCCCACATTTGAGCCATTTTTAAGTGCTGCTGTGCAAGCAGAAGGATTAGGGCTTGTTCAGGAATGTTTGTGTGTGTGTGTGTGTGTGGGTGGGTGGGTGAGTGTGTGTGTGCATGTGTGTGTATGGGTATATGTTTGTGCCTGTTTGTTTAGGGGTGGGACAGAAACACAAATGGTTTTGAACAGAATGCTTAAGTGAGAGTCAGAGAGTGAATTAGGAAGAGTGTGTGGTGTGTGTTGGGGGGGAGGTGGGATGGCTGGAGGTGGAAACAGGGTGAAGAGCGTGTGTGGAGGAAGGCACGAGTCATTCGCACGCTGGTGTGTTCTCACTTAGACGTGTCAATGAACAGCTGCTAATTCAGGGCCCTGTTCTGCTTATGGGGGGCAGGGGGATTGGGTGGGGAGTGCAGCCTAAGAAGGGGTTGAGGGTCGTGGAGGTTAAGGGTAGAGGTCAAGTGAGTATGGGGATCCTTCCATTTGACCCTGAGGCGTTGGCCCCTCCCTGAGTAACACATCAGTGATAAGATGACACCCTCTGTGAACTGCCTCGCCCCGGCATGCACAAACACAACATCACACCTCCCGTTAAGCCCCCCCATCGCCTGGCACATTCACACAGGCAAAAGGGCTTAAGCCTAATGGTTTTTAGTGTATACAGCGGGTTTAGTGGAGCTGTTTGTGTTTCAGTGTTCAAGTCAAATCAAGCTTTAGTACTACCATAAAGCTGCAAATAATAGCCCGGGCATTTATTTTCCCAAATAACTCAGCACACTCAGCGTTTATTCGGGACAGGCGTCTATATGAGACAGGCATTTAATTTTAATTCAAAACTTAAAAGCTGGTTATTAAAAACGCACTAGGCCAGAAAGTTTGTGAACCTTATTGTTTTGTAGCATAAACATAATTCATAACTCACATAATTCTGGTAGCCAAAACGTAAAAGAATTTACCAGTAAGGCTTTCATTGTCATTTAACAATTCAACATGTGTAGCTGCTGTTATCAGTGTGTAGGCTAAGCCTAGTCAACTGTGCGTGAAAGTGTGAAAAGAAGCATAGAACATGGGATTTTGTTTTATACTGGGGCCACCTCAGAAGCACGTCAGTGAACGTGGAGATAGTGGGTTTAGCCAAGCTGTTTGCATTTCAGCGTTTCACAAAGACAGAGTGATGCACAGCTGGAAACGCAGTATATACAGTCTCTCTCACTCTAGGACACTCCAAACAGGCATGAAATGTCTGAGACTATTAGCTGGTAATGACATAAGCAGATAAGTCAAGTGAATTACCCCGCCCCCTCCCTCCCCCCTCTCCTTTCCTACCCCTCTCCTCTCCTCTCCTCTCCTCTCCCATTCTCGGTCCCAACCCGCGTGTTGGGAGTTTGAAAGCCCCCTTCTGTTTTGCTAGCCTTTCCGTCTGAATGAAACAAATGCTCAACAATGTGCTGATAAAGTCCCAGTCCAGCAGCCATCGAGACAGTGGGAACGGATGGACAGATGAGAGCTAATTTACCAGAGAGACCTCTCCCCTCTCTCCCCACCCAACCCTTCTCTCTCTCTCTCTCTCTCTCTCTCTCTTTCTCTCCTCTCCCCAAAGCCAGACAGTGGGAGCGTCCTCTCAACCTTTCTCTTCTCTCCTTTCATGATACATTACGTGGCCACTACAGAGGACATTCCGTATTTTCCCATGAACGTCCACTGTTTGAAATGGCACAGAACGGCCATTTCTTCTGCCTCATTATTTTTTTCTCCCTCACTGTGGCTCACAATGTGACGTGAAGACGGTGTTCATATTTCATAGTTTTTTTCAGTGCTGTGACAGGCACAGATATGATGAACAACTGAGCTCTTTGGTTCCCATATGTAAACGCACAGATGCTTGGGGCAAGAAGGCCAGTGGTTCTGTTACATGTTTCTTTCCCTCTTTCTTTCTTTCTTTCTTTCTCATGGGACAACTTCTCCAGTTCTGCAGTTCTCTCAGAACCGGCCCGTCCGACCTGAGTCGGGTCGGCGCTCCTGGGGCGGGGGAGCTGAGGCTTAGCACCGGCAGCATCAACAGTGTTCCAGCCGGTACCAGAGGGCCCGGCTTGGTCCGGTCTGACGGCTTGTCACGGAGCAGCCATGTGCGGGGTCGGACTGGGCTGGGCCTGGGAACACTCCCTGAAATGGGGCGCCAGGACGGGTCCCGGGGGAGCCAGCCGGTGAGAAAGAAAGAGAAGGAGAGAGAGAGAGAGCGAAAGAAAGAGAGAGGGCTGGTCTCGACTGGACTTCCTGCTCACAAGGCCTTTTAGACCTTGAGAACACACACACACACATGCACACACACACACACACACACACACACACACACACACACACACTGTACACACTTTCCCAAACACAGACGCCCATATTTAAACACGGTCACCCGCGTGCACACATGCACACACAGAAATATGCAATCATTTACTGTAATGCACAAATATGCAGACATGCACACACCTTCCCCTTCCCTCCCTAAACACACACACACACACACACACACATACACACACACACACACACAATCTGTGACAGACTTTCTCTGTCAACTTGTCAGACTTACTGACAGGTCCAAGGAGGAGGAAATGAGCAGCACGCTGATATAGACCTCTGGCTCATGTGTATGCACGAACTTTAAGTATGCGTGTGTGTGCGTGCGTGCGTGCATTTGTGTGTGTGTGTGTGTCTGTGCAACAAGTGACTTCACGCTGATATAGACCTCTGGCTCATGTGTGTGCACGAACTTTAAGTATGCGTGTGTGTGCGTGCGTGCGTGCGTGCATTTGTGTGTGTGTGTGTGTCTGTGCAACAAGTGACTTCACGCTGATATAGACCTCTGGCTCATGTGTGTGCACGAACTTTAAGTATGTGTGTGTGTGTGTGCGTGCGTGCATGCATGTGTGTGTGTGTGCGAGTGTGTGTTTGCAACAAGTGAGTTCACGCTGATATAGACCTCTGGCTCATGTGTGTGCACGAACTTTAAGTATTCGTGTGTGTGTGTGCGTGTGTGTGTGTGTGTGTGTGCGTGTGTGTGTGCAACAAGTGAGTTCACGCTGATAGAGACCTGTAGATCGCTCACAGGCGGGAAGCTGGAGGAGGAGGAGGAGGAGGAGGAGAACTCAATACGGCTCGACACTTTTCATCAGCGTCCGACCTCCGGCCTGCCTGCGCTTCCATTCATTTCAGCCGCATTCTTTCCTACATGCGAGAGCCCAGAGGACAGGGGAGGGTTTGAATCGCTCCGAGAAGGAGGAAGAAGAGGAGGAGAAGAAGAAAATAAAGAAGAAGAAGAAGAAGCAAAAGAAGAAGGAAGAGGAGGAGGAGGACAAGAAGAACAGGAAGATGAAGAAGCAAAAGAAGAAGAAAAAGAAGGAAGAGAAGCAGGAGAAGAAGGAGAAAAACAGAAAGAAGAAAAAGAAAAAGAAAAAGAAAAAGAGAGAGAGAGAGAGAGAGAGAGACAGAGAGACAGATTGAGAGGGTTCCCTGGGGTTTGGATGTCTGGAGCAAGCTGCGGTGGTTGTTGTGTCTGCTTGTCATGGTGATGGGAGTGATGAGAACTCAACCTCCAGAGATTTACCGTCCTTGCTAGTAATTGTTGCCCGACGACAGAGACGAGATCTGTGTGATGGAGAGTCAAAATGCAAAGGAGTAAAAAAAAAAAAAAAGAGAAAGAGTGATGGAAAAAGAGTGTGTGAGTGAGTGTGTGTGTGTGTGTGTGTGTGTGTGTGTGTGTGTGTAGGCACATGTGTGCAGTCATGACAGTGGAAAAAAAAAGAGAAAAACAAACCAAAAGACCGAGGGAGAAAGAGAGAGAGAGAGCGAGGGAGGAGGAGGAGGAAGTAAGCAAGGAATAAGAGAATGGTGGTCAGAAAGAAAAAAAAAAAAGTAAAAACCAACAGAAACAAAGAGAGGAAAAGGGAGCAGGGAGCAAGAGGGAGCAACAACACGGTAAAGAGAAACAACTGTGACGGCTCTATCAGGGCAGGGAGAATGGAGACGGCAGGCAGGCAGGCAGGCAGGCAGGCGGGCAGGCGGCAGGCGGGCAAGTGGGCCACTAATGAGCGTGGCCTTCATATATTCTGGAGACGTCGCTTCCTGCTGCGTGCCGAATACCCACTTAGTCTGAAATATTTATCAGGCCCTGGGGGGTGGTGCGGGGGCAGAGTGTGTGACTCTGTGTTTGTGTGTGTGTGTGTGTGTGTGTGTGTGGCTAGGGGGGCGATAGGGCTGCAGCAGAGAACTTAACAGTGGTGAGCAAATGGGCGCCAGGGCTGTATATACACAGCACAGCTCAATGTTTAGTATTTACTTAACCACCCCAAACAAACACACACACACACACACACACACACATAAACATAAACACACACACTTTTTTCCTTCCCCGATGACTTTTATTCCTGCTATTGATCCGACAACCTGAGCTGGGATGGCTGTGCATTCATTACAATGCATTAGGGCGAGTACAACGCCTCGACATAAAGCGCTCTCCTCTCCTCTCCTCTTCTCTCCTCTCCTCTCCTCTCCTCTCCTCTCCTCTCCTCTCCTCTCCTCTCCCTCACACTACTGCCTCCCTAAACACTTTATGGTGTCCTCTTTTTAACGGGACACTTGCTGTTTGCCCAAATCACCTTGCAACTGGGTGAGACAGAGGATGTGTCAGCACCTTTCAGCAACCAGACTGAAGAGAAAGCCCTTTTCTGTTTGCTGGTGTAGGCGTGTGTGTGTGTGTGTGTGTGTGTGTGTAGGGGTATGTGTGTGTTTGTTTTGTGTGTGTGTCTGTGTGTGTGTGTGTGTGTGTGTGTGTGTGTGTGTGTGTGTGTGTGTGTGTGTGACAGAGTGTGTGTGTGTGTTTTTGTGTGTGTGTGTGAGAGAGAGAGAGAGAGATAGAGAGAAAGTGTGTGTGTGTTAGTGTGTGTGTGTGCTTGCAACTGCAGATTTCCATATCAAGCCATCTTTTGTCGCATGTGTCCCGGTTTAGCATGAAACGACGGTCGCGCTAATATGACTTTGCAAAAGTGATCAATTTGTACGCTACTTAAGGCCTGCAGCAATCAATACAGGCTGTTCTTCTCCTCCGAGACACGGCAATTTCTTCTGAAAGGTCAGAGTAATGAGATGAGACACCCCATCAGATAACATTCATCCTCACCACCTAGTGTGTGTCTGCTGAGGTGGATCTGGACACAGACACACACACACACATTGATGGTGCTCTCAGGAACGTCCACAATGTCTGTCCATCCTGTTTTCGCCGCGCTATAATTAGAAAATGGCCTTTTGGAATCTTGGCACTGAAGGGCAAGGGCGAGACTCCTCAATCTCAGATGTCTTCTGTTG
The DNA here is from genome assembly GCA_027475355.1 of Coilia nasus. NCBI lineage: Eukaryota > Metazoa > Chordata > Actinopteri > Clupeiformes > Engraulidae > Coilia > Coilia nasus. Next base: position 10,243,436 of record CM050215.1, on the reverse strand, counting down.
CCCAAGTGTGGGTGTAGCGGGGTAGGTGTGTGACGGGGTAGGTGTGTGGCGGGGGGGACCTGGGCCTTTGGACTGGACATTCTGCACATTTTGAGATAGTGCAGAGGCAGGCTTGGGAATCGTAAGTCAGAATCAAGTAGCGCAAAGATGGCCAATGGACACTCTGTTCTTGAACCACCCAGAGAAACACAGAGGCAAAGCTGGCCAGTGCTGTGGTGTTTGGCGAGGTGCGGTCTTCTTTTTTGTCCTACATCCGTTGGGAGTTGAAAAACAATTTCAAACTGGGTTTTGCTGGTGTAAAAGGACACCCTACCATAGTCACTCTCCAGGGAGGAGGAGAGACATTCCAGGGTGCCTTGGAACACATATTAGCACAGTTGCTATGTTGACATCGTAACCTAGGAAGCAAATGCAAACCCCTTGAGTTGAGGGTTGTTCTGGCCCCTATATGTGGACAATACGCGAGCTAAAAATCAACCTTACCGGCACAACTAAGCGCTATTTTTGTACGTTCTTGTATTACATCATGTTCTTGAAAGGAGGGAAGAGGAAAAACATGACGAGGCACAGAAATAGGCTTCTTCTTCTCAGGGTGCTATGCTCGGCCAAACCAGAGGATGTACCACAAGGCACAGAGGGGGCTACCGTGAACCCACATGCTGAAAACAGCTTCGGTCATCAGGGAACTGAAAGCTAAAATAGTGCAATTAATTTTTATCGCACACGCACACGCACACACACACACACACCCCACCCTCAGGACTTTCACATGCAACAGCCGGAAAATGGAGTGCTTAGCCCTGAAGTGTATGGGGAGAGGGAAAGAGAGCAGAACTGAAAGTGTCCAGATTGAAGAATAAGTGTTTTATTTCCCTCTTCTTTTCTTCCTCTTGTCGTTTTATTGTTCCTCCTGTCTTTCAGTCGTTCCTGGGTGTGCACAACCATTCTATTGAGCAGGGTGAATTGACTGGATAGAGAGCAGTAAGTAGCCAGAGTGGAAAATATGCATTCTCTCTCTCTCTCTACCTCTCTCTTTATATATATATCCCTCTCTCTCTCCCTCTTTCTCTCTTTGTCTGTCTCTTTTCCTGACTCTCTCTTCCCCGGTTCTCTCTCTCTATCTCTCTCTCTCTCTCCCCCTTTCTCTCTCTCTCTCTGCCTCTCTGACTCTCTCTTCCCCCGTTCTCTCTCTCTCTCACTCTCTCTCTCTCTCTCTCTCCCCCTTTCTCTCTCTCTCTCTGCCTCCCTGACTCTCTCTCCCCTGGTTCTCTCTCTCTCTCTCTCCCTTTCTCTCAGCATTGGGTACAGCATTAGCAGGATAAATGAACTGCAGAGACTGCACTGCGACTTTAAATGCCCTCTCTCCCTCTCGCCCACCACTGCAAAAGTGCCCTAACAACTATGTGGCTGATACGTGTGGAATCTGCCACTACGGCTTGCTAAATGCCAACCAGCAAATACCCCCCCTTCAGATCTTCCGTACACCACACCTTCTCCGGGGCACCAATTGCAGCCTCCCTTCCGTGAAGTTTTGTGGCATTAAAACTAAATGCTATAATTTTCCCCCCAAAAACATGGCAAAATGACAGAGCAGCTTTTTTTTTGAGGCTGAGCCAGGATGTAAACTGATACTGCGTTGCTTTGAAAGAGAAATGGAGAGGGGAAAGCCTTCAGAGTCACTCAAGAGGAGGAATCGCCTTAGCAAATGCATTGAGGGGGTCTTTTCTTTCAATCAATACCATGAGTAGAAAACACTAAACACGCCCAAACAAACGGGAAAGGAGGCAAACAAAAGAAGAAAGGCAAAGGAAGAAAGAGAGAACAAAAGGATAGAGTGAAACAAAGAGCATTCTGGGCTACGTCTGTGTGTGTGTGTGTGTGTGTCTGTGTGTGTCTGTGTGTGTGTTTCGGAGCTGAATAAATGCTGCGCTTTTGGGTCGCCGTGGCCGTTTTCCCAGCATTCTCGTGGTTTGGGAGGGAGTTTGCTTTCCCGCCGCCACTCCCCTCCGAGCGCTCGGGTCCTTCTTTTAAACAGGCAGATTAGGGGCGTAATCTGTTGTGATATACAGTGCCACCCACTTTGAGTTTTCTTTCCCTTTTGTTCTAACCCCCACCCCCGCACCACCCACCCTACCCACTCCAACCCCCACCCCCACCCCCACAGCCCCTTCATCCCGCTCTCCAGCAAGGACCCTGGAGTAGCCCACTGCATAGACACACACTGGACAAATGTTTGTGTCTGGACAGAAAGGCACGCCTCTCTGGGACGCCGCGGGTTTGTCTGTGTTTGTGTGAGTGTGTGACTGTCAGCATGTGTGCGTATGTGTGTGTGTGTGTGTGTGTGTGTCTGTGTGTGCGTATGTATGTGTGTGAGTGTGTGTGTGTGTGTGTGTGTATTTGTGTACGCTTGTGTGCATGTGGTGTGCCTGTGTGCGTGCAAGACTATGTTGATGTATAGGTGTGTGTGGGCACATGGTGTGCATGTGTGTACGTATGAATGAGTAAATGTATTTGTGCGTGCATGTGTCTGTGTGTGTGTGTGTGTGTGTGTGTGTGTGTGTGTGTAGTACTCTGAGCATGTGTGCCATGAATATGTATGAGAACTGTGGGAACTAAAAAGGCTATGTAGCCATACGCATACATGATGTATGCATAAGACCTACGCATCCAGATGCTATAAACGTGTGCGTACGTATCTGCACGTCTCTCTGACTTAAACAACTGTCTGCTCCCTCCATAGCTGACGGATAGGCTAGCTCATATCACCTCGCTCAAGAGTTTGTTTATGCCACATCTCCTGCCTCGAGTGTTGCCGAGTGCGGAGGGGTAATTAGGCGGCCTGCATTCTTTTCTCACACTATATATAGTGTTGGGCTTGTTTTGCTTTGGTCTCTCCCCTCGAGCCCGTCCAAAAACACAATCCTGGGTCGAGGCAAAAAATAAACAGCCAGGCTGCCAGAGGCTGACAGTGAGTCAAGACCGTTTGTCACGAGAAGGGGACTCGTATTCCGACTCCTCCCACTTTTGTTCGGGGCGGCGCAAGCTGGGCGTAAAAGGGGGCGGCGGCGGCGCCACGGGTCGATGGCGGAGTGCTCAGGGCCCGTTTCTAAGCCGCTCGTTAGCACCAGTGATTAGCCCTTTTAACGACTGCAGTTATGTAAAAACAGAGTCACGGCTCGCGTGAATTTCACAAAAGCGGGCGATCGCCAACGTGTCGCCTCGACAGAGCCAACGAAGCTGACGTGCAGCGGTCCGGCCACTTCATTACGGCCTCTTTGAAGCCGTCCAGCGCCTCTGGAGGGATCAGAGACTTCTCATGCACTGTGTGGTCCAGTCAATTCACTGACCCCAATCAACAAGCCACAACCAAGTCATGGGAGGCAGGAATGTTTTTTTTCTTTTGTTTTGAAACAAAAAGAGGGCTGACGCGACTGCTGGTCTTGGTAGTGATTTCAATAACCTCGTGCTATTATTCTAGGCACACCTGCAGCCACTAGCCTACTTCTCAAGGTGACGCTTCGGGCTGGCTGACAAGGCAAGGAGATGAATTGTGCAGATACTGAGGTCAGAAGGGATGGAAAAGGAAAACTGTTGGCAGGGGAAACGGTGCTTGGAGTGCAGCTCCCTCTGGGCCCACGACTGCTGTTTCGCTCATGCTGCGAATGGACAGGAGGGGCAAGGAGAGGGGCCATCTTTTTTTTTTTTTTTTTTTCTAAAGACCGGTTGAGCCAAATCAACTGTTCCGCTCCAGTGGCACGGGACGAGTGGCCTGGCCGTCCCATACTCCCTGAGATCATCTGCGACACGTAGCTGTCTGAGGTGCAGGGTTTCTGCATGGAAAGAGCATCATCATTTCTCTGGGCCCATGTGAGGTACGACCACAGGACCTGTGGTTGTTTGGAAAAACACACTTGGTGTTTAGCAGTCAAGTAAGCAGCAGGTCTGCTACAACCACCCTTTATGCAATCAAAAAACCCAATGACCGAAGCAGAAAGGGGAAAAGGGCATTGTTGTGGTCAGAACCAAAGGACTGCCCTTGAACAGAGGCTCTGACCAGAGATATACCTCCACAGTTTAACCAAAGTAAAATGACTTGGTTTGGATACCTCTCTGTCTCCCTCTGTCAGAGGGTTTGCGGAGGTCCCCTTGTCCTGTCTACCGTGACTTTCTCGATGACATAACACTGGTGCTACGTCACTGTTGTCAAACTTGCAGACAGCTTAAAGAGGTCACTTCCCCATCACCCCTACATACCTCCGCGATGAACTCATCCTGAGCTTCATATGTCAGTGATCACTGTAGGAGAGGGGGGGTGGAGGTGATGGGGTTGATAGCTCGCCTGGTGGTCCACAGAGATTTTCCTGTGCTTACTCTCATGGAAACCCACACGGGCTGCTCTGACCAGTTCCAGTTCCCAGTTCCAGTCACCCCCATCCACCCCGGCCCTACCCCCTTGTTAAAAACTTCCACGGCAACTAACAACGACAAAGCCAGAGAGGACAAGTGGGCCGAAACAAGACCGCTCTTTGTTGCCCTTTGGGGCTGTAGAAACAAGGCCCTTGGACACGAACGCAGCGCAGGGCCGTCTCTCTGGAGCTTACTGGGACAAGGTTTTTTTTTGACAAGAGGGGTTCAAGTACCTTTACATGGGGTGAGGGGGTGTGGGGGGGGTGGATTTGGGAGGGTTGGGGTGGGGGATTGGTGACTAGGCTCCTAAACAAACAAAACACAATGGGCTCAAGGGTTAGGCACTTGATGACGTACCCTAAAAACAGCCAATGGTTGGAATCTGTTCTGGGTTTTGAGTGGCTGAGTAAGGACAGCCTTTTAAACAGACACTGACCACCTGGCTCGCCTGTGTGCTGCGATTTTAAAAATACCAGGTGCAATTAGTGCTATTAAAAGGATGCCTGTTATTACGGTGTAACTAAGTCACTTCTGAAGGTGATGATCTGTGCGTGTAACTTTAGCCAAGACACATCCTCATTATATAGCTAGGGTCATTTTGCATTGCGAGTCTCAAAGGGCCAGCTTATGTGCTGAGGTAAAGAAAACTGAATGTTTCCATACAGGAAGCCTCTGTTCAGAATTAGATGCAGTCTAAGCATTTTATGGCAAAAAAAGTAAGCTTTAGTGGACAACTTGTTGAAATGTTGGTGGAATTATAGCAAAATCTACAGTGTACAGGGCGGCCTGAAAACTCATCAATTCCTTTCCAATTTTTTTTCCTGTTGTGGCACGTGGTGCTATATCAATTTACAGATTTGAACAGTAAGCAGGCCAAGTCTTGCAATGTCCCGGAATATACACTGGCCCAGACCAACCTCGGCTGCAGCAGCACAAACACATTGTAGGCACCAATGCAAAGACACTGGCTAATTACTCTGGTGCCTCCTTCCCCCTGAGGAAGCCAATGTCAAACACCACAGCGCTTAGCGGCCTCACTGTATTACTCGCGGGCCCGCACCAAATGGCCATAGCTTAATAACACTCCATTATCACCCTGCCATTATCACATTATTTTTCACCATTACTTCGCCGTACAGTAATGGATGGGCCAAATCTGAATGTGATAAGGCAAAAGAGTTCAGACGTGAACAGATTTTTGGCCCTGAGCGAGTCTAAATGAGCCTACCTCCCGCTTTTGTCGGTGCAATTTCACGCCCCGAAACGCTCACCGAGCGACGGAGAAATAATTTTAATGAGCTAATATCAAAGAGGGCTGGCCAGCAAGAGTCAGCGTGAACACGGAGGAAGAGAAAAAAGGAGGAGGGAGAGGAGGGAGAGAGGGAGAGAGGGAGAGAGAGAGAGGAAAAAAAAAAGAGAGAGGGGGGGGCTAAAATGCTGAGTCATAAAGGAAGAGCAGAGGAATAGAGCGGGGCTGGTGTCTTTGTCAGAGGTCTGACAGCAGAACGAGAGGCAGGGCGTCTCAGGCGTAAGTGGAGATCAACAGAGAGACGTTAAACGCTGACCTCCATCACCTCCTGCTGACATGTGTGCAACTCCAACACCCTCTGTTCCAGTACACACACACACACGCACACATTAAGACACACAAACACATGCACTCACGCACACACGTATACACACACACGTACGCATGCACTGCACACACATACTTGCACGCCCAGACACACATATGCATGCACACAGACAAAGGTACATAGACACTCATGCTTGCACCTACACACAGAAACACTCACACACCACGCCAACACAGAAAATGAATGCATAGGCCTACACGCAGAGCTGCAAAGGATTAGCTGTTACCTACAACACCAGGCTGCTGGAAACCATCCAGAGGAAAGGATGATGTCGTTGGGAGAGATGGAGAAAGAGGCAAATGCAACGTTAACTGCCCCACCTGGTTCCCATAATCCCCAGTAGCCTGTCTCCTGGGGACGAGCTATGCTGACTTGGCACATCCTGCCCTGTGCCACACACAAGACATGGGGAAAGAACTGCACCACCCAGCCCCCCAACACACACACAAACACACACACACACACACACACACAGCACCACTCACCACATCAGGGATGTATACCCACACAACCTCATACAAATCAACACACACACACACACACACACACACACACACACACACACACACACACACACACACACACTTACGTGCACCACTGCCCACATCAGGGATGTACTACCACACAACATCATACAAACCAATACACACACAAACACACCCACACACACACACACACACACACACCACTCCCAACATCAGGTGGTGTAGGTACTGAGATCACTGGATGGAAAAATGAGCATATGACCACAACATGATGGCCAACACAGGGGCTAGCCTACTTAGTCATTTAACATTAGGCATCAAAGGCCTGGTCCATTAGGTCATACGCACTTGGCCATCAGCTGGCTCTTATCTGGAAACAATTTTGAGCTAACCCTTTGTACCTCTTAGGAGCACACTAACATGTAGGGAAGATGGTGGAGAGCCAGGAAAGTGTGTAGCCTGCTGCTGTATCTAATTAAACACAACTTTATGTGACCTTGTATAAAAAAAAACTGAAAACAACAAAAACAGAAGGCTGACTGGTTGTACTATAAAAATTCTAAGGCTTGATTCCCTCTTGCTTCGACTTGAACAAATTGCTAGTTTGATCTATTAAAGATGGAGCCACAATGCCAGGTTCTTTGGTTTCACATCGGCAAATCAACAACACAAACTGATAACATAAACAAATAAATGAAACTAATAGAGCCTAGGAAAACTTTTAGTGGAAAAGTATGACTAACATATGGCCTGAATCACATTATACCTAATCAAAACATCTGCATACCAGGCTTTGTGTGAAATAATAAAAGCTGCAGGGAACACTGTCTGATGGCAACTTTACTGTTGGTTTGTCATTATCACTTACATTATCCTTCATTATTAACAGCAAACAGGGCCTGTGTGTGTGCGTGCGTGTGTGTGTGTGTGTGTGTCTGTTTTCCACTTGGGAGGAGGCGGACGACTCATCACTACAGCTCAACGTGAGGTGCTTTAATCCGATTGTGTGTCCTTCATATCTGCTTGATTTCAAATGTGCATCCAGAGAGAAACGTCTGCTAGATGATGACAGGGCGAGGGAGAACAGAAACCCCCTAATTAGTGTGTGAGAGAGAGCCACATCCATCTGTAGTCCTGAACCAGCCCAGCACTGTCGACTACACTGTACACTGTACACTCTACCCCGAACACTAGCACAGCCTCTCTGACAGAGGCTCTTCATAAACAAATGCTGCAGAGCATAGCCAGGACCGCTCTCTCTCTCTCTCTCTCTCTCTCTCTCTCTCTCTCTCTCTCTCTATCTCTCTGTATCTATCTATCCCTCTACCTCTCTTCCTGCTCTTTCAGTCTTGCTCTCTCTCTCTCTATCTATCTATCGCTCTCCCTCTCTTCTCGCTCTTTCAGTCTTGCTCTCTCTCTCTCCCTCTGTTTCCTGCTTTCTCTCACTCGCTCCCTCTGGTTGCAAGCTACGTGCTTTCAGCAGCGTTTAGACCTGCAAAGGCAAATCAAGCCCAGCCAAGGCTTCTCAGTGGAGCTCAGGGGTTTGCTGCGTCACGTTGCTGCTGCTGCTGCTGCTGCTGATCTACCCCATAGCTTTCTTTTCCCTCTCTCTCTCCCTTTCTTGCTCTGTGCATTCGTTAGTGTCACTGCTGCCGTTGTGTTTATTTAATCACCATTAGAGAGTGGCTACTGCAGAGTAGGCGTGCAGGCAAACTTCCGGAGACTTCCGCACACCCTGGGGGCAGCGGAGGTCAACTCCACAGGCCTGTGTACTGCATCCTGTGCCGGGGGGTTACTGGGGGAGAGGCCTGGCTACCTACGGCTGTGACATCTGTCAGTGGGAGTAGGTAGAAAGGTGCCAAGTTTTGGATTGTTTGGGTGAGGGGGAAGGCAGGTTAAGGCAAGTGATTGATTTCTTTAAGTAAAAAAAGCTGAGCGATATGGCTGTAGCCTCCTAATGATAAGGCAATGACTAACATGCATTATTAACATTACTCCCAAAGGAATTGTGAATTTGCAAGAGGAAATTTTTGTTTTGTCAATATTTCGTTTTTTCTGCATCCCTTCACATCCCCTTTCAATTGGAGCGTCCACCCCAAACTCAACCCACCCCACCCCCAACTTCCCACACCCCCGGGTTAAGGATAAGAGGCAGGGGAGCTTAGGCAGGCCAGGGTGGGGTTGCGTGGGGTGGGGTCGCTCTGTGGTCACGGTCGCTGGTCTGGCTGGCTGTGCAGCGCACCCCAGATCCCCACTACAAAGCAGTCTGCCCTACGCTGCTCATCTGTTCACGGGACACCCTCTGCAGACGGGCCCTTTTAACGAGATTGGGAGATCGCTTCTTTTTTTCTCTCCTCCCACTTGCCAGCCGCCACCGGGAAAAGGAGGGGGATTAGAGATCAAGAGAGAAACGATTAGATGGAGACGGCAGCTGCACACAGCCATGCCACGGGTGTACGGGACGAGAGAAAGAGGGAGGGAGAAAGAGAGAGAGAGGGAGAGAGAGACAGAGAGAAAGAGAAAGAGGAAAAGAGGGGAAAAGAGGAAAAGAGGGGGGGAGAGAGAGAGCTCCAGAGAGAGAGAGAAAAGGAAAGACAGAGAGAGACAGAGCCAAGGGGTCTCTTACAAAGCCTACAGCTGGAGAAAAGTGGCAGGCTATACAGTGTCTTGCCACCGAGGGAGGTTGATAGGAAGAGGTGTCCCAGTGCATTAACACAGCTCTGCAGGCAAATCCGAACCAAGTGATCTAAAAAGCAAAAGACTGGCGGGGATCTCATGGCGGAAAGTGTTACGAAGAAACGCGAGGCATCCTGAAATGTGCCATAAACGTCCATAATGAGTGCAACTATGTGGCACTCAAGTCACTAGTGCTCATTCTGAGCCTTTTTTTATAACTTTCATTTGTAACTTAGGGCTGTAATTGAGGCGACGGCTGCACATTTATTTATTCATATGGTAGAAATCACACCGCCACCGCCACCCCCCCCAGGAAAGAGAAGCCACGAAAAACAGCGACGCCACTCAATTACAGACCTCACGGCCTGGGGACCCCGCCTTTTCTCTCCCCTCCCCAACCGCCAGCCCAGGGCTTTGGAGCAGCCAGTGCCACACGGCGTCGCCTATCAAACAGACCCTGGTTCCAAAACTCATCATCCGTGTGTACGTACGGCTGCAGGCTCCACTGAAACGTCTGTGGTTAAGAAACCGCTAAAACAAAAGACACTGGAGCACAAATGCTCAGCTGGCTTAAATCCTGTTATCCGACTGTAAAAATCCTGCGCTATATCCTGCTGTATAATAGACCACGCTGCATTAAACGCACGCAACTGTTTATGACACTATATTGTGACCCAGAGCTTTATTGTCTGGAGGATGTGAGCAAAGTGCGTTTCCTCGCTTGCCAGAGCTCCTTTTTATTGGCCTGCGAGACAATGAGTGCTTTCCTCAGTGTCCTAAACTGACCCCAGGTCTGTCAAACCAGCCAAACCAGAAGCGTCTTATTAGCCTAATAACTTTGTTCTGTGTGGACAGTGACTACCTCGGGTCTACTTGCACTTTGCATAGCATTGCACTACATTTACTGAATTATTTATGAACTAGTTAAGCTCTTATTAACATGTCAAGCATTTTACTATTTGCACTTCCTGGTTAGACATGAAACTGCATTTCATTGTACTGGTATCATTTTACTTGTGCATTGACAATAACGTTTAATCTAATCTAACCTGATCTATAACAGTAATAAATAAATATAATAGTAGTAATAAAGTAACGACAACAGAGTATTTCCATCCATGAAACACTGCAAAAGTTTGCCCCTTCCTGACCTAGCATGATGCTGAAAACATTTTCTCACGTTTATCTCAGGTACATTACTGGGGACTGGGGACTACTGTAATGGCCTATTTACAGGCCTCCCAAAGAAAAAAAATCAATCAAAAAACTGCACCTTATTCAAAACTCAGCCACGAGACTGTTAACAACAACAAGAAGGAGAGAGCACATTACTGCAATGCTAGCTGCACAGGCTGCCCATACCCTACAGAATTGACTTTAAAGTACTCTTAAAAGCTGTTAAGGATCTAGCCCCATGTCGTATCACTGATACACTGTCCTTTTACATCCCTCTCCGACCCCTTAGATCCACTGAGGCCGCCCTCCTGAGGATTCCAAAAGTGCCACGCAAAAGGGTTACAGAAGCAGCCTTATCATACTACTTCCCAAAGGCATGGAATGCCCCACCCCAACACATTAGAGGGCCAGAATCCATTGACACCTTTAAACGGCAACTGAAGACTTACCTGTTCAACCTAGCCTACACTTAACTGCCCTGCTCAAAGACTTCCAGGCACTCCTACAGAGGGACTCCCCTTCTCGAACACTCGACTTGAGACTTTCGAGACTTTCTCTCTCCCTGCCTACTAGGGGGACATTAGTAGAGCTCTTCACAGCTCCCTGGTGGATTTCTCTGGCGCTACTGGACTATAACAAAGCTTGCCATGTGTATCTCTGTCCTGTGTTCCTTTGCCAAACTGTTGAAGCACACTGAGCTACATCCTTTGCCGGAAATGTACTATACAAGTAAATATTATCATTATTATTATTACTATTATTATTACTAACTTATAAACACTGCACTTGAAATCTTTGGCGGCCTGTGGGTCAGAGCAGCATCAGAGGGCTTTCCTCCCTCTTGTCAGGGGATGGCTTTATAGGACTCATTACTTGCAAAAAACACCCCCTTTTTTGTTTTGGTGGTTCTTTTTTTTTCCTTTTTCTTTTGCTGTTTTAACTCACTTTGCCTGTTTCAAAATCTCTTATGAGAGATTCTCCTGGCTGGTCGTTTTGTGAGGCACTTTGATTTACCCATGTCTACGGGTTGTGGGGCCCGTATAAATAAACCTGCCTTGTCCTGCTGACTGCACATGCATAATGACCTCCCTGCAGCTGGTCTGTTTGTGACAGCAGGACGCTGCTCTTCTCTCCTCCACTCAGAAGGTGCTCTGGCGCCAGGCCCAGCAGCAGGTCAACAGCCTACGTCCAGCTTTGTATAAGGCAGGCTACAGCGCCTCCTCTACTCATTCCCTTGCTGCCACAACACCCCCCTCCCACTACCCCCACTCCAGTTTAGGTGAAATATGTCTTCATTTTCTCCCCTGCTTCATACACACACGCACACCCTGCCCTCAGAGGTTTCACCCTCCTTTCTTTGCTTGAAATGTTTCCACTGCCCCCACTCCCAAATATATACACCTACGCACACTCAGTCATGGACACACACACACACACACACACACACACACACACACACACACACTCATGCACACACACACACACACACACACACACACACATAAATGTTTCTGCAACCTATCCTCTCAATTTCAAAGTTGGACTGTACCACCCGGTCTGTAGCTTTCCCCTTCAGGTATAATGTTGCTTCATTTTGATCTCAACGTGAAGTTTCTGAGTGATAGATAGGAGGATCCTCAGCAGAGCAAAGCTGCTGTTGTCAAAATCTTGCAGCTGTCAGCATACAGTTACAAGGATAAATAGTCCTGCTGGAAACCACTCAAGTAACTTTTGGCCAGTGGTGAAACATCACTGGCACTGAGCTGTGGATAGCACAGCTGGATATGGTGGACCACAGGTGACTAAAGTTTAAATCCAGCACATAGGCTATCTGGACTTCATCCTCTTTTTCTATTTACGAGTAAGGGATGAGAAACATGAAAAGGAGTTGCGTGTTGATACAAGGTGTCAGGTGTAAAGCTTTGAGACAACTTCAGTTTAGGCTGCGGTTACACAGTAAAACGCTAATGGCAAAGTAAATGATGGTAAGGTTACAAATCATTGGAAATAGCACACTGTGGAACTATGAAATTAAGTCTTTAAGAATACACTGCTAAACTGACATGGACCAACTTGCTGTTTACACATGTCAAACGCCTGTAAATTAATTAACCACACACTTTAGTTGCACTGGTGGAGGCTATAACTTTTCGCCAAGGTTGGCATTCACTTACAGTACCTAGAATGTATCCAACCGACGATATACTAATAATTCAACAGCTTTCTATTCTGACCCCACACAGTTTAATTTTCACAATTTGAATATGCGAGAGGGGCTTCGCATGACTGTTCTCACCTTGGCGTGTATCGAATGAAAAGTAATATGCCATAAATCAAATGATTAACGTTGAGCACGTAAACGCTGCTGGCCGAATAACATCTTCCTCAGCTAAAGGCACTTTCAGCTCGCGATGACGCGAGACTGTTCAGCTTTGTGCTCTGTCCAATGCGGGTCAGTAGTAACACAACACCGGGGTACCGTTAACTTCGACGTAGCGACGGGCATGGTAGTTCCAAACAAAATCACTGCTTATAACTTGTTTTGTAACAAAAAAGGGTGTCTGAAAATGCATTTTACCAAAACAAGAAAACGCTGTTAATGATCGTGTAGTAGACGTTAGTGGGTTAACACCAGGTAGCTGTCCCGTTACGTAGATAATAAATGCCCTAAGGTTGGAGAATTGCTATGTATAGTCAGCTAGTGCATTATAACTTTCCCATCGAAGTCACTGAACTGTCTGGTTACTGGCCACGTAACCTAATCATAACTAAGGCGAAAAGTTTTAAACGTGAATTTCTCGGAGGTTAATGCATACAACTGTGTTTTCTGACTACAGTCTCTAACATCTGTCAGCAACATCTGAACGTTGCGTCTCATTCGCGGTTTAAATGGGCAACTGGCGGTAACAAAATTGTGTCAGATCTAACGTACCAGCCTGGGACAGTTGTGCTCGTAAAACAGATTAACCAAGTTACCAAGCGTGCCTACTCTCTGATAGTGACGACGGTTCTCTATGTTACCATGAGCCATGCGTCTCTGCCCAACTCTGCCTACAGACAAACTTAGCTAACTTGAAATGGCTAGCTGCAAGAACTGCAGCATATGAAGGGCTGAGATCCAGACAGCTACTTACAAATAAATGAATGAATAGTATGACCGGCTGAGACAAGAGTCTTACCTGCAAACCAATAAAAAAGAAGAGAGACGAGTGTTTGTAGTCCACAAAGTGTGTTATTACTCCTGTGGCAGCGAAGTCGCAGTCTTCTCGCCATGATTCCTAATAGCACACAACTGTTCTCCTCTCC
>CM050215.1:9949749-10224749 GCA_027475355.1 Coilia nasus | reverse complement strand
TAAAACATAACAGGAAACATCTTGGGAGCTATTTTCTAAACATTAAATGTGATGTCACTTGGCCAGAGTGAAAAAGACAATGACCTATAGGTCAAAAGCCTCCCTCCAACAGTGAATGAATGATGAACTTTCAGCTTTCAAATAAGCTAAATGACAACAGAATGTTGGGAGTGAATGTAAAGTTGAGCTGTGGTCATTCATTTGCCAATCAGCAGACGGAAAAACAAATTAGCCATAAAATGTTTATCTATTTTTGGCAGAGTTTACAGAGCGACAAACAAACCCCTGTTCACTACTACTAAGGCTACAAAACAACAGCTAAATATATTAATTACATATTACTCAAAGGTGCTGATTATTACAAGCTCAAAACTGCAGGGGCTTTGAGAGCTGAAATGCTGACATCGGCAGGCATTTTTTAGGTCCTACGTTTTGTTTGGTTTGGCACATATGTATGTACTGTAACGTTGGTGTGCAGCCTAACAGTGCTATAAAAGAAAATTACCAAAATTAGATGTTCTGCTTCCACTCCTGTGCGCTGAGAGTTCAGCTGCCAAGTCCAACAGTCAAAATGAAGGCAATGCTCCCTGAATCACATCATAGTTCAACTTCCCAGCTATGTATCGCAAAGACATATGCCAAATAATATGTTGCTTTTAAATCAAATGAAGTGTACCAATTCAACTGGTCCTTTACAAACAAGAGACAGATATTACTCATTACCTCCCCTAGTAAAGATCTGTGTTTGCTAAAGATGTTCCTAGTAAAGCACACTGAAGTACATGCTTGTTTTACACATTTCCCGTCTTCTTGACTGCACAAAGACTTCAGTTGCAACATTGTGTTAAGAAACAGTCAACTCGTGCTTTATATGTAGAAAAATAGTATATTTATTAAATATTAGCTTATACACAATATTCAAGATATTGCAAGTGTTCAAAGTCATTACAAATACCATCTTGAGCAATAGAAAACACAAACAAAACTAACACAGAAGAAAGAAAGAAACATTCCTGACTCAAAACATCTTCATTCCAACACCTCAATTCAGACATTTTTGTTTGGTAGACTCATATGGATGAAGTGGTCACTTGGTTGATTACTCAGTTTCAATACTCGAAACCAACCTAAACTAAACTTAATGAGTATTTCACATAGGTAAATAAAGGCATTAACAAAATCTGGTGAAAAACATTACAGCTTTGAATTCCAAGTATTAAGATAATCTCCAACTGATGTAAAGTTAGACAGTGGAAAAACAAGGATACATGTTTAAATTGTTTGCAAAAAAAGGATTTCACATTTTGCAACGAAAAAAAGTTGTCATCTGTAATTGCCCTAGAGAGCACTATATCAGAATGTATCAATACACTTTTGGTTTCCTTAACTCCTGAAAACTTCACCTTGGAACACTGGGCACAAACAGCCTGTTGCTGTACATTACTGTCTGTATCTCTTCATGGTGGCACACTACTAATTGGCATTACACTGCCTTTGGCACCAATTTACCTGAATGTCACGAGCCAATTTGTGCACTGACATCATTTAACACTTAAATGCTTACACTTCATTTTGAATGGTATAGGCATTGTGTCCTGTGTTGTATCCTGGCGTTATGTTGGGCCACTGGGACTCGTGGTGATGATCAGTCCTCCCTCAGGTAGGCCTCAGGGATGTCCTCCACGTTAATGTCGTGGGTGGAGGCGTACTCAGCCATCCTCTGGATCTCCTCTGCCTTGGTCTCAGCCAGCTTCCTCTCGGCCTCCTTGACAAGCCTCCGCACCTCCTCCACCTGCGCCTGGGCCATCTGCACTTGGGACTTGGCCGTGACCGATGCACGTTCTGCTCCTGATGAGGGGGACAAGGAGAAGTTTTAACATGTGAAGCTTATCAGAGCTTCAAAGCAAGAGAAAATGAGATACCCTCTGCCTGCTGATCTCACTTTCACATAAGTGTACAGCCCCGGGGGGTTAACCGATTCTCAATACTTTTGCTAATGTCAAATATAAAATAGCAACAATCCCTCATTCATTATGATTATACCTATTAATAATTACTTTTTTTTTCTTGTATGGCTAAATCAGTTACGTTTTGAAAAATCCTTCTTCTGCAAGCCTGCTTAACATTAGGTCTGAACACATGCACTACATGCAGTGGGCCTCAATAGTTTCATTTTGCACAGTTTGTGATTTGCCAGTCAGTACAACTTGTGGTTTGATTCATTTGTCAAGTTGTGTATTAAGCTGTGCAACTGTGTCTCAAGCAAGTGTATCCAATCAATATTAATACTTTAATATGTTTACACTCAAACAAGCTTACCTGAGCTAAATGCCGCCTCTGCTGCCATTTCACAGATGTTGATGGCGTTCATCCAATTTGATTCAAATCGATTGCATGCATCCAGTCTGTCACCAACCTAAAAATAAGACAATGACAACCATCATTACTACTATGTTCGGTTTCACAAGCCTCTTGGAAACATCCAAAATAAACCCTCTTACTTGTAAAACAAGTCTTTGTGACTGTTTACGTGATTGGCTTTATACTTGTTAAATGCAGATTTAACTTTGAAATGTTTTACTTTATGCACATCCACCTTTCACGCATCTGTAATATCACTTCTAGTTATCAGAATGTACAATCCATTGCACAGAGTGAACAACAGCTGAACTCACCTCAACGCGCTGGCCAATGATAACCTGCCAAATGCTGTCCTCCTCCGCAAGGGTCAGTTTGCCGATGGACGCCAAGTACCGCCTCTGCAGGGCAATGAGGGTGTGGAGTGCCTAGAGAGATGATTACAAAGTCCGATTACAAACTACAGCAACATTCAACTATGAGATTTAAACTTTCACTTCAAGCAGTTGTGAGGGAACTCTTTTGCTAATCCTGCTGTCATGTGATTCAATATGTCTTTGTTATCTTTATAAGCTTTTGTTCCATTATCAATAAGTGGCCCAAGAAACACAACAACTGAAGACTTACTTTGGCATACTGTGTAAGAGAATCCACCAGGGCCAGAGTGGTCTGAGAGAGGTAAGTGTTTGCACTGTCCAAGACGAGGTTTGATGCTCTTTGAATCAGGGATTCGTGAGACAGTTGTTCTGCTTGCTGTAAAGACATGACAGCAATTTATGCTGGGTTGATCATGCTTGGCACTACTTAGAGAGTTGTTTCACATGAGAATTCTGTAATCTAACACAACTGAACGACTGCATGAATTAAGTCAGAATACAGGTTGGGAGAGTGAACATGGCCTGCCAAATTATCTTACCTGTGTAAAGGGAATGGAGCATAGTCCGCTACCCACGCTGAAGGGCACAATGTTGGTACGCACTGTTTCGGGCAGACGGAGAAACTGCCGACGAGTCAATTTGTTGTTGCCCAGAGCACAGACAGTGCTTCTGTGGAGGCAGAAAAAAACAAGACAGCTTAACCAAGGACATGGAGTGCACATGTATGGTTATGCTATCAAGCCACTAGCTAAAGTGACCAATCAACTAGCCAGCTAATGTTTTTAAAAATGTCCAGCAGTTATCATTGTAACGTTAGCTAACTGAGTCTATTCATGGATCGACAGCACAGGCAACAGCAACAACAGCAGGCAGACACAACTCTCTACCTTATTGCAGATTGCAAATCCGAGTGAAATCAAGAAACAGCTGACCTTTGCCAACGCTATAGTGTTCTTTCTGACAACCATGTAATATTCCCAAAGGGCTTAATTACGCAGATAGTCTTTCTGACTTACCTGAGGAGGTTCACGTAGGATAGTCCTCTCCTCAACGGAGCCATTTTACTGGAGTTCAGAAGGAAGTTGGTCCGGCTTTGAACGATTCCGCCGGTGAGACAAGAGCAGCATTGCCGTGCAGCCTGCATTCTGTTCTTTGGTGCTAAAACCTTTAGTCGTCAAATGTATTTAAGAAATTACCACTATTTTGCTGACAACTAAATCAGATAGTACTTCAAGCTATACTGTAAGAACAATTACAGCTTTAACTTAAAGTTGCAGTAACGTTTGCTTTAAATAGCAATAATATTTCGCCACCTAGTGGAGATATCCCCTAGTTTATGCCTGTTCGAGCCCTTCGAAGTGATCTGACAGAGGATGGACAGGCTGCCATTTATACAGTTACTGCGTATTGATTTGTTTACTTTTCCCACCAACGACGTGCTTGTCGTGTCCAAGGGTAGAGCCACATTTACGTAGGTACTACGTTAGCAGACAGGTCATGTCAATAGCACTAGTGATAGCTGATGAGATGCTCTCTGGACATAGCAAAGTTGTTTACCATAGCCTACTTCTGAAAAACTCTGTTGTAAGCTAATAAAATGAGCAATGCATGCAATTCTTTCACATTACTTCTATTCACTTTTGCAATAGTACAGATTGACAAAGACATCTTGGTTGCTAAATTTCCTGATTATGGTCATATTTGGCCTACAATTTGGCCTGATCAGATTCTCTACTCTGGTGCTCTCCGTGTGACCTGCTCGAAAAGCAATTCTCAGATTGAAAAGAAAACACTGGAAGCATATCAGATCTCAGTGTGTACGTGTGAGGACTAAAGGGTGCAGTGCAGGGAAAACATGTCAATGATTAAATTGAATATAAGGGGTGCAATACCTTCAAGTTTCGTAATTATGTGTTGATGACCAGGGTTGAGGTTGTATGCTATTTGACAGAAAACAAGAAAAGTCAAATTCTTATCGGTGCTATGTTCCACTGAAACTGAAGCCTGCAAAATTGAACTCCAGTGAAATAGGCATTCAAACATGTATTTCACAGCTTTGTGACCGATATTATGATCCATAATGTGCATATGTGCAATAGGCTACATTATGAGCATCTGTATAGTGCGCATAGGTCAAGATACGTATCCTGTACCGGAAAATGAAGGTCTTTATGAGGGTTGGGGCGGGGTGGGGGTGTATCGGTCATAAAAATGATTTCCTTACCCACTTTATTTGTACTGTAGTTTGATGTTTTGTCCTCCTGATTACCACAATAATATACAGGCAGTCCCTGTCTTACATGTTTAGTCGATATGTTTGTTTGATGACATAGATGACCTCCTAGCGTGTCTATACCCACTGGGAACAGCATATGCTAGTTCAGCTCAGGGTAATGCATAATGACTGGGTCCCTCTCCAAAACAGTGGCTAAATGATTTATCCAAGGTTCTATATATCATATAGCTACAACTGATTGCTCATATTACTTACTAAAAACTTGGCCTATAGATGAAAATATAAAGCAGTCATCCAGACATAAATCATTTCTTTTAAATATATCAGCAAATATATCACATATGGATGAGTGTCTAGATTGCATATCTGGAATTTAATATTTTGGTTTTAACACGCAGAGCTGTTCAGTGCTATTGCACAAAGCTTTTTGGCAATGCAGTATCCTATGATATACATTCATCATGCTTATATAAAGTGAAACCTTGAATGTGTTTGTGAAGATTCAGACACATCAGCTACTAATGAGTGTTTTGTAAATGTCCTTCGTGTGTGTGACCCCTACAATGATATGACAAGCTTCTTTATTGGCATGTAAAGGCGACTGTAAAATTGCTTCACCACAAGGGGGTGCTACATCCTAACCCAAATCAGGGCTTTGTTACTACCTTTATCTAAGCTCAGAGAGGTGGATGTACTCAACTCCAACTAATGAAGTCTTTGGGTGTGCAAAAAAGAACAGTAACAATATCTTTATCTAACCCTGAGCAATTACACCACAGAGATCAAATGCGGAATTCCATGTACTTGTTCAACATATTTCATAAGCCTCTTGGACCTACTCTGATGAATGTATTTTGTTTTATTAAGGTATCAATTTAAACCTTAACTGTAACTGTTCTTGAATCCTGAATCCTGAATCTATGGAAGGAGAGTAAAGTGTGCCTAGTTTGTCTTAATGGGTGGATGGGTAAATAGGTACATATGTATGCGTGTACCCCCATGATGTGTTTACACCAGCTTGATGCCATACTTCCCTAAGTTCAGTCAGTGTTTGTTTTGGCAGGCACACAACCTGTCCTCTAGGATTTATTCTGTTGATGGTCCCCATTTACCATTTGTTATCATTTCACTTTGTCAGTAACTTGTACAAACAGGCTGCCTGCGTGCCCAACATGTTTCTGAATTGATCTTACCAAACTCCAAGGTTGCTGTTTGTGCAGAGTGTAACCCTGTGTTGCGTGCTGCAGTCCTACCTACCAATCAACCTTGGAACTCTGGCATTACTGGACTATAACAAAGCTTGCCATGTGTATCTCTGTTCTATGTTCCTTTGCCAAACTCTTTAAGCACTTTGAGCTGCATCCTTTATGAAGTGCTAAAAAGAGTTAGCACTAGTTAACACAGTTGATGGTTGCAGAAGATAATAATAATAATAATAATAATAACAAAAACAACAACAACAACAACAACAATAATAATAATAATACGATTATTATTATTATTATTATTATTATTATTATTATTATTATCTTCTGCAACCATCAACTGTGTTAACTAACTTTCCACAGCAGAGGGCACTCTTATATTATTTAAAGTGAAGCACAGAAAAATGCAGATACATGCATTTTACATACATTGAGGTGACTCAAGTGTTAAGGTACGGTCTCCTTGCTCTGCACCCACCATGCCTGTTCATCCCAAACATAGTTTACATGCTCAAATGAGGCCTGCATGACATTGGTTCTTTGTGTACTGTGTTCACTTGTCACAAACATGTGTTTTTGGATGTCTAATACCTCTTGGTTCAACAGTTTTTTGGATAACAGTGATCATCATGTCAGATGGTCTGGAGTACAGTGATATAAATACACATTAGTATGAAATAAAACACCCTCACAATCCAAAAAAATATGATAGTGGTCTTCTGTGAGCTAAATGTTTATTTTCATATACATAAAAAATAATCTTATAAAGAAATACATGTGATATTGACATGTTAAACACGTTTTAACTAAAAAATGTTATGAAATGCAGACTTTGTATTTTTATGTTAGTATTTTAACTTTAAAGATTTATTTCAATCAATTAAAATATATGTTATGAAGACATATACAATTATGCTTATTTTTAAATTATGTACAATAAAGCACATTAATGTTCATAAAGTCTATCTTTATATACATTTCATTTTGGGCCCTGTTTTATTACAAAGGCACTGTTAAACACTATGGGCCCAATGAAACAGTATGATATTGCCACCTCCATCCCCACCCCAATCTTAGTCATATGCTCTATGAGGAAACCCTGTCAGCACAGTCAAGGTCTTTGGAATGATCTCTGTGATGGTCATTCATTTTAGTATAGCAATATTTTTTGGTGGAATAACTATGAAGACATTGTGTAACGTAATGATATACTTAAATCAAATTTGAAATATAGCTTCAATATAAAGAATCAGCTTTATTTGACTAACTGTACTGTTGCTGTAAGAGAGTTTTCTTTCATATATTGTACATAACTGGAAAATGTTCAATAAATAAACTGTGAGAAAAAAAATACACTTTGTTTGCACTTTTTGCTTACTTAACAATTCCACAGGTGCTTTTATGGTGCATTTAGCATTGTTCTACAATGTAGAAAATAAAGAAAATAATGAATTAGTCAGTGTATTCAAACATTTGACCAATGTGCTAAATGCATGCCTCAGTGTTTATAATAATTTATTATGTTTGTCATTATATGTGAATATTAAGCTTAATATTACATTAAGAGAGAGGAATAGCATATGCAAAGGTCATAAGAGGTTACATTGGTTGTATGGTACACATTTACAGAAAACCATGCATGTCTGTGGTTTTCCGTACAAAGCAAATTCATTTCTTCACTCTTCTCCTGTATGTGCACATATAACACCTGTATTATTGTAGTGTTTCACATACACAGTCAAGGCACAAAATGATGTGAACTCACATTACATATTTACAGACCTTTCATAAGATTTCAGAGCCATTAATCAGTCCAAATGAGACAATTACTTTAGTGCAGTTTGTAATTCCTTTTTATTTGTACATTTGTCTTTTCCCAATGGGGGGCCTTCTTGTTGTGAGGAGATGTGATTTAACTTACAGCAGGCATAGTACTTCAGAGCAAAGTGGAACTTCTCATCCCTGAAACCATAGATGAGGGGACTAATCGCTCTGGAAAAAATGTGAAACGCTAAAAAGTCAAAGTAACGTACGATAAGAAAGATATTAATGTCCCTCAGCTCGAGGACCCTTGCTTCGATGAAGGGGCTCACGGCCTCCAGAGTGCAGAAAAAGAGCTGCAGGACGTGGAGCAGCATCGTACGCTGGCCCTTGGAAGCAGCCTGCTTGTTGTCACCTGAGGCCCTTCTGGCGACATGCATGATGGAGCCGTAGGTGAAGCACAGGATGACCACGGTGAAGACCAGTTTCAGGATGTACACGTTGCCCCTCATCATCATGTGCCAGCCCTGCTGCAGTAGCACCTCGTAGGAGCAGGAGGCCATCGTGTGGAAGTAGCTTTCCGCTATGTAGGTCAGCAGGATGACCAAATCTACCAGAGGCCGCATGAAGGAGAGAAACCAGACCGCCACGATGAGGAGGATGGTCCTGTGGGGGGTGAAGATGTCGACGTGTCGTAGCGGCATGCAGACGGCCACGTAGCGCTCCAGACACATGGCCAGGATCATGTTGGGCGAGACCTGAGCCAGAGCGTCCATCACGATGCACAGCGGCACACAGAAGGCCATGGGCACAAGCAGGTTCACATAGTACGAGATCAGCCCAAAGTTAGTGAGCAGAAGGAAAACGACGTCGGCAAACAGGGTCTGGGCGAAGAGGATGTAGCGAGCCTCCAGCCTCAGCACCCGCCTCCTGACGTAGACCAGCAGCATGAAGAGGTCGATGAGGACGAAGGGCCACACAATGGCCTGGGCCACCGCCGTGGTCACGTGCAGACGGACGGGATCATTGCCCCGCAAGCCTCTCTGGGCGCTGCCGTTCACAGCTGGGCTACTGCTGCTGCCGTTCATGACTCTGATGCCTGAAAGACAGCGAAATTCACCATGACCACAGTTACTGCAATCACCATATTCTGCTGATACAACAAACATTTCTTTAGCAATGATTTACTGTAGGGAATGGAATATTTTACAGCAAAGTCTTACAACAATACATCATTTATCCTACTTTCATCCACAAGACATTTTTTTCTGCTCTGTCATGTAACGGCATTACATTTCATTTTTTATATATATTTTTAATATATATATTTATATATATATATATAAATAAATACATTGAAGATTTACCTCTGCACATTGAATTCGTAATCACAAAAAATAATTGGAAATTGCATGACTGAATAACATTGAAATGACAGTTGCTAAATTAATTTCCATTTAAATAAAGAGGTGAAATACTTATTTGATATAGCAAGATAAAACCATAATATTTTTAACCAGAAAAAGTACATGAAGCCCTTTTTGATTACTTTGTCCACCATAGAGTTACAGTTGCACAATCACTGTTCCAATCAATCCAAAAGAGCAACTACCCCCACCTGCAGTTAAACAGTTACACAACAGTTGTAAACAAGTTATGTTCATTAGCCATTTTATTCTAATGAAACAAAAACAACAAAGAGACCTGTATAAAGTACTCAAGGAAGTGTTTGCACAGACACAGATTAGACTAGGCAGGCTGTGTTCGTATGGACCGTGTCATAGCTCCTTGCTCTCGACCGAGGAAAAGAGAGAGTCCTTCATTAGAGTTGGGGAGTTACCCTCTGATACTTTTCCACTTTCCAACTTTTATGCCGGTTGTCATAAATATTAAGTAGCTGACTTGACGACATGCTCCAACCATCTATTTTTTTCCCTCACAAATATTTGTCAATGAGCATGCATAAATGCATACACAAAAAAGAGAAAAAAATAGCTCCTGCCATATAATATTTTAACAAAATCTAGTTGTAACCAATGCCTTCCAATTATAAGCACTGCTGTATTACAACATTGATTTGTCGATTTCTATTGATGTATTAATGGTTATTTATTGTTGACAGCAAAAAAAAAAAAAGTCACAACTATGTTTCATAGCCTATTATAATTCAGACTGACCCCTTAAAGCCACTTCTAAAATGGAGATTAAAATTTGAAAAAGGCAATTGTACTACAGTATATATACATAGTGATACATCTGCCTCAGTTCTTATTCATTGTTTCCAATAGGCCTACTAGGTTGGCTTTTGAAGCATACCAAGTTTAATTAGTCTTTCATTAATAAATCATTAATTAGGCTCCTGAAAAAATCATCTTACTCTATCAAAACATTATTATGAATCATGTTTCTGTTGGCTCTGTAGCCATAAAGCCATTTTGCTATGAGTGTTCGAAAGTGTTTAATAATAAAGTTAAATAGACGTGTTTTGATGGATACATGATGGGACAATATGACATGAAACAAATTCATGGCTGATGACAGCATAGTGGTTTTCTGTTGACTTGATTCCAGACGACCTTGAAGTTGAACATTAAAATTGTGGATGAAAGGGTTAAACATTTGTAGTATTTGCTAATGGTTTTAGGTTAAAAGGACAGGAAGCTCACAATATGTACTGTAACATGTAAATTGTGCATTGGCGTGCATTAACACACTCATAGCACTGAGCAGTGCATCTGGTGAGTCACTTTTCTCCCCATATAATATAAACTATTTGGTGTTGTGGCACTGCCTAATCCAGGTATGGAAGTGGCTACAAACTACAAATAAAACTGAAAAGAAGTCCAGAGGTACACCTCCTGAATAGAGTTTACCAGGCCCAAATGTGTGCTTCCTGAATAGAGTTTATCAGGCCCAAATGTGTGCTTCCTGATTAGAGTTTACCAGGTCCAAATGTGTACTTCCTGAATAGAGTTTACCAGGCACAGGTGCACCCCTCCTGCATTGTATGGGCATGGTGTCTGTGTTCTGTAGCAACTGTGGTGTGGCTGCATGTTGGATTTCAGGCACCACCATTTCTGCTGTGGCACTGCTACAGCCCACTTGTTCCTTTTACATTTAGTTTTTCTTCGATAATGACAAAGATAAATAGATCATCAGATTTTCATTATGCATTTTTATCTACGATTAGTTTAGATAAGCATGCACATGTACAGCTATCTTTCTAGCTGACCTGGTTCAGTTCTACCAGTCTTAGACTACATGTTTACATGTCTAACAGCCTAATGTTTACATGTTTCAATGTTTTTTCATGGTTTTGAGAAAGGAACTGAGGGGTAAATGTTACCGTAAAAGTGAAAGGATAAGGACCTTTTAAATGTGTATTGCTGCTAAGAAATGTTTGAGTAATATGCTTCAAGCGTAATCTCAAACTGACTTGTGTGAATGCACTAACCTGTCAACATAGATGCTAAAAATAAAAATCAACACATAACACAGCAGCCATGCACATGCGAGGCAGACAATGTGAACCCAGGCTAAATATTAACAGAATAGTAGCTAACTTTATGACAGCTTCCAGTCATTATTGTTGTTTATGTCAGTTTCTGCGAGTTTAATAAAGAAAAACAGAAGAAATGCACCTAAATGTGAAGACTGGCTTTGGGGATATAGTACTGTATATGGATGACTATAAGCTGCAACAGTCATGTATTAAATGAAACATGTTTAAGAGTGCAGAAACAAAAGATAAAACCTGAGCTACCCAAATATGTCTCACACATCCCTTAAATCTCTAAAAAGGCTACAGAAAGCAGGATGTTGTGCTTTAAGTGTGCTGAACTGTAAAAGGTTTCTCCTTTTTGGTTAAGGATACATTTCCTGATATGGTCAGGTTTAACATGGTATAATAAAAACAATGAAGTCATGGATTGATGAAAGCACTGATTGTGTCTTGTACTGTATATCACTGTGTTCATATAACTAAGAGTACTTACACAACCCCTCTGTCTATACTAAAATCTGAATGGCCATTTTACAACTGCTAGGTAAATGCTAAAGATTAATATACGTCTGTGTACCTCACATGTATAATTACATTTGATAATTGTGTTTTATTCTGTTGATGAGATTAATAAGTATCAACACAACTGATAAAAGTGCTACAATGGCCTAGCAGTTTTCAGTCTGTTTTTACACATTTTTCACATTTTAAAAATGCACAACTTCACAGCATATTTGCAACACTTTATTGCTTACAGCTAAATGGAACACAGAACACTGTAATACATTACATTTTAATCAAAATATATTATGTTTTAAAGACATGACAATCACAATGCTAGGTTGTACATAACAACATGTATGTTTGTATTTTATTTTTCTACAGAGACATGACTTATTCCACACTTGGCATAATATTTCATCGCAGCGTTAAACTTCTCATCTCGCAAGCCATACACGAGAGGGCTTATGGCCCTGGAGAAAACAGAGAAGGCCAGAAAGTTAAAGTAGCGCACAATGAGATACACATTAATGTTGCCGGTCTTCAGGACTCTGGCCTCGATCAAGGGCCCCGTGACCTCCAGAGTGCACAGCCCCAGTTGGAGGACGTGGAACAGCAGCGTTCGCTGGCCCTTGGCGGCAGCCTGCTTGTTCTGGCCCGAGGCCCTGAGTGCCACGTGCATGATAGAGCCGTAGCAGAATGCCAAGATCACTAGGACGAGCGCGTAGTTCAGTATAAACAAATTCCCCCTCATGATCATGTGCCAGTCCTCCAGGAGGATTATCTCATAGTAGCAGAACGTGAGCTCGCCGAAGTAGCTCTCCGTCACGTAGCTGAGAAAGATCATGAAGTCGATGAAAGGCTTGGAGAAAGCGATGAGCCACACCATAGCTATGAACACCATTGTTCTGCTGGGTGAAAAGATATTGACGTGTCTCAGAGGCATGCAGATGGCCACGTAGCGCTCCAGGCACATGGCCACGATGGTGGTGGGGGAGACGTGGGTGAGGCCCCCCATAAGGAGAGCCAGAGGCAGGCAGGCCCTCACGGGCAGCAGCAGAAACACTTGGTACGTGATCACCACAAAGTTGGTGCTGAGAAGGAAGGCTGTGTCTGCGATTAGAGTCTGTGCAAACAACAGGTAGCGAGCCTCGGCCCTGAGCACGTGGCGCTTTAGGAAGACCGTGAACATGAAGACGTCAATGTAGACGAACGGCCACACAAATATCTGTGCGAGCGCCGTGGTGATGCTCAGGCGCACGGGGTCACTTCCTGCAAAGAGCCTTCCTCCACTGCTGTTGCTGGTCTGGCTGCTGTTGGGGTTCATGATGTGCTGAAGCAAAAGGGGAAAACAATGTCAGCAACCAAGTTACTGTAGGGCATTACGAACCGACTGGTAATGGTTACAACTTAGAAAACAGAACATCTAAGAGTTTGTTCTGGCTGTTGTCTCTGCTTTGCTGAATTGTTCTGTAGTCAAGACTTTTATTGTCATTGAACAGTTGCCTGTGAAACAAAATTAAACAGCAAGGCCACTAAGGTGCAAGATGAAAGCAACAAAGTGTGAAGTACCCAAAAGTACAAAGTGTTTACAACAAAGAGACAACAAGGAAGAATAATCTACATGTCTGTTGTTATAATGTACATTGTGCTGGATGTCTCTTTAGTGTTCAGCATGCGGTTCTATTTTTACCCAACAGTTTTTGGTACAATAAAGTCTATCTCATCATTACCTCAGGTCCAGACAGCATAGAAATCAATCAGATTTGGAGGCTGCCCATATAATTGATTAAGTATTATGATATATAACAACATTGCTAAAATATTCAGTGTGAGTTTATACTGTCTGCCCATGTTTGTTTATATTTTGACTGTTACAGTTTCTTATGTAATCCTCTAAAAATAAACAGATGAAAAATTCAGGTTCAGGTTTGCAAGCTAGAGCCCAGAGATAAATACATACGCATTAGGCTGCAGCTGTCACTAATGACCTGCTGTGAAAGAATTTTAAGTTAGATTTACATCACTATACAACAGACAGATTGGGTCTTTGATCATAGAGAAAGTCAGGACTGGGTTATATTAAATTTATCTTAAAGAACATACACACTTGCATACTATTACATGTATTGTGCTGAATATATAATAAGTGAAGCAAAACAAATGCATTTTTTAAATAATGCATATACAGATAGCATAATACACAAGTTAGACAACTACATTTTAAATAATAAACAAACCCCAAACAAAATAACACACACATAAACCCCCAGCCAAGATTATAATGCATATGATGTTATCCAGAGAGTGTTTACCTGTAGTGAGTGTTCATGATTTGCCAGATCACTTTCCTGGAAACACTGCATTTTATAATATGTGATGGGCTTCATATGAATATTCAGTTGCTGACAATCCAACTATGTCTTCAGGGATTTTATCTCATTTTGCCCACTCTGAACACATGGCATCCTTGCATGTTTTAATCAATAAATATTGGTCATTTACAATATAAGAAAACAGGAAAAGGAGACCGCGCTATGCATATACAAAATCTATTTACACAGATGCGTTTCGGTGTTCTGCCTTCCCCAGTGTGTTCCAGTGTTTCCTGTTTTTTAACTGTGTTGACATCTGGCCAGCACTCTAAAAGTTAATTGAAAATGGCTGAGTGAAGCCTGCTCCTACCCTTATGGTCATTTACAATACTGACATGACTTGAATATCAGTGACACACTCGTCAGGCTCAGCACACACCTGATTCATTTCGAGACAAGGCAGTATAGGGAGAAAGCTCTGGGCATGTTTTCCCATAACACTATTGTCTACACTGCCCTACAAAGGCAAAGTGAAGTAACTAAGCGGGCACTGAAGCAGAAAAGTGCTTTGACATTTGTCATACTGCCTAGTGACACATGTTGTAGGTATAATAGTGGTGATACTTTTGTATAATTTCTTAATTGGAGGAAGTAAGAGATTCAGTTCAGCAAGTTCAGTTTAGTTTCCAGTCTAAACTCAAGGGTTTGACAAAATATGTAGTTACTGCATTTTGGCTTTGTAAGGCAGAACAGTGGATATTATAAATACTATGTACAATTACAACGTACAATTCTCATGCCAGTGACAGTGGGCATCCACTTCTGAACCCACAAACGTATACACAGCAAAGGTATGGATGCGCTTGATCTCTGGTAGGCCATTTAAATTTCTCTGTACGTAGATGTGTAGGCAAGTCAGCTGTCCTGTCCAAATCTCTGTAGAATGATTATTAGGCTAATGCCACAATTTTGTTGCTGCACTCCTTCTCAGAGGCAGAATCAATGGCCGTCTATCATAGATAATAAATATATAATAGAATAATAGAATAAAACAATAATAGAATAGAATATGTTTTAATATAGCGCTCTTCTTGAAACTCAGAGACACTTTACAGGCAATACACACACACACACACACACACACACACACACACACACACACACACACACACACACACAGGACACACACACAGAAAAAAAAACTGATTTGGAGGGAGAGAGAGTGGGCAGTGCTGGAAGATAAAGTATCAGGTGTTGTATGTGGTCTTAAAGAGGTGGATTTTGAGTTGGTGTTTGAAAGACAGCAGTGCATCGAAATTTCGGATGGCCAGGGGGAGGGAGTTCCAGAGGGTGGGAGCGGCAATGACGAAGGCTCTGTATCCCAGGGTGTGGTATTTGGTCGTGGTGATTGGGATGAGGAGGTTGGCATCAGCAGAGCGTAGTCGACGTGGCGATGGCGATGGAGGAGATTGGTCAGGTATGAGGGTGCAAGGTTGTTTAGGGCTTTGTACTGTAGGTGATGAGGAGGATCTTGAAATGAATACGTTGTTTTATGGGGAGGCGGTGAAGTTGTGTTCTCTGAAGGGGGCAGGGGCGTGGCCACGTGGGGGCCAGGGGGGGGCATGGCCACCACTGGTCAGAGGATGGCCACCCCGCTGGCTCCCCCTACGGACCCACCCTTTGCCTACTTAATTGTTCAACTTAATATTTTGCACTCACAATGAAAGCTTACTAGCTCGACAGATAGTTAAACAAAGTCAGCCAACAATAAGAAGTCAAAGAATCGTGTTTTATAAAATACTCAGTAGGAATTACAAAAATAATATAATGTTTAAAAATCTGCCAGTACTGTACCTCACAGATATGAATTCTCTGCATCTTAAAAAAGAAACTGATTTATTGAAACTTAGAGATGGGAAAAAACTCGGGAGTCGGGTTATTTATCCGGATCTCTAATATCACTCAAGTACCATGGATCTAGATGTCTATTTAACCGGCTCAGTTGAGTCCTGATTGATATACTATCAATAAACGGCACAATTCAAACATCTTACATCTCAGTTGGCAGAGAAATGAAACGTACGCCACTTGTCACTTTAGCACTACTAGTGGATCCAAGCAAGCAGTGCAAGCATAGGCACTCAGTACTCACTCGCTCGGTAGAGAAACGAAACTTACCTGACTTGACTGGCAGGATCCAACAGGCATAACCGGGAACCACCTCTCGTGGATCTTTGCTTACTCGAATCGCGTCATGAGTTTCGTTTCTCTGCCGAGTGTGTGAGTGCCTGAATAACCGTGAATCCCAACTCATAGCCGCTCGTGGATCCCTGCTTGCGGTTGGCTCGTTTCTTGAGTTTAGGCTCCCTCCTTGTGGTGAACCTGTGGCTTCACTCATGGATCCCTGCTTGCTCACAGTCTTGCAGAAGCTTGTAGTTGGGTGAATCCCCCGCATACAATAGCGGTCTCGCACACGGGCGCGAGTTCTCCATATTGTTGATTCCAATGGCTGCCATATTAGCTTGTTGCCTAGGTTGTGTCAACTAATACTATGCTGATCCACCCCATATTCATGTTGAGCATAATAAAATACAATAATAATACAATATATATAAATAAATACATATATTTTTTTCATAGTGGTTACCCCGGGGATGTCGCTGCTAAACACTTTCAGGGGTATAGCCCAAAAAGTTAGTCATTATTATGCGGGGTGGTTGAGGGTTTTCTGTTGATGATTTCTTTAATTCGGGCTGATGAGATCAACATGCAACTTTAACATAGTTTAAGAATGAAAGGAAAGGCCAATCGTCATGACGGGCATGCCAAATAGTTTGATGTTTACATTAAACATACTGTAGCCTAGTGACCTAAGAAAAAGAAATAATAATGCAAAAAATAAAATAAATATTCTTTCATAGTGGTTACCCTGGGGACGTGGCTATTTAAAACTTTAGGGGCTATAGCCCAAAAGTTACAGTTCTTTTTAGGCGGGGTGGTTGAGGGTTTTCTCTCGAGGGTTTCTTTAGTTCGGTCTGATGAGATGGACATGCAATTTTAATGTAGTTTGAGAATGAAAGGAAATGCCAATCGTCATAATGACAGGGATGATGCGTAGCTTAATGTTTAGTCAAACATTAAAGACCAGTGGTAGTGGTTACCCCGGGGACGTCGCTATTTAAAACTTTCGGGGCAGCTCAAAAGTTAGCCTACAGTCATTTTTTTGCAGGGTTTCTCTGGAGCATTTCTTTGCGGCTGATGAGATTAACATGCAAGTTTACCATAGTTTGAGAATAAAAGGAAAGGCCAATTGTCATGACTGGGGCCAAGTACTCGTTTGATGTTTACATTAAAGAAGCGTCTCTTCTGCCAAAGTTACATCAGCATGTGACATTTAAAAAGATAAACGCTAAAACGAAACAATGCGAACTGTGAACCAAAGATCGTAGATTCTACAAAGATAAGCCAACATAATACGTTACTATGGGACCAAACGTGAACACGTCCGGACTGTATAAATGGGCGTGTCATATGACGTCATAACATAAACCTTTTATTTTAATTAGCTGTACAATAATATAAATATAATTCTGTGTAGTGTATTATTGTCTAGGATGATGTATGATGCCAACAAATTCCTATTTCGAACTCTAAGAAAATAATTTAGTGTGTCTGTAAAGCGAGCTAGCAAGCTAACGAACTAGCTCATTCAAGTGAATGGTAGTAACTATGACAACAACACCAATGTGCTAAACGCTAACAGTAGCCGCGTATACATGGACACTTCTGATCCGAACAGATCTCTAATCTCGGAATAGATCTGATCCTATCGTGTGATCCGAATGAACTGTATATATGGCAGTTACAATAGTTGCAAATTCGACGTTCGAATGTCTCTCGCGCACACCTCTGAACCAGCGGCGACATAATGGAGGTCTTATCTATGATTGCCGTTGTTATATATATTTTGTTAATGAAAGATCAGCGGGAGAGAGAGTTTCTCTGTCTGCTCCTTCATTTAGGAAGAAGGAGGATGGCACAACAACTTAATTTTATCCGCTCGTTATATCTACCCCCACCTCCGCCGCAAACAAAACGGTCATGGATGAAAGTACGCAGCCAAGACTGGTGGGAGAGAGTGGTGTTAATGGAGTACACTGACCAGGAGTGGCGTACAAATTTTAGGATGAATAGACAGTCATTTTTTTAATTGTGCGAGCTCATGAAACATATATCGCCAGAGGAGGTTACAGTACGCAAACCTATTCCGTTGGTGATGAGAGTTACCATGGTGCTGTACAAGTTAGGCAGCACCGCAGGGTATAGAATTGTCGCCAATCAGTTCGCTGTTCACAAAACAACAGTTAAAAAAATTGTGTATATGTTCTGCAAGAACATGGTGGAAGGGCCGATTAAACAACTCATCAGGGTACCAACAGAAGAGGAGGCCATCAACATCGCATCCAAGTTCGAGGCAAACCACCATATCCCGAATGTCATGGGCATCATAGATGGCACACACATCCCCATACTGCCACCTTCAGATGGTTACAAAGATTATGTTAACCGCAAAGGCTGGTTGTCGACCACAGACAGACAGACAGTATATTGAAATGTGGGAACTGTTGGTATGATGAGTGTGTGTGGTAGAGCAGTGTTGTGAGGTGAGAATTTCTGTGGAAATGATTTCCTGCAAGTGGGCATGGGTGTGGGTTTTGAATAAATGACATTATGCGTGTTTGTGTAGTGTGTAGGAGTGATTTGTGAAGGCAAGGAATAGGCAAAAAGAGATTTTGTACAATTACAGCGCCCCCTATGGACCAAATTGTATGCCATGTGCTGTAGTTTTAGAGGTCTTTGTGCTGATGTATTGTGCATGAAGTATTTTGTGTAGTTCCCACCTTCTCGGTCCAAGATATTGGCAGTTCAAAATCCCAATTTTTGCATTAACCCATATCACTAGGTGGCGCTATGCTTCAAGTGAGTGTTTATGGGCTAGGTCGATACGCCTCTGAAACACCAGCATACTAACACAAAATCATTGTCTTGGGCAAAAATGTTGCCGAGTTATTTAACAAAAACTGCTTTTCAACACCTAGCTTTGGGGATAAACATCGCCCCCCTATGACGAAATGTCACAAAATTTAGTACACATGAAAAGAAAGCTGTTTAGAGATGGCATGTCAACTTTGACCAAATTTCAGCAATTAAAAGCCAAGATATGGACTTTTGAAGAATTGAAGCTACGTGTTAAATATTTATTGATGTGTAACTTCGAAATGGTTTATCTCAAGATAAATCCTTTGATAACTTTTGTCAGCATTGTGTGTAGATGGCATATACCAACTTCGGTGAGATTCACATGAACGGCCTATGACGAGTTCATTCAGATTCGTTTTCGCAATGTAAAAATTTCACGGAAATTGTTTTCGTTGGAAGTGGGCGTCGACCAGTGTTTTCAATGCGTGAGGATCAATAGGCAAGGCAATGCAAGTTTATTTGTATAGTGCATACACAACGGCAATTTAATGTGCTTCACAAAAATAAAAGCAAAGGACAATATATAAAGGCATAAAAGATAAAGATAAAGTAAGTGTAAAAGCATAAAAGATATAAAAGCATAAAAAACACACAAAATAAAAATAAATAACAGAAAGCATCTGAAAACAGTTTGGTCTTAAGTCTAGACTTAAAACTGCCAACAGTAAGAGCTAGTGTTGCGCGGGTAGGGTTTTTTAACACCCGCCCCAACCCGACCCGTCAAGAGAGCCAACCCGCCCCGCCCAACCCGGAAAAATATGTGCGAAGAGTGACCCAAATCCGACCCGACCCGAGGAAAAAACGCAATGCGCAAGATTCTCATTAAAAAAGATAATACAATGAAAGATTAATTGTGGAAAACAACAACAAGGAGGCGAAAGATCTATTTTGTGCCGTTCTTTATTGAATTGCTGTGAACAACGATACATCTGTCTCTGCTACACACAGGCGCACGCACACACAA
Organism: Coilia nasus; assembly: GCA_027475355.1. NCBI lineage: Eukaryota > Metazoa > Chordata > Actinopteri > Clupeiformes > Engraulidae > Coilia > Coilia nasus. Next base: position 10,204,490 of record CM050215.1, on the reverse strand, counting down.
ACAGACAAAAGTGCATGTAGCCTAACAGATAGCATCAGATAACTATCTGGCTATCAGATTTGAAAGAATGTTTCATAATGTTAACCTAGTAGTAATGCTAGCCTACTTCAAACTTCAACATTTAAATAAAACGAAAAATATAAGCCGACTGCATTTATGGCTGTTTGGAAGCACTGTGGAGAAAGACGATGGAATCCACCGTGCCTGCGCTGGTGGCAGGAACGCAAAGCACCGCTCTTGCCAGCATGGAGAGGAGAGGGAAATCGTGACTGTGAGCCCCCCAAAAGCCAAGATTGAAGTGTGACTGCATATAGCGCTGTATTTCATCTGGCTCTATAAGGTCAGGCGTGTGTGGGCCTAGCCTACCTTCTGCCTCTTCTCTGTGTGTTGCACTTGTCCCGTCCGCTGCTAAAATGTGAAAGGGATCCCATTATTGTTATTATTATTATTACCATTGGAGGTCTCGGAGAGGTTTTGGCGGTGTAGCTTAAACTACGGATACAAAAGAAGCCCAAGACGTGCTGAAAAGCTACACCCGTGCAGATGTAGGTGACATAATTTATATATCACTTTAAAATAGAATAATATTGATTAGCCTACTGAAAAAGTGTGAGTGATTTTGAGTGAAAGAAAACACTGCATTTGTGACAGTGAGTCTTTAATGGTCATATAGCATGCTGTAGGCCTATGCAATTTAAAGGTCTATAATGCAAAATGTATTCATCTATTGCACATAGTACACTATCTCCGAAAGTTCCTGAGTGAGAAATGTGTGTTTTGATTTTGACCCGCCCCGCCACACCCACACCCGCAATATTTTTAAAAACTACTACCCAAATCCACCCGACTCGCGGATAAACCCGCGGATATGGGTCGACCCGCGCATCACTAGTAGGAGCATTTTTAATGTCTTCTGGAAGTCGGTTCCAGCTGAAAGCTGCTTCACCACATTTTGTTCTAACAGCAGGTTCTACCAACAAATTTTTATGAAGTGATCTCAGCGACCTAGTTGGTGTGTATAACTGAAACATATCCAATAGGTAATTGGGTCCCATCCCATTTAATGATTTAAACACAAGAAGCAATGCCTTAAAGTCAATTCTATAACTTACTGGGAGCCAGTGCAGGGACCTTAAAACTGGAGTAATGTGGTCAGATCTTTATGTTCTTGTAAGAACCCTTGCTGCTGCATTTTGGATCAGTTGAAGCTGTTTGATGGTCTTTTCAGGAAGGCCTGTGAAAAGGCCATTACAGTAATCAACCCTACTGGAAATAAAGGCATGTACAAGTTTTTCTAGATCTTGTTTTGACATAAGACCTCTGAGTTTAGCAATGTTTTTTAGGTGATAGAATGCAGATTTAATGATTGCTTTCATGTGACTGTTGAATGTTAGTTCACTGTCAATAAAGACACCAAGATTTTTAACAGTATCTTTTGCTTTAAGCCCCTTAGTCTCAGAGCAGTGGTGATCCTACGTCTGTCTTCCTTTTTCCCAAATACAATTACTTCAGTTTTATCTGCGTTCAGCTGAAGAAAATTGTGTGACATCCAGTTGTTGATTTGATCAATACACCCACAGAGAGACTCAAGGGGGTATAGTCATTGGGTGACAGAGCTAAGTAAACTTGGGTGTCGTCAGCATAACTGTGGTAATTGACTGAGTTGTTTTTGATGATTTGCCCAAGCGGAAGCATATAAAGGTTGAATAGTAATGGTCCAAGGATTGACCCCTGTGGGACACCACAGGTCAAGGACATAGATGCTGAGGTACAGTTTCCAATAGCATCAAAAAATGAATAGATTTCATGATAAAAAAATTGGTTGTAAACGTTAGCATTCTCTAGATAATAGGCAAAATGACATTTTGTACAATTACAGCGCCCCCTATGGACCAAATTTTATGGCATGTGAGAGATCTTTGTGATGATCATGCATGACGTATTTTGCGCAGTTTCCCCCTTCTAGATCCAAGATATTGGCAACTCAAAATCCCAATTTTTTCATTTACCCATATCACTAGGTGGTGCTATGCTTCAAGTGAGTGTTTGTGGGCTGGGTTGATACGTCTCTGTAACACCGACATATCACAAAAAATTCATGTTGTTGGGTGAAACGTTCATTGAGTCATTCAGCAAAAACTTTTGCCGGTCTCCCCCTCTTTGACGGACACTGGGGGGGTGGCCCTTGGGGGCCAAAAGCTTCTAGTCACTCAAAAAGTTCTGGGGCTACATGCCTACAAAGATTCATGTCCCCCAGACTTCCAGAGTCCCGGGAATCGTTGACGGAAAATCTGTGAAAAAAAGGGGAAAAAGTCGCGGCAACACTATAATGACCGCTTTCGCTAGCTTTGCTAGCGGCGGCCATAATAATAATTGAAAACACTTTGATGTTTTAACCTCGTTATCCATAGGCTGTCGCTAACTCAAGTTTAATGTTTACACCAACTGTTTTGCATGTAGGCCATAGTCCATGAGCCACAAAGCATCCCCCAGTGGTGTTGATGACCACGTGTAACTCATGAACGTCTTGCATTTGGTTGTTATACTTACTTGCCTGTGATATACTGTGTGGCATTAAGTAATGTTTTACTTCTATCTCTTTCAGGGTGATAAAATTATTGAGGGAAAGAGCATCACTCTTTTTTGATGCAGGACGACCAACATTGGTGATCTCCCCTGTGGCCTGGGTGTCCTGAGCATTACGGTTCTCTGTTGAGCCCTCCTCAGTGTTGATGTCGGTAACTGTTGCATTGTCGTCATTGTCGTCACCGTCATCATCTACCACAGATGATGTAGGCTATTATTAATAGGCTACGTGACACATGAAGATAATTAAGTAGGCTACTGTCATTTATTACCAGAGGTGTCAATCCTGGGTTCAGAAAGTTTTCCTTCTAACACAGATGACTTTACTGGGCAGCTGATCTACCCATCTTGGGTGCACGATCAGCTGATTCAGAGCTGGTTGGATCAAATTTGTGGCAGTGTTTTTACTTTTTGAACCTGGGATTTACACCTCCGTTTATTACTATCAGCCAATGTCAAACCATTGCTAGGCCAGCTGGCTGAACGTTATGGTCGAATAGTCATCTTTGTGCATTTATCCTAGCAACCCTTATAACAACTAGCTAGCACTAGCTAGATAGGCTTGGCTAAAACTTACCAGATGTGACATTCACCTCCTCGTCGAAATCTATGTCTTGCCCATGTTCATCAACATTATAAATGGGCCGTCCTCCAAGAAATTATCGGTTTTGAATTTGCTAAATTGAGAGATTAAAACCCGCATCCGTAAACTTATTGTACACTCTTTTAAAAAGGTTGCTGTGTCTGACCTTTCTCTCGTCCATCCTGCAGACAATATCTTCGTCTTTCAGTATGTCCAAAAGGATATTTGTTTCTTCAACGGACCAATTACGTACAACAGCTGTCATTTTTTTCTCTTTTTTTCTCTTAACAAACTTCAGACTTCAAAAGTGAGAGAAATGGACGCACGCGGACACTACAGGCGAACACGTCATAACCCCCTACCCCAAACCAAGTGGAATAACGGTGCCTATCCACTATCGCGGCGTGTCAAGCCGTGTTGCACGCATTCAATTCATTTTCAATAGAGTCCGTCAAGTCAGTATGGCCGTCCTTGCAAAGCGTATCGGGATTCCGGCTCGGACAGCTGCGGCGCGTCAAGAAGTTGGGCTCTGCTCAACTTTATGCAAATTATTCCGGCGGATGCGCCCGCGTTATCCAATGAAAGTAGATCACAAGCGAGGTATTGTCATGACGAAATCAGTTCTCGTGAATATGCACCTTTCTCGAGAAAAGAAAACTGTTGTTTTATTATTACAGTTTCTATTGGTGAGTATGAGTGAAATTGTATGCTGTAGAAAATCTAAGTACACCGACAGTGTAGTTTCTCTGGAGGTAAAGAAGTCGACCAGCAAATGGAGGGATACTGGTTTGATTCCAGCAGATTTGGGGGCGATGTTAACTGCAAGAACGTGCTATGTAGACACAGCCCATTTTTACATTACATTACATTAGACTTTTTACATGTTTTTAATCAACGCGACTTACAATAGAGGACACAAGCCACACACAGACATGCTAATGTTGAGCTGTGGTCTTTCAACAGCACTTTCTGTACACGCCTACCTGTAGTAGCGATCCGGCAACACAAGGGGAAGCGGTGTCAACGCGCCGCGATAGTGGACAGGCACCGTAACGGTGGTTTCACACTGTAGCGTCAACGCCAGGCTTCACAACGTTCTACCATTCATTTTCAACGAGAGGTGTGCAACGCCTTTCAAAGCATCCTGGGATCGCCTGAGCATCGCGTTCTTCAGTGGCGTCGCGTCAAGAAGTTGAGCAGAGCTGAACTTCTTGACGCGACGCCAAGGTGGTCAACCAATCAACTACCGGCATCGGGGCGCGGCATTTGACGTTGTTCATTTGATCCCGCCGCCAAATTTAAAGGTAAAGATAAAATGGAGGAGACTTTGATCGTTGCGGTGTCGGGCAACCCCATTATTTATGATACGACGTTGCCGACATACAAAGATGTCGACATGAAGAGAGATGCGTGGCTGAATGTGGCACAGCTGGTTGGTCGCCCTGGTGGGTTATGTATTGCAAACGTTTTACATGACTGTCTGTGTAGATTCTCATTCATTTTACATGACTGTACATGACTCTGCCATGCATGTTAGTTACTATGCTATGCCGGTTATTCGATGCAAACCCGTGTACACCGTCAGTGTGTGTGTGTGTGTGTGTCTGTAGGTTGGGATGTCTGGTCTGTCTGTGTATGTATTTGTGAGGTGAGGAGAGAGGTTATTAACAGGAGCCCTATAAAACTCTACCAGATTAAAGACCAGATACTACACTTTTGAATGGTGCAAAACAAACCGCATAGCGGTACATGGTATGACCGCCGCAGTATATTGAAATGTGGGAACTGTTGGTGTGATGAGTGTGTGGTAGAGCAGTGTTGTGAGGTGAGAATTTCTGTGGAAATGATTTCCTGGAAGAGGGCATGGATGTGGGTTTTGAATGTGTAGTGTTTAGGACTGATTTGTGAAGGCAAGGAATCGGCAAAATGAGATTTTGTACAATTACAGCGCCCCCTATGGACCAAATTTTATGGCATGTTCTGTGGTGTTAGAGGTCTTTGTGGTGATCGTGCATGATGTATTTTGTGCAGTTCCCACCTTCTCGGTTCAAGATATTGGCAACTCAAAATCCCAATTTTTGCATTTACCCTTATCACTAGGTGGCGCTATGCTTCAAGTGAGAGTTTATGGGCTGGGTCAATATGCCTCTGTAACACCTACATACTAACACAAAATCGTTGTCTTGGGCAAAATTGTTGACGAGTTATTTAACAAAAACTGTTTTTTAACACCTAGCTTCGGCGATAAACATCGCCCCCTATGACAAAATGTCACAAAATTTAGTACACATGAAAAGAAAGATGTTTAGGTATGGCATGTCAACTTTGACCAAATTTGAGCAATTAAAAGCCAAGATACGGCCATTTGAAGAATTTTAAGCTACGTGTTAAATGTTCATTGACGTGTAACTTCGGAACGGTTTATCTCAAGATAAATCCTTTGATAACTTTTTGTCAGCATTGTCTGTAGATGACATATACCAAACTTGGTGAGATTCACATGAATGGCCTATGACGAGTTCGTTCAGATTCGTTTTCGCAATATTACAACATTCTCTAGATAATAGGCAAAATAACATTTTGTACAATTACAGCGCCCCCTATTGACGAAATTGTATGGCACATGCGGTGGTTATAGAGGTCTTTGTGCTGATCGTGCATGACGTATTTTGCGCAGTTCCCACCTTCACGGTCCAAGATATTGGCAACTCAATATCCCAATTTTTGCATTTACCCATATCACTAGGTGGCGCTATGCTTCAAGTGAGCGTTTATTGGCTGGGTCGATACATCTCTGTAACACCGACATATCCCAAAAATTGTATGTTTTTGGGTGAAACGTTCACTGAGCTATTCAGCAAAAACTTTTGCCGGTCTCCCCCTCTTTGACGTACGCTGGCACAGCGGGGGGGTGGCCCCGGGGGACAAAAAGTTTCTAGTCGCTCGAAATGTTCTAGGGCTACATGCCTACAAAGATTCATGTCCCCCCGAGTTTCAGTGTCCCGGGAATCGTTGACAGACATTCACTGAAAAAAAAGAAGAAAAAAAAAAGGGAAAAATGGTCGTGGCAACTCTATAATGACCGCTTTCGCTAGTTTCGCTCACCACTTCAAATCTCCCCCGCCGTTTGCCTTCCTCTGCACCCCTACATCTGCTCCCTCCCACCTTCACCTTCACATCCAACATCCTTAATTGCACCACAACCCCAACTGGCCAGAGGTGACTCGGCACCCCCATCGCCATCAGCGTCGTCCCTCTGTGCGGGAAAAGGCATAGACAGTAGAAGAGAATGGACTGAGGGATGGCGTCATTTTCAATGGGAGCCGTTGAAGCACGATTTTGAGATTTTTAATTGGTCACAATGCAACTGCGCAAGCGCGAGGTGACGTACGGTCACGTCGGCCAGCGAACCCAAATACTATAAATTGAGTGGTAGATGCTCAGTCACAAATCATACAGCGTACGATAATTTTCTTAATAAGTATTCTTCTACCGTTATAGCTGCAATCACTTAGTGGAATGGGGGGCTAATATTGTATGTGGGGACTTGATTCTTCGTCAACTAACTTTGGTTCCAGGCAGTCTTACAAGCCAGCATGTCAAGGGAGCTAGCTAGTTAGCATGTAAACTACAAGCTATAGCGTGTAGCTTAGCTTAGCAGTCTTTCTCAATTCACTTGCATCGAATAGTAAAATCCATAAAGATAGTGATTCTGCTTACAAACAAATACCAAGCTCTACGCTTATTTTTCGGGAAATAGTGATGTAAATGTTTCCCCAACATGAATAGAAAAGTAAACGAGCATGACTGTGGCTACAGCTTGTTATCCAACCAGTACGGTAAATTTTCTCCTGTGCGACAGAAACTCACTAGCCGTCGCATGATTTATGGCGTCATTTTTAGCATAATTTCAGATAAACGTTTTTTACAAGGCAATAACATGACAGATTTCTGATCGAAGCAAATATGTTTTGCTGTGCCCTCTCCGGTTTACAACAATGCCAATATCAAGGTACGGATGGCTTCTCATGTAAAGTTGTTTGATTTCAAAGTGACGCTAAAATGAATGGAAGTCAACGGAATGCTACATGCTATTGGTCATTTTCCGGGTTGAGATTTCCCCATGGGTGCTTCAACTTCCGGATATATTCCTACCCCCTTGGGAAAAGGGGGAAAACACGATCAGGAGAAATGGACGTACTCTATTAAAGGAGAACTTTGGTGTAAAATGAAAATTGGCATGTTAAAACATCATACAACTTACAACTCCACACCCTCTGTGCAAAATGAAATGAAGTACGAGCGCCTGATTTACCAAGCTAGCATTTTTCAGAGAACAGAGGGAGTGTTTGTGAGCAGTGACCTCGACTTTGTGTCCTACATTTAAATTGTAGTGCGCAGGCAGACTTATAAGCAGGCTAACTGTGTATGTAGTGATTGGGTAAAGGCAAAGTCACTTGTTTTAAACTTCAGCAGAGTCTACACCTCCAGGAAGAAAACATTTCTCAATACAGCACACCCAAAGCCTCTGTATGAAATGAAGTGTAGTACGTGGGGATGTTTTATGCGGCTAACCCTCCAACCCTGTATGTTGCTCAAAGGTTTGAGGTTGCTGTGTAAGGGTTTGCCTTACAAGAGACTGAGCTAAGCAAGAACTCTTGCCTACAAATCTATGTCAGTGACTATGTCAGTATGTTACCACCACCTGACCTATGTTTGAAGAGGGCTTTTCATTTCTGGTGGCTTGATTTCAGCATGCACTTTTAGGAAATAAAAATTAGCTATTCATGCTACAAGAAAAACCTAACAATAGTCATTGTATTTCAATGTGGTGTAACAAGATTTCATCATTAAATTGCCATACAATATGCCTTATACAATATCTGCATGTGGTGGACTGTAAAACAATTTGCCCAGTCATCTGAACGTACTGATGTCCTGAGACGGTCAAAATAGCTTTATTTGAGATAATGATTCAGTCTGTGACACTATGTTTAAACCCACTGAAAACCCACACAGGATAATGAAGGTTACAAAAAATATTACAGTTGTTGCTTCTGTAGACTTGTATTGGTAAATCTGAAACACAACTGTGTCCATTGCCTTTTGGGTGTTGATTGCCTTCTGTATCATGAACTCCTTACAGTTTAAGTGTTGTGTGTTGGGAGGGGGTGCCAACATTTTGAGAATTTATTGAATTCTCAAACTGCATTTATTGAAATATATACATGATCATTACATAATATACATGGACAAAACATAACATCATAGACATTATAACTGTGTGAATGTTGATTAATTTCCTTTTTCATATAATATCAGTTTAAACACGGCAGAATGTTTACCACCAAAAGGACTGAAGAACAGCATCTTGTCACTTATTCACATTGACATTAAATCTGAGAACCATACAAAAACATTTACAATCGCTCAGAAGGCAGTTGTGCACATAGAAATATATTACACATCATGTGAATATTAATTCTTTGGGACGTGAGCTACTTTTCTAGTATATGTTATATAAAACTTCATGGATGCCCTGATCTTTTCATCCCTAAAGCCATAGACAAGAGTGCTCATTATCTTTGCAATGAGAGAAAATACTATGAAGTTGACAAAGCGCATTCTGAGGTAGAGGTCTAAACTGATCTCTATAACCTGTGACTCCACATAAGGGAAAAAGACCTCCAGAGTGGAAAGCAGGAGCTGCAAAAAGTGGAGCAGTACTGTGCGCTGGGCCTTGGAGGCAGCCAGCTTGTCATCGCCGGAGGCTCTGCGGGCCACCACAATGATGGAGCCGTAACAGAAGAGCAGGATAGACACAATAATTAAGCAGTCAGTGATGTAAAAGAACCCTCTCATCTCCATATGCCAGTACTCTGCAAACATTATCTCATAATAACAGAGGTTAAGCTCCTCAAAGTAGTGTTCTGTGGCTAGGCCAAGGAGAATGAAAAGGTCAACCAATGATACGAAAAAAAACAATAACCAGACCACAGCTCTGTAAAGAATAGTCATATCCGGGCTAAAGATGTTGACATGCCTTAGGGGCATGCAGATAGCGACATACCGCTCTACACACATGACTACTATAATGGATGGGGAAACATTGGAAAAAACATCCATGGCTATAACTATTGGTATACAGGCAGCAATGGGAAATAAAAGCTGAACATGCACAATGATCACCACAAAATTAGTTAGCACCAGTAAGCAGGAATCTGCAATCAAGGACTGGGCAAACAGCACATAGCGCGCCTCTGTTTGAAAAACCTCCCTCTTCTTTAAGATGAAAAGCATGAACAGCTCCAAGCAGAGGAAGGGCCACACCACAAGCTGCACCACAGTTGTGTAGAGGTTCTGTTCCATCACGTATTTCACCTTTAGCAGCCTTGAATCCTCACTGCTATTTCCACTCTCGCTGGCATTCTCATCCTGCATGCTCTCACCTGGATTATGATGTAAAACAGAGGTTGTTTGAAATAAACAATATCATGCCCAAATATACAGTTTACTGCTGATGGCCTTGAATTATATTATATTATATTATATTATATTATATTATATTATATTATATTATATTATATTATATTATATTATACCAGTATTCTTTGTTCTTCATTTTGAAATAAGTCTAGCAGGAAGTCTTTGTTGCTTTGCAAAGATCATTCTTTACCTGTAATCTGCCGGTCAGAGTGGTGAGATGCAAGGAAGCAGTATTTTTATAGCCTTTGAAGTGGGCAGTCTTATACATTTTCAACATGGCGATGAAGACCCTGCTTTTGTAATTTATTAAAGAGACAGTATTATCCAATCAAATAAAATAATTAATGACTGATTTTGTACTCTTAGACAATATTGTTCGAAATATGGTTGATGAGAATTGTGTTGTAAATAACAATCATGGCTGTTGAAAGAACCAAATTTGGTTTTGGAAATTTTTCATGTAGGACATACACACTTCTGTGGTTTGCTCCCTTTCAATTTCCTGTACATTACATTATATTACACTTAGCTAATGCTCTTATCCAGAATAACTTACACTTATTTAGGTACAGGGTTTCAGTTACAGTCCCTAGAGCAATGTGGGGTTAGATGCCTTGCTCAAGGGCACATCAGCCATGGATGAGGGTGCAGGAGAGCACTAGTTATTTACTCCCCCACCCCCATTCTTCCTAGTGGAATGGGATTCGACCCTACAACCATCCAAGTACCTCTCGCTGCAGTACGTAGGACGCCGAGGTTGGATATACAACTCCGCCCCATATCCAAGTCGGCCATATTGAGTGTGTCACCGTACAAGTCGGCCATATTGATTGTGTCACATATCCAAGTCAGCCATATTGATTGTGTCACACATCCAAGTCGGCCATATTGCTTGCGTCACTGTCGAGGTCGGTCATTTTATTTGTATGACGACACGTGTACTTCACTATGCAGACTTAAACGCTAGAAAGAAGGTCCACTGGCAGTTTGGCGAACTGACAGTTAAATGAAGGACAAACCTTGCGGTCCTGTGGTTTATTTTCAGGTTGTTTACATTTGGAAATTAAACTTTTTTTTACCGCCGTCTTAACATCGAGAAACCTACTTACCTACCATATAAGTATACCACCGGCTATGTAGCTCAGTGGGAAAAGGGGAGAAATTTCAGCAAGTCTCGGGTTTGAATCCAGAATATTCAATATACCGAAATAGAGGTTATTGTAACTATCGCATAAATTCAATTTCACAAGACATATCTTTACCTAAAGGTAGGTGGGAGCTACCACTAGCTACCACGATAACGCTGCGTTATCCAACATGCAAACTTCATACAAATACTGAACCCCACAAACTACATCACCACATCAAATATCATATACTTTATCCGGTGCCTTACTGTGCCGCTGGTCAACGATGCACTATCGTTGTGAGCATAAAATGGTATTTTTCACTTACCGCCATTACGTTGTTTTCTTCAGCAGTGCAGAGCAGACATTCAAGTGTAGAGTAAACGTTGACAAAAAGAGTAGAGGCTTTGGACGTGATGTAATCAATATGGCCGACTTGACTGACTTGGACGTGTGACACTCAATATGGCCAACTTGGCTATGGGACGAGTTGGATATCCAACTGGCTACGGGCCGCAGCCAAAGGCTACTCACAACCATCCGATCCCAAGACCAGTTCGCTAACCACTAGGCCACAGCTGCCACCCAAATGCAATATTTTTAGGGGGACTGTTGACTCCAGGGGGACAGCTGTGGCCTAATGGTCTTGGTCTTGGGATCAGAGGGTCACAGGTTTGAGTTCCCTACCAGTAGGGGGAGTAAATAACTAGAGCTCTCCTGCACCGTCATCCATGGCTGAAGTGCACTTGAGGAAGGCACCTAAAGTAATCTCGTCACAGGAGTCAGAAGTCATAAAGTCATCTCGTCACAGTTTTTTTTCTGGATTGAAGTTGAAAAAAAATAAAACAATAATTTTGCTTAAGTCATGCAGTAGAAATCAATGTTTTGTGCATTACATTTCCTCCTCATACAATATCTGCATGTGGTGCACTGTAAAACAATTTGCCCAGTCATCTGAACGTACTGATGTCCATAGGAAATGAAGTCCTGAGACGGTATCCTTCAAAATAGCATTCTTTGAGATAAGGATTCAGTCTGTGACACTATGTTTAAACCCTCTGAAAACCCACACAGGATAATGTAGGTTACAAAATATTACAATTGTCACTTGTGTACACTTGTATTGGTAAATTTGAAACACAACTGTGTCTATTGCCTTTCAGATGTTGATTACCTTCTGTGTCATAAACTACTTACAGAACCCACAGTGACACAGGTGTCACAAACAATTCAGATGTTCTGAAAATATCTTTCTAATACTACTTCTCCAATTTTTAACCCACTAAGTCCTAGGGTGACATTTACTTAACATCCTGGTCACATATCATGTGATTTGTGTAATGTTTATGCTGTCATGACAACAATTACAAAATGGTGGTGTGATAGGTGAACAGATGTCAAAGTGTCAGGTCTCCTCACAAAGATAGTTTTTGTCTTTAAAAGGTGAGTTTCAAGACATTTTACAACTGTAATATGTTTATAACATGTTCTGCATTGCATTTAAATAATTTTTAGCTAATTTCTCCAAAAAACTCATATAAAACAAATTACAAAAAAATTGTGGTGACATATATGTCACATCAGGCTTTTAACCTCATTTCCGTCTGTCAAATTTCTATGTGACATATATGTCACTTTAAAAGAAATTATCACTAAATTTAGCTGATTTAATAACTTTGAAGTGATATAGTTTCTGATGATGTATTCAAAGTACATTTAAACAAATACAAGCATAAAACCATGTACAATTAACCCTTTAATAATTGAAACAAACACTGTGTGCCGCGCTTGTTGCTATGTTTGGCAAACATTATGCAGAGATGCATCACAAATAGGCTACTGCTGAATATTATAAATACAAATATATATACAGTAATGTGCAAAAGGTTTAGGCAGGTGTGAAAAAATGCTGTCAGCTAGGAATGCCTTAAAAAATGGAAGTGTTAATCATTTATGTTGATCAATTAACAACATGCAGTGACTGAACAAAAGAGAAACCTAAATCAAATCAATATTTGGTGTGACCATCCTTTGCCTTCAAAAGAGCATCAATTTGCATAGTGTTTTTGAAGGAACTTGGCTGGTAGCTTGCGCCAAACATCTTGAAGAACTACCACAGATGATTTATGCATCCTGACATATCCAACCAATTTGGTGTAATTGGCTGATCATACACCTGACTGTAATTCTGCAAAATCCCTGACTTTGTGTGTACCCCTTTGTGTGAATTTAATTTGAAGGCACCTGCCTAAATCTTTACACAGTACTGTATATTTTTAGCCATCCACATGTTTAATATTAAAACACCCATAAGGCTGAAAGGACTGAAAGGACTTGATGGGCATAAGTTTTTTTTTTTTTTTTTTTTTTAAGTTTTAGACCAAAGATGTTAAAGAACAAAGACAAAAATGTGATGTCCGGCTTTGTTTTACAGAGGACAGAAATTGCATCTTCACTAGGCAAAATTACTCAAGAGTACCTATATATTTTTTCTTTTTGCAGTGATTTTTGAAAGTTTTATTTCAGAGTGTTGTTAAGAAAAAAACAAACAAATGCTTATGTTTGTATGCATTAAAGATGTTCTTAAAGATAAATATTAATGCTGTAATGTTAAAAAATGTTGGGGTTCAGAAAATAAATGAAAATCCATTTTTGATGGGCAAAAAAAACTGTTAAAATTGAATTTTTCAAATGATTAATAAAACAACTACAAATACCCAATGTGACACCCATGTAACATTTTAAATTTACCATTAACGCCCAATGTAACATATATGTCACTTCACAGATCTTTGGGAAAGGGATGTTGAATTTCAAAAATTATTTCAAAAATGGGTTCTACATGGTCCATATGGTTTGTCAAATATCCACCAAAATTTTCCCATAGGTAGAAATGGGTCCGGGTTCTTACGGGTTAAGTGTTGTGTGCTGGTAGGGGGTGCTAACATTTAGAGAAACAGCAGTATTAAAACTTTTATTGAAATATATACATGATCAGTACATAATAACATAACATCATAACATAACATCATAGACATTATAACTGTGAATGTTGATTAATTTCCTTTTTCATACAATGTGAGTTTAAACACGGCAGAATGTTGAACCACCAAAAGTATTGAAGAACAGCATCTTGTCACTTATTCACATTGTCATTAAAACTGACAACCATACAAAAATATTTACAGTCGCACAGAAGGCAGTTGTGCACATAGAAATATATTACACAGCATGTGAACATTAATTCTTTGGGACGTGAGCTACTTTTCTAGTATATGTTATATAAAACTTCATGGATGCCCTGATCTTTTCATCCCTAAAGCCATAGACAAGAGTGCTCATTATCTTTGCAATGAGAGAAAATACTATAAAGTTGAAAAAGCGCACTCTGAGGTAGAGGTCTAAACTGATCTCTATAACCTGTGACTCCAAGAAAGGGCAAAAGACCTCCAGAGTGGAAAGCAGGAGCTGCAAAAAGTGGAGCAGTACTGTGCGCTGGGCCTTGGAGGCAGCCAGCTTGTCATCGCCGGAGGCTCTGCGGGCCACCACAATGATGGAGCCGTAACAGAAGAGCAGGATAGATAGAATAATTAAGTTGTGAATGATGTAAAAGAGCCCTCTCATCTCCATATGCCAGTGCTCTGCAAACATTATCTCATAATAACAGAAGTTAAGCTCCTTAAAGTATTGTTTTGTGGCTAAGCCAAGGAGAATAAAAAGGTCAACCAATGATACGAAAAAAAAATAAATCCAGACCACAGCTCTGTAAAGAATAGTCATATCCGGGCTGAAGATGTTGACATGCCTTAGGGGCATGCAGATAGCGACATACCGCTCTACACACATGACTACTATAATGAATGGGGAAACATTGGAAAAAACATCCATGGCTATAATTATTGGTATACAGGCAGCAATGGGCAGTAAAAGCCGAACATGCAAAGTGATCACCACAAAATCAGTTAGCACCATTAAGCAGGAATCCGCACGCAAGGACTGGGTAAACAGCACGTAGCGCGGCTCTGTTTGGAAAACCTCTCTCTTCTTTAAGATGAAAAGCATGAACAGCTCCAAGCAGAGGAAGGGCCACACCACAAGCTGCACCGTAGCTGTGTAGAGGTTCAATTCCATCACATCTGTCACCTCCAGCAGCCTTGAATCCTCACTGCTATTCCCACTCTTGCTGGCATTCTCATCCCGCATGCTCTCACCTGGATTATTATGTAGAACAGAGGTCGGTTGAAAAAAACAGTATCATTCCCAAATACACAGTTTACTGCTGATGGCCTTGAATTATATTTTATTGTTATATTATATTAAATTACATTGCATTACATTATATTATATTATATTATATTATATTATACTATACTATATCTTTATTGTTCTTCATTTTGAAATAAGTCTAGCAGTAAGTTTTTGTTGCTTTGCAAAGATCATTCTTTACCTGTAATCTGCCGGTCAGAGTGGTGAGATGCAAGGAAGCAGTATTTTTATAGCCTTTGAAGTGGGCAGTCTAATACATTTTCAACATGGCGATGAAGAGCCTGCTTTTGTAATTTTTTAAAGGGACAGTGTTATCCAATCAAATAAAATAATTAATGACTGATTTTGTACCCTTAGTAGAGATGGGGACTCGAGTGTAGCGACTTGAACTCGAGTCGCACTTAAGTCGCACAAAGAAAGACTTCGGACTTGACTTAGACTTGCCCTCAATGACTTCAGACTTGACTCGGACTTGTGTGTTGTGACTCGTAAACAATCTTCATTCATTAAATTATTTATTTCATTTAACTGAAATATTTACAATGTGTGAAAATCGGAGACAGACTGAATATTTTCCTCCCTTCATACGCGCAACGCATGCGTGCAGGGGAGGCAAAGATTTGAAATACAGACAGACAGACCATGGCGGCAGCGGGTTCAGCTGGGGCTGTCCCATTTGTTATTTCATTTGGTTTTAAAGACTTCGTACAGGCAGGCAACAAACGGACAGCCTGGTGTAAAGTGTGTGGGATCACCATCCATGATGCTGGCATGAACTACATCAAATTTCATCAGGCACCTCAAAACCCACAAGGATAGGTCAGTCAAGAGCTGCATCCGAAACCTTAGTAGGCACTGCGTTCTATGCAGTGCTTACCACTCGACCGTTACAGTAGTAGCTTCTATGTAGCAAACTAGCCAGTAGCAGGCACAATTCGGACGCACTACGACATCGCCATCTTGCCCGTCCTCTGACCCGGATGTTTACATTAACGTCATGATTTTGCCAGCTTGTAGCAAACGGTTAGCTGCATTTTATCAGGTAACCTCAACATTTATGTGCATTTGTGACGTGAACAACTATTACATGGCTTTTATTTACTGAAGTGCACATTTGTACACTGTCAGACAAGCGACCGGAGTCTCCGCCATCTTAGTTACTTTTAACGAGCGGGAAGTTTTTGGTTCTTCTTCTACGGTTTTCAACCTCCCGGTGACTTCTGGGATAGCGTAGTGTAGTTCGCTTGCACACTGCAAAATATTACCAGAAATAGCAAGCCATCCGGGTACTTTTGGCCCGGCTTCGCCTACTACTGAAAGCTTACTAAGGTATTCGGATGTTCTAGGTCGTGGCTTCCTCATTTTTGGCTACTATGCAGGCGGCTAGTAAGGGTATTCGGATGCAGGGTAACACTTTATCACATAGGGAAAACTTGGACCGTATGGACAGATCGCTAGCAACCGAACCACAGTTTTAGGTTATGCATGCTGAATGACAGCTTTATTGTTCCACACCCGACGTTACAATTTCATTTGATTAATTATCATTTATTTGTTGTTTATCTAGATCCATTGGTAGCAGATGAGGCAGTCGACATTTTGAGCTAACCGAGTTAGTTAACAAATAACTAACTAGCTACCTAAAGTAGAGTACACTTCTTGCATTTGGGGAACAACAGACATCTTAAGTCTCCCGCGACCTCGGGGGTGTTGTTGACTTTACTGAAATGAGTTTCTGCAGGTTGGGGTGTCTGGAACGATATTACAACACTTAAATAGTATCTAGGCGACATAGCCATAGGAATTCCTACTTAGGTAACCTATGATATCAGTGCAGGAGTAAAATTCCGTTCAGCGGCCCAAGTGTTTATTCAAGAAAAAAAATTAAATTAAAATGTAAAATCAGTGAAGAAGAATTTCTTTCAGAAGGTCTATCACAAAAATACTGCAGGCCATTCCACTGCAATATCACTGATATTATTGCTATATTAGGCTGCTGCAGTAAATGTCATATTTTGGCAGTAGCAGCCTACTAGATTTGACTGCAAAAATGCAATGTGGTCTAAAAATATTGCAACAATGTAGTTAACATAAATATCAATGAAGAAATACACACCTCGATGTCAGTTATGTGTTTTAATTACAAAGATGAAGAAGCCCTGTGGCAATACAAACAGGATCAATATCTGCAGAAACTCGTAATTCATACTGACACAACATGTAAAGGCATGGCCTTAACTAGCTTAACAATAATAATAGTAATAATAATCATAATAAACCAGCAGACATTAATAATGGGCACTGCTTACAAGAATTAAGACTGCAGCTTAAAATCCAACTGTCACGAACGTAGTTCTCAAGTAAACAATGAAACTGGTCGCTATAGCAACTGAGCCAACCGTAGTGCTGTAGAATCTTTGTTAAAGGTGTACTTCCACGAGAAACCGTTTAGTACTTGCTCTTTTGAAATATGATAGGTCACCCCGAGTTGCATATGCATGCTGCATATCAAAATGTTTTTCTATCCCCGTTTTCTATATCAGTCAAAAGAAGACAATAGGCGGAAAAACGACCCAATGCTAAAAGTGCCTCCGGCGTGACGTAGACGCGGAGATACATATAAGAGAAACTGACCGAATGGGCTTTAATTAAATAATGTTAGCCTGTTTGACTGACTGGCATAAGATTAGCAGGCTAGTTGAATGACTGAACTTTTAGCCGGGCACTTGCAGTGTTTTGTCATGCAAATATTACCATTCTGAAACGTTCATTGACAAACGGTCAGGAAGCGACTGTGCTTGTGCCATCTCTCCTTCCTCTTCGGATTCAGGATCAAACACATGCAGCTGTATCTCCGTAGACATTCTGTGTGCAGTTTTAGCGCTGTCAAGTTGACTTGGCCCTTTACCACTCTGCTATCAAGTTGACTGTGGGGCAAAGGAAGCTGCAGGGAGCGTGCCTCCGGTGAAATCGTGTCGTTCTCCCCGCCCCTCCCCCTCTACCAAACTAAAACAGCCTGAAACAGAAGCACTAGAACATTTTTTTTATTAACACTAGCGCACAGGGCAATTATTAATACTAGAGAACACCGCAAAATTAATGAAAACACGATGGAAGTACACCTTTAAGAAGTGAACTTAAAGGGAAGGTAGCCACCTAGTGGCCATCGGTAAACTCTTCAATCAACAGGTTTTTTTTTGTCAAGTTACTCACACATAGTATTTTGTTTATAAATGACAATATTAGCTTTGTCATCCACATTTTATAGTAAGCAAATAAATTAATTTACATGTTCATCTACAGGTTTGCAGAATTCAACAATGCTAAGTAGTTAACATAAATCTGCTGTAGTTAACGTCTTTATTTGCTGCTGTTAGTTCAAGTAACTCACCGTCATCTTGGTGGATTTGGCACCATGGTTGGTCAAATGCAAAAAATACATTCATTAAATAAAGCTTTCAGGATGTTTCTTCACATTGAAATAGCCCTTATTATGCATGCATCCTATTTTAAGGTTCTATTCGGAATTGCACAGTACCTCTTTAAAAGGCTCCTGTTTACACATACTTTGGCCTGGCATCACTATATATGTATGTGGGTAAGGGAGAGATGGTGGTGCATAGTTTTTTCGTACACAGTGCTAAGTGACCATGCTCTGATCTATTTTGATACTGCAGTGTATAATAATAATAATAATAATAATAATAATAATAATAATAATAAAAATAACTCATGGTACAGTATGCTTTTAATCTGATGACAGAATGTTCATTTCAGTCATTTGAGACTTGAGACTTGACTTGGACTTGGGACAAAAGACTCGAGACTTGACTTGGCTTTGCCCTCAAAGACTTGAGACTTGACTTGGACTTGACTACAAAGACTCGAGACTTGACTTGGACTTGGAAAAAATTACTTGTGAACATCTCTGACCCTTAGACAATGTTGTTTTGAAATATGGTTGATAAGAATTGTGTTGTAAACAAGAATCATGGCTGTTAAAAGAACCAAATCTGGTTTTGGAAGTTTTTCCATGTAGGACATACAAACTTCTATGGTTTGCTCCCTTTCAATTTCCTGTACATTACATTATATTACACGTAGCTAATGCTCTTATCCAGGGTTTCAGTTACAGTCCCTAGAGCAATGTGGGGTTAGATGCCTTGCTCAAGGGCACGTCAGCCATGGATGAGGGTGCAGCAGAGCAGTTGTTATTCACTCCCCCACCCCCATTCTTCCTACTGGAATGGGATTCGACCCTGTAACCATCCGATCCCAAGACCAATTCTCTAACCACTAGGCCACAGCTGCCCCCAAAATGCAATGTTTTTAGGGGGACTGTTGAGTCCAGGAGGACAGCTGTGGCCTAATGGCTAGGGATTTGGTCTTGGGATCAGATGGTCACAGGTTTGAATACCATACCAGTAGGGGGAGTAAACAAGGGGGTAGGAGCATAGGCGGAAGTTGAAGCACCCATGGGGAAATCTCAACCCAGAAAGGGCCCAATAGCCTTTAGCATTCCGTTGACTTCCATTCATTTTAGCGTCACTTTGAAATCAAATAACTTCACATGAGAAGCACTCTGTGTCTTGATATTGGCATTGTTCTAAATCGGAGAGGACACAGCACAACATATTTGCTTCGATCGGGAACCTGTCATGTTATTGCCTTGTAAGAAACGTTTATCTGAAATTGTGCTAACAATGGCATCACAAATCATGCGACGGCTAGTGAGTTTCTGTCGCACAGGAGAAAATTCACCATACTGTTTGGATAACAAGCCGGAGCCATAGTCATGCCCGTTTACTTTTCTATTCATGTTGGGGAAACATTTACATCAGTATTTCTCAAAAAATAAGCTTAGAACGTGGTATATGTTTGTAAGCAGAATCGCTATCTTTATGGATTTTACTATTCGATGCAAGTGAATTGAGAAAGATGGCTAAGCTAAGCTACACACTATAGCTTGGTATGTACATGCTAACTAGCTAGTTCCCTTGACATGCTGGCTTGCAAGACTGCCTGGAACCAAAGTTAGTTGACGAAGAATCAAGTCCCCGTGTACAATATTAGCCTCCCACTCCAGTAAGTTATTGCAGCTATAACGATAGAAAAATAATTATTAAGAAAATTATCGTACGCTGTCTGACCAATTAAAATTTTCAGAATCGTGTTTCAACGGCTCCCATTGTGGTGCACTGTAAAACAATATACCCAGTCATCTGAACGTACTGATGTCCATAGGAAATGAAGTCCTGAGACGGTATCTTTCAAAATAGCATTCTTTGAGATAACGATTCAGTCTGTGACACTATGTTCAAACCCACTGAAAACCCACACAGGATAGTATAGGTTACAAAATATTACAATTGTCATTTCTGTAGACTTGTATTGGTAAATTTGAAACACAGCTGCACTGAAAAAAAGGCAAAATGGGGGTTGTGGACTTTAAATGCAATTAATGTACATGACATGATTTCTGTGAACATAAAAAAGTCTTGTGAAACTATGTGATTCTTTCAGAATATCAAATCCATGAAATTAAGTCATGGAAGAAAAGAAAAAAAAAAATGTTTTGTTTTGTCTGGTAACTCCGCCCACCGTGGACACATTAAGGCCAAGGAAACATGAAAGAAATTCTCAATTTTCTTTAATTTTTGTCATGCACTGTCTTTGCTGTGGTTTAAAGACGGATTCCCCAAATGCATGGTAAAAGCACTTGAATCTTAATTTTGGATACAGCTTAAGCAAATTTCCCACCAAGTCAATGTTTTCTTTACTAGCAAATTATTGCCTTGCATAAATGGTGTACATGCTAACTAGGTAATAGCTAACAGCTATAAAATCAAAGTAAGGGATAACATTCTAGTAGGCGGTCATTATGGTGGAGTTACAGAAATGATACAGAAGCCCGACGTATGCGAACGGTGTGCATTTTACTGTGTTAACATATATATGCTATATTGGCTCTAGCCCAGCAAACATGCCCATGTGGGCCCACAGTGGGCAAGTGTGGGTTTACTGTGGGGGAGTGCGGGCAGGGCAAACCCACAGTAATCCCTAATGGGTCCCTAATGGGGTAGCCCATGTGGGACCCACAGTTGTTTTTCCCTTTGGGGCCCCACTTAGGGCTACCTGCGGGCAAACCCACTGTGGGCTTGCCCATACTTAGCCCACATCTACCCCGTAGGGGTAGCCCATGTGGGACCCACAGTTGTTTTTCCCTTTGGGGCACCACTTAGGGCTACCTGCGGGCAAACCCACTGTGGGCTTGCCCATACTTAGCCCACATCTACCCCGTAGGGGTAGCCCATGTGGGACCCACAGTTGTTTTTCCCTTTGGGACCCCACTTAGGGCTACCTGCGGGCAAACCCACTGTGGGCTTGCCCATACTTAGCCCACATCTACCCCGTAGGGGTAGCCCATGCGGGACCCAGAGCTTATTTCCCCTTGTGGCCCCACTTATAGGGCTACCTGCGGGCAAGCCCACTGTGGACTTGCCCATACTTAGCCCACATCTACCCCGTAGGGGTAGCCCATGCGGGACCCAGAGCATTTCCACAGGGCATAACAGAGGATCCTCATTGTATACAAGCACATACAATAAAACATTATAGTTATAGTTTACATTACATTTTACACAGTGGCGGCTGGTGGGTAAATGGAAGTGGTAAGTTATAAATCAGAACTCCCTCGGAAGATTTTTTTTTGACAGAAAACACTCTAAATTGGTGATTTGTAAGCTCTTGAGAGAGGTTTTCCGCTGTTGGAGCGCACACATGCGCAGTACGTCAGTCATTGAACGCACACATATCGGAGAATCTCGTCATCCTGGTTAGGCATGCACCTCCGCGATAACATTTTGACAAAACACAAAATAATGATGTATTATGAGCTCTTGAGACACTCTATCCACCGCTATGTCTGAACCATTTCCAAAGAAATCACACAGTTTTGTTGAGAAGTATCAATTCAGATGTGCTATTTTCTGTCATATGTGTTTCAAAATGCCAGCGTTCTCACCACTTGACATACATACAGTAATTGGTTTCCGTATTCGTTTTGAGCCCTGCGTTAATGTCGACATTCGTTGTGCATTCTAAAAACAAAGCCATCATTCCCACGACACAGTTTTTCTTCATATGGACGTTAAGCTTTTCTAATTATTAATGCATCATGCAAATCATCTTCGGTGGTTGCAATGAAATAGCCTATTGTGTGTCGCAAAAGAAAAAAACAGGTTTGCAAAACTTCTTTTCAGATTAATCATGGACTGTTTATTTCGAGTGTTTAACCAGAATGCTACACTGTATTTTGTAATTTATTACCATAATGTTAAGGGACTTGTTTGAATTTAAGGTGCGACCGTGGGAGATGGAATTGTAAATGAGTCGTACGCAAGACAGTCAAGACCATAACAAGATCCTGCTGCAACTGATGTGTCTGAACATAGTACCGGTAAGTCTATAAGTAATTTGTCTGGATAAAAATGACTCCAAAAACGCACAGTAGGCCATCTTCGATATTCGGCTTCACTCCACGCGACGCATATCTGCTACCAGGAATCTCCTCGCGCTTGTATGGTTTAAACATGCGTTCTGCTTGAATTCGTTGGTAATTGACAGTTGTGGCGGTTGGTCAGATAGAGAAGGAAAGCGTTTATTTATTGTAATTATTAGTTACAATTGTATTAGTATCTGAAATTTAATTAATAGTGTACATATATTTGATCGTATTTTTATATTGATATTTTAATAATAATATTGTAAATATTACGTCGAGATTTAGAGTAGGATTTGCTAGTGTTTGTTTTTTATATAGGCTATAGTGTAGTTCAGCTGAATTAAAGACATTGGTGGCATTAACGGTAAGTAGCCTTCTCAGTACTAGAAAGCTAAATAGACTATATATATTTAAAAAAAAAAACTACGGTAGTTATACGAGATATGTTTATGACAACTAAAACTAAAGCTGCTACATTAAAATGTATGTAACGTCATTGGACACGGTTCGTTTGCAACTGATAGGATCCCATTAGCTCATACGCCTGGCGACTAGCCTTCTTTTTGCTAGCGACATCTAGTGGCTCATTCGAACTGCAATCATGACCAATTAATAGGATATTCGCCGGTGTGTTATTATTGTCATAGAAAACATGGCTCAATTTGCTGGTGCGAGTTCAGTGACAAAATGGAGGCGAGTCCAAACCATTCTCCAAAAGCTTTCTTCGCATTAACAGAATAATGTTTCTGTTATTCATATTCATCAAAAATTATGGTTAACCAAATGAATATACATTTAGAAATTGCATTACATCACGTGTTCCCAAATATGACCCCATTCTCAATGTAATGAACTCTCAGTATCAAAGCTCTCAAACGTTCTTAACCCTTTTAACATTTCAACAAGGCCTTATCCATTCTAATTATGAACTTTATTTAGTTATGCTATGTATTATATCGCTTAAAACTAAAATGTTTGCCTTCTTCTGTTGTATTGCTTTTAGATGCAGTGCAAGATGGAGGCAGGATCCGAAGATCAAAAAATAAAACAAATAAAATTATTTATAATGACATGATTGCTGTTTTAATTGTATTACTAAACAGCTTGTGCTATGGGTATTGCATAGAGGTGCATGCGGGCTGTGGGTTAAGGGGTGGGGGGTATGGGTGGCAGCGGTGGGTTTACTGGGGGTTCATGGTGGGGGCTAATGGATTAATAATGGGACCCCTTGTGGGCTACTGGGGGTAGAGTGTGGGCAGGTGTGGGGTTTCTGAGGGTAGATTGTGGGTGATTGTAGGGATATGAGGACATAAGGGCCCATAGAGGGCCCATAATGGGCCCACTCAGCAAAATGTGGGCAAGCCCACACTCTGCTCAAACTGTGGGTTTGCCCACAGGGGCCCCGCCAGGGTCCATCAGTGTGGGGCCCACATGTGCCCACCATTTCACGACGGTAATGGGGCCCACAGTGGGCAGCCCACAGTGGGCCAGAACTATAGCCCGCAGTGGCCCCACTGTGGGCCCACATGGGCTTGTTTGCTGGGAGGGTATCAGTTATGCTAACATAGCATATAGAAACCAACTGTAAATGTTGCTAAGCCAACCAGTTAGCTAAGGCGCCAAGACATGTTTGCCGGCTACAGGGAGGGGAAAAGTCTATATTGGAAACTGTTAGAAAACAGGCTGTCATTCTTTAACGATTTTGAAGAGCCTTAACTTGCAGAGGCTTTTCTATGCACAATTAAGATAAATAAAAAATCGGTTTTGTAAAAAAAAAAAAAGAAGGATAACAACAGCCTTTAGGGAGGGAAAGTAATCGTGTCGCGTGGCAATGTTCCAACGGCTTTGGCGTAGTCCATTGATTTCAGTGGGTACTGAAATTTTTATTAAAATTGTATTTTGGTTTACTTTTAGGTTACGATAGTGGCTTTCATATGATATGAATGTTTGATAAATTTGTTGATTCATGCCATCTTACTTCGATTTTGCTTCGATTTTCCTTCTAGAAAGCACTGCATTAATAAGTGTTCATGAGGGAAAGTGTCTTTGAGGTTAGGACATTTATAGTCTGTTTTGGGCAGGCACAATTTAGATTTTTTTTTAAAAGGGGGACATTTCACATGATACTTTCAGTGTTGGTAGATGATACCAAGTTTATAGACTGAAAAGTTAGATATAAACATGTTCATTAATGTTGTTAAATAATCCTGGTGCATGCTAGTCTATGGAATGAAGTAAAGGTGATGAAGTAGTATGTATGCGGATGGGGTTAACACATGTGTGGCGTGAGTAGGGGGGAAACCTATTTCAGGGTTCTGTCCACATCACTTTGGAAATTGATGGATAATACCAGTATGTCTTTTTTTTCTTCAGATGAAATGCTCTTACAGTCCCTGTTTCTTTCGCAGTTAGACATACTATCTCACAAACTTGTGAAGCAGTTGAAAAACCAACTGGCTGGACCTATTGGTACATATCTAAAGACAATCTTGTCACCCATTACTCAGGTAAGAATAGCCTCACTTGTTGGAAGATGACTGCAGTGATCTGTGTAATAAGGTAAAATGTATTTGTAATCAAATGTTGTCTCCTCATCGCTTAGGATGGTGGTGGTGATGATGTCGCTGTAGGGCGGGACTGTATCCTGAGGGGGCTTTTTTATTTGCTACACGACTCACCAGCCTTTACTGGGAGGGGGGGGGGGATGCTAACAGCTACTGGGCCCATAATACTATTTGTAATTCTCTTCAGTTGAAGAAAAGCACAACAGCATCTGTATTGTTATGCATTGTGTAATTCACTGGAATTACATTATCTAGTGTTGAACTTCATCTTTTCTGACTGACTCTTCCATACTCTTTTGGAAATAATTGGTAAGACCAGTAGAACACATTTTAATGGCTGTTGTATGGAAAACTTGCTCACTCTATTGTTCTATCTTCCTCTACATCTGCAGGAAGAAGATGAACGTGATATTCAGAGAGCAGTAGAGGAGACTACAGTTGGGAGATTCGCTTGGCCCGAATACATAAATGTCAGCGGTATCAAGGCCAGACACTCTGTACCAAATGAAATGAAGTAAAAGGGGGGCTGGTTTACCAGGCTATTGAATTGGGTCAGAAAAGTGTAAAATTTACTGATGTTCTACAGACTACAGAGATTTTAAAGGTATAATAAATAGTGAACAAAAGTTGGAATTTTCCTTATTTCTACTCTGGTTATTGTGGTTGATCAGATTGTCCAAGATAGAACAATGTATGTATGTATCTACAAAAGTCATATGCAATGATGTGACCTTACTGAGAAGTTGTAAGGTGGAAAGTCTAAGTGGTAGATATTACAGAACCAAAAGAAAAATTGCCCTAAACAGGATTCAATTAGAAAGGCTGTATGCAAATATGTTAGTTTGCAATGAGATAATTAACAAAAAATCTTCATATTAACATTAAAAAATCATGTTTATTTAACAGAATAGAATTATATTTAACGTGACCTAATTTGTTTGAGTGAACATGATTTTAATATGTGCAACCGATGTACAAGATTTTTTAATGTTATTTCAACAGCCCATTTTTTCAGTGTGTGTCCATTGCCCTTTGGGTGTTAATTGCCTTCTGTATCATGAACTACTTACAGTTTAAAGTGTTGTGTGTTGGGAGGGGGTGCCAACATTTTAAGAAACAGCAGTATTAAAACATTTATTGAAATATAAACATGATCAGTACATAATATGCATGGACAAAACATAACATCATAGACAGTATAACTGTGTGAATGTTGATTCATTGCCTTTTTCATACAACGTCAGTTTAAACACGGCGGAATGTTTACCACCAAAAGTATTGAAGAACAGCATCTTGTCACTTATTCACATTGACATTAAATCTGAGAACCATACAAAAACATTTACAGTCGCTCAGAAGGCAGTTGTGCACATAGAAATATATTACACAGCATGTGAACATTAATTCTTTGGGACGTGAGCTACTTTTCTATTAAATGTTATATAAAACTTCATGGATGCCCTGATCTTTTCATCCCTAAAGCCATAGACAAGAGTGCTCATTATCTTTGCAATGAGAGAAAATACTATGAAGTTGAAAAAGCGCACTCTGAGGTAGAGGTCTAAACTGATCTCTATAAGCTGTGACTCCACGTAAGGGCAAAAGACCTCCACAGTGGAAAGCAGGAGCTGTAAAAAGTGGAGCAGTACAGTGTGCTGGGCCTTGGAGGCAGCCAGCTTGTCATCGCCGGAGGCTCTGCGGGCCACCACAATGATGGAGGCGTAACAGAAGATCAGGATAAACAGAATAATTAAGCAGTCAGTTATGTAAAAGAACCCTCTCATCTCCATATGCCAGTACTCTACAAACATTATCTCATAATAACAGAAGTTAAGCTCCTCGAAGTAGTGTTTTGTGGTTAAGCCAAGGAGAATGAAAAGGTCAACCAATGATATGAAAAAAAACAATAACCAGATCACGGCTTTGTAAAGAATAGTCATATCCGGGCTGAAGATGTTGACATGCCTTAGGGGCATGCAGATAGCGACATACCGCTCTACACACATGACTACTATAATGGATGGGGAAACATTGGAAAAAACATCCATGATTATAACTATTGGTATACAGGCAGCAATGGGCAGTAAAAGTCGAACATGCAAAGTGATCACCACAAAATCAGTTAGCACCAGTAAGCAGGAATCTGCAATCAAGGACTGGGCAAACAGCACATAGCGCGCCTCTGTTTGGAAAACCTCTCTCTTCTTTAAGATGAAAAGCATGAACAGCTCCAAGCAGAGGAAGGGCCACACCACAAGCTGCACCGTAGCTGTGTAGAGGTTCAATTCCATCACATCTGTCACCTCCAGCAGCCTTGAATCCTCACTGCTATTCCCACTCTCGCTGGCATTCTCATCCCGCATGCTCTCACCTGGATTATTATGTAAAACAGAGGTCGTTTGAAATAAACAGTATCATGCCCAAATACACAGTTTACTGCTGATGGCCTTAAATTATATTATATTATATTATATTATATTATATTATATTATATTATATTATATTATATTTTTACAATACAAATATTCTTTGTTCTTCATTTTGAAATAAGTCTAGCAGTAAGTTTTTGTTGCTTTGCAAAGATCATTCTTTACCTGTAATCTGCCGGTCAGAGTGATGAGATGCAGGGAAGCAGTATTTTTATAGCCTTTGAAGTGGGCAGTCTAATACATTTTTTTTAACATGGCGATGAAGACCCTCCTTTTGTAATTTATTAAAGTGACAGTGTTATCCAATCAAATAAAATAATTAATGACTGTATTTGTACCCTTAGTCAATGTTGTTTTGAAATATGTTTGATAAGAATCGTGTTGTAAACAAGAATCATGGCTGTTAAAAGAACAAAATATGGTTTTGGAAGTTTTTCATGTAGGACATACACACTTCTGTGGATTGCTCCCTTTCAATTTCCTGTACATTACATTATATTACACTTAGCTAATGCTCTTATCCAGAACAACTTACAGTTATTTAGGTACAGGGTTTCAGTTACAGTCCCTAGAGCAATGTGGGGTTAGATGCCTTGCTCGAGGGCACATCGGCCATGGATGAGGGTGCAGGAGAGCACTTGTTATTTACTCCCCCACCCCCATTGTTCCTACTGGAATGGGATTTGACCCTGCAACCATCCAATCCCAACACCAGTTCGCTAACCACTAGGCCACAGCTGCCCCCAAAATGCACCTAGTGGTTATGGATTTGGTCTTGGGATCAGAGGGTCACAAGTTTGAATTCCCTACCAGTAGGGGGAGTAAATAACTAGTGTTCTCATGCACCGTCATCCATGGCTGAAGCACTAACCCTAACCCTAACCACTAGGCCACAGCTGCCCCCAAAATGCCATGTTTTTAGGGGGGCTGTTGAGTCCAGGGGGACAGCTGTGGCCTGTTGGTTAGGGATTTGGTCTTGGGATCAGAGGGTCACAGGTTTGAATTCCCTACCAGTAGGGGGAGTAAATATCTAGTGCTCTCCTGCACTGTCATCCATGGCTGAAGTGCACTTGAGGAAGTGTGCTGGGCCTTGGAGGCAGCCAGCTTGTCATCGCCGGAGGCTCTGCGGGCCACCACAATGATGGAGGCGTAACAGAAGAGCAATCCATGGCTATAACTATTGGTATACAGGCAGCAATGGGCAGTAAAAGTCGAACATGCAAAGTGATCACCACAAAATCAGTTAGCACCAGTAAGCAGGAATCTGCAATCAAGGACTGGGCAAACAGCACATAGCGCGCCTCTGTTTGGAAAACCTCTCTCTTCTTTAAGATGAAAAGCATGAACAGCTCCAAGCAGAGGAAGGGCCACACCACAAGCTGCACCACAGTTGTGTAGAGGTTCTGTTCCATCACGTATTTCACCTCCAGCAGCCTGGAATCCTCACTGCTATTCCCACTCTCGCTGGCATTCTCATCCCGCATGCTCTCACCTGGATTATTATGTAGAACAGAGGTTGTTTGAAATAAACAATATCATGCCCAAATATACAGTTTACTGCTGATGGCCTTGAATTATATTATATTATATTATATTATATTATATTATATTATATTATATTATATTATATTATATTATATTATATTATATTATATTATATCATATTATATCATATTATATTATATCTTTACAATACAAATATTCTTTGCTCTTCATTTTGAAGTAATTCTAGCAGTAATTTTTTGTTGCTTGGCAAAGATCATTCTTTACCTGTAATCTGCCGGTCAGAGTGATGAGATGCAAGGAAGCAGTATTTTTATAGCCTTTGAAGTGGGCAGTCTAATACATTTTCAACATGGCGATGAAGACCCTGCTTTTGTAATTTATTAACGGGACAGTGTTATCCAATCAAATAAAATAATTAATGACTGTTTTTGTGCCCTTAGACAATGTTGTTTTGAAATATGTTTGATAAGAATTGTGTTGTAAACAAGAATCATGGCTGTTAAAAGAACAAAATATGGTTTTGGAAGGTTTTCATGTTGGACATAAACACTTCTGTGGATTGCTCCCTTTCAATTTCCTGTACATTACATTATATTACACTTAGCTAATGCTCTTTTCCAGAACAACTTACAGTTATTTAGGTACAGGGTTTCAGTTACAGTCCCTAGAGCAATGTGGGGTTAGATGCCTTGCTCGAGGGCACGTCAGCCATGGATGAGGGTGCAGGAGAGCACTTGTTATTTACTCCCCCACCCCCATTGTTCCTAGTGGAATGGGATTTGACCCTGCAACCATCCAATTCCAACACCAGTTTGCTAACCACTAGGCCACAGCTGCCCCCAAAATGCAATGTTTTTAGGGGTACTGTTGAGTCCAGGGGGACAGCTGTGGCCTAGTGGTTAGGGATTTGGTCTTGGGATCAGAGGGTCACAGGTTTGAATTCCCTACCAGTAGGGGGAGTAAATAACTAGTGCTCTCCTGCACTGTCATCCATGGCTGAAGTGCACTTGAGGAAGGCACCTAAAGTCATCTTGTCACAGGAGTCAGGAGTCATAAAGTCATCTCGTCACAGTTTTTTTCCGGATTGAAGTTGAAAAAAATAAAACAATAATTTTGCTTAAGTCATGCAGTAAAAAGCAGTGTTTTGTGCATTACAAAACCTCCTCATACAATACCTGCATGTGGTGCATTGTAAAACAATTTGCCCAGTCATCTAAACGTACTGATGTCCATAGGAAATGAAGTCCTGAGACGGTATCCTTCAAAATAGCATTCTTTGAGATAACGATTCAGTCTATAACACTATGTTTAAACCCACTCAAAACCCACACAGGGTAATGTAGGTTACAAAATATTACAACTGTCATGTCTGTAGAGTTGTATTGGTAAATTTGAAACACAACTGTTCATTGCCTTTCGGGTGTGGATTGCGTTCTGTATCATGAACTACTTACAGTTTAGGTGTTGTGTGCTGGGAGGGGGTGCTAACATTTTGAGAAACTGCAGTATTAAAACTTTTATTGAAATATATACATGATCAGTACATAATATGCATGGACAAAACATAACATCACAGACATTATAACTTTAATGTTGATTCATTGCCTTTTTCATACAATGTCAGTTTAAACACGGCAGAATGTTTACCACCAAAAGGACTGAAGAACAGCATCTTGTCACTTATTCACATTGTCATTAAATCTGAGAACCATACAAAAACATTTACAGTCGTTCAGAAGGCAGCTGTGCACATAGAAATATATTACACAGCATGTGAACATTAATTCTTTGGGACGTGAGCTACTTCCCTAGTATATGTTATATAAAACTTCATGGATGCCCTGATCTTCTAAACCCATAGACAAGAGTGCTCATTATCTTTGCAATGAGAGAAAATACTATAAAGTTGAAAAAGCGTACTCTGAGGTAGAGGTCTAAACTGATCTCTATAATCTGTGACTCCACGTAAGGGCAAAAGACCTCCACAGTGGAAAGCAGGAGCTGTAAAAAGTGGAGCAGTACTGTGCGCTGGGCCTTGGAGGCAGCCAGCTTGTCATCGCCGGAGGCTCTGCGAGCCACCACAATGATGGAGGCGTAACAGAAGAGCAATCCATGGCTATAACTATTGGTATACAGGCAGCAATGGGCAGTAAAAGCCGAACACGCAAAATGATCACTACAAAATTAGTTAGCACCAGTAAGCAGGAATCTGCATGCAAGGACTGGGCAAACAGCACATAGCGCGCCTCTGTTTGGAAAACCTCTCTCTTCTTTAAGATGAAAAGCATGAACAGCTCCAAGCAGAGGAAGGGCCACACCACAAGCTGCACCGTAGCTGTGTAGAGGTTCAATTCCATCACATCTGTCACCTCCAGCAGCCTTGAATCCTCACTGCTATTCCCACTCTCGCTGGCATTCTCATCCCGCATGCTCTCACCTGGATTATTATGTAAAACAGAGGTCGTTTGAAATAAACAGTATCATGCCTAAATACACAGTTTACTGCTGATGGCCTTGAATTATATTATATTATATTATATTATATTATATTATATTATATTATATTATATTATATTATATTATATTATATTATATCTTTACAATACCAGTATTCTTTGTTCTTCATTTTGAAATAAGTCTAGCAGTAAGTCTTTGTTGCTTTGCAAAGATCATTCTTTTTTAATCTGCCGGTCAGAGTAATGAAATGCAAGGAAGCAGTATTTTTATAGCCTTTGAAGTGGGCAGTCTAATACATTTTCAACATGGCGATGAAGACCCTGCTTTTGTAATTTATTAAAGGGACAATGTTATCCAATCAAATAAAATAATTAATGACTGATTTTGTACCCATAGACAATGTTGTTCGAAATATGGTTGATGAGAATTGTGTTGTAAATAAGAATCATGGCTGTTGAAAGAACCAAATATGGTCATAGGTCTCAGGTCTCAGGTCATAATCAGGAACTTTCACAGGGAAAAATAGCGTAGACAACTGAGGCCTTGGTGGCACAGTGGCTCATTAAAACTCTCCACCATTCTGTTGGCCTGACTTGATCCTTTCACCGCATGTGGAGCACACAATTTTCAAGCGAAGGTTTTATCTCACATACACCTCACATTCGTTTTTGAGGATGGGCAAACCTAGACTGGTAAACCAGCCCCTCGTACTTCATTTCATTTCGTACAGAAGGTCTGGACCAGACACTGTCAGAAATTATTTCTTCCTGGAGGTGTGAACAAGTGCCTCGCCTTTACCCAATCGCTAACACCTGGTCGTCATGTATGCAATTAGCCTTCCTACGCACTGCAATTCAAATGTAGCACACAAGGTCAACGTCATGGTTAACGAACACACCCTTTGTTTGCTGATTGGATCGGCCTTGCTGGGGCCGACTACATGACCCTCAAGAGATTCCGGTCCAGACCCTATAGGGTTAGGGTTAGACCTTGTACAAAATAAAATGAAGTACGAGGGGCGGGTTTACCAGGCTAGGGCAAACCCTGTGCACCTAATGGATATGGATATGTGTGGCGGCCTGTATTGCAAGGGAACACATAACTATTGTGAGGTAATGCAAAAGTGGAGTCTCAAAATATTTACCAACATGACCCTCCCTGGCCTGAGAGACTGCATGCATATTTGTGTTAAGAATGACTGCAAAACTAAACTAAACATTAAAACACCTTTACAACCTGAACTTATCAACTGTACTGCCACGAGACATAAGTCAGCATGCCAAGGCTTTCATCAGTGGCAGCAGGGCTGCTCTTGGTGTTTGCAGTTTTTATTACAGTTTTTAGCTTTTTATTACTTTGCTAGTTTCAACTAGGATCATCTAGGAATCTCTGTATTTTTGTATGTATGGCAACCCTAGAATAGGGTTGTTGAGGGTGGATGGAGAGAGAGAGGTCTGTTTAGGTGTATGTACACTGTAAAAAGTCAACCTATGGAGTACTCAATTTTATTGGTGCAACATTTTTACACTCAAAAAAATTGAGTAGATCATAACACAGTGGAATTGAGTAGATTTGCTTCATAAATAAAGAAAGGTATATGTAAAAAAATTAAGTAGAAACCAAGGGATAATTTTTTGGGGGAAAAAATTTATACAAGCCAGTACTTATAGTTACAATTCCTAAGCACATACATTTACATTCATTAGTGAAATCAGCTTAAGGTTTACATTTTTTTCTACCTTTATATGTTGACGGTTGATATTAATATTGTCTAATAGCAATTTATGTTTGTAATATTTGAATTATGGTTGTGATTTAAGTTAATGAAGCCAATGTCATATTTTATTAGGTGATAACATTAAAAATAAACTGCACTCTAATTTTTTATAAGATGGTCTCATTTTTATTGGTGCGCCCTTTACACCAAAAAAATTAGTGCTTAAAATAATAAAATATGACATTGGCTTCATTAACTTAAGTTAACTTTAACTTAACTTAACATTAACTTAACTTACTGGCTTGTATATATTTTTCCTCCCAAAAATTATCCCTTAGTTTCTACTTAAAATTTGTACATATACTTTTCTTTATTTATGACGCAAGTGTACTTACTTTCACTGTGTTACCATCTACTCATTTTTTATGGGTGTAAAAATGTTGCACCAACATGCATGGTTTTGGTTTAGTGCTGAGGATAACCATGGTTATGTAAGCACTGAGCTGACTGTTTTCCCTATGGTGATGTAATTTTATTTCATTTTTATTCAGTCATCCTTGCCACAATTGATCAGGGTTCAACTAACAGATTTCTATCAGTTTAATGCATCAAAGGTCTCCTCTAGCATTTTAGTAATCTGTGTATGTGTAATAAGGTAACATATAAACATAAAACATTAAATGTTTTATATTTCTGACAGGCTCTATCACTGGCATATTTTGTAAGTGTAAAATAGTTCTTTTTTACAACCTCACACCATCTATGGTTACTTCATAGATTGACATAGTTGTTTACTCAGAAAAAAATAGTAATGGTGAATAATGAATTTTAATTTATTATTTTTTATTTGGAAACGCAAAGGGATTAAAAGTGGATCAGTTCATATTGCCAATGTCATGTTTATTACATGTTCTTATGTTGCTGGGCCTATTAAAATGATGGGGAATTCATGTCAAATATAATTGTTAATAAGATGTTATAGTCTAGAGAGGCTGACAATGGCAGTGTGGTGTGGGCAGTGTGTGAATGAGTAGAAGACAATGGTTACTAACTCTTCCTGCAGCAGTGCCAATCAGAGCAGGGAAATAATATGGGAAACAGACAGTACAGGAGAAAGAGCTGTTTGGGGAGGGGCAGGACTGTGAACCTCTGTGATAGCTGATGTATTTTCAGCCACGTTCAGAGCACCGTCACTGCCCAGCCCTTTCTAAGACAGTGTGTGCCATAGTTTGTGGCAGCTGGCAAATCTGTCTTCGCTCTAGCTGTACTTGCTTTGCTCTTTCAAACACGTTTCACAAAACCTGCGGGAGAGGGCAGAAACTTGTCATGGTCACAGAGTCTTGGATCAACCATTAAAAATACTTCATACAAAAACAAATGTCACTTGTTAAACACCAATACGACTTAACAAACAGTGCAAAATAAACAAACAAAACATTTCAAGCTCCCCTTTACATGCTCTGCTGCCTGGCAATAAACTTTGAGTGAGAGACATACCTGTTGGTGATTGACTCCTGAGCTTGTAAATCCCGCAGATGTAGACTGGTGAATTTATTACCAAACATTTCAGGCAGCTGTGTTTTCATAAACATTAAATCTTGTTTTAGTTACATCAGCATCCCTATTTGTAATTTGCAGCCGTATGTAACAGTTTATCTGCAAAATTTATTGACCAAAATGAACTTTACTCTTTTTCTGTACCATAAACTCTTTCATAGCAGCATGAAACTTCTCGTCTCTGACGCCATAGATAAGTGGGGTAATGGCCCTGGACAGAATAGTGAATGCCAGGAAATTGAAATAGCGCACCACAATAAACAAGTCTATGTTGATTCTAATGATCTGGGCTTCGATGTACGGGCAGAAAACCTCCAGTGTGCACATGAAGAGCTGTAGCAGGTGCAGCAGTAGTGTTCTCTGGCCCTTGGAGGCTGCCTGCCTGTCCGCTCCAGACGCTCTTCGTGCTACTCGGATGATCGCCACATAACAGAAAAACAAAATGGACAGAAGCACCAGGTAGTTCAAAACAAACAAATTACCCCTCATTTCCATGTGCCACGTAGCAACCAAAAGAATTTCGTAATAGCAGAAGTTCAGTCCATTCATGTAGCCCTTGGGCATTGTGACAAAAAGTATGCACAGGTCAACAAATGGCCGCAGGACGCTCAGGAACCAGACAGCCGCTGAGATAAACACGGTCCTAGTCGGGGTGAAGACGTTGACATGTCGCAGGGGGAAACAGATGGCCACGTAGCGCTCCAGACACATGGCCGTGATGAGGGTGGGCGACACCAGTGCCAGGGCGTGGATGGCGACCGCCACAGGGATGCAAAAAGGCAGGGGCAACAGGAGGTGAACGTGGATGGTGATGACCACAAAGTCCGTCATGATGAAGAGGGCCGAGTCAGCGAGCAGTGTCTGGGCAAAGAACACATAGCGAGGTTCAGCCTGGAGAGCCGGCTTCTTCCGGTAGGTGAAATACATAAAGAGGTTGATGTAGACGAAGGGCCATACCAGGACCTGCACCAGGGCTGTGGTCAGGTTCAGCCGAACTGGGTCATTTCCCTTCAGAATCTTTTGTTCAGTGCTGTTTCCAGACATGTCTTTGAAACCTGCTTAAGATAAAATAGGAATGAATTATGAAAATAAATATGAGAGGAATAGTAATATTAATAGTAAAAATAATTATGTTAATAATAACACCAATAACATTACTAATATTATTAATAATGATGCATACATCACAAATACATAAAAATATACACTGTATATGCATTTAACAGTTAAATGTTAAAATCATTTTCTTTTCATTAGTAGCATTACTTGTTTATCACCAGTTTTCTCTGAATCAGAGCCACCCAGTGTACCTGCTGTATTTCCCTATTCCAGACTCTGAGACATCCTCAGACAGGGCTCTCCTTTTATACCTTGAGGTGGACTGCTGAATAGCAATTGAACACTCATAACACTTCCCTGCCTGTCCCTATTGGGTAAATTCTGCTTTGTTTTGTTGCACTATGAGATATGACTGACCACCTAAGATTTGGTGGTAAAGATGGTAAATGTCTACTATCACAGATAAAAACAAGTCACAGCTTCTTTTTCAGCAAGATTTTTCTGTTAATACTGGCACAATATCAGACATCCCAACCTTCACAAACTCAGTTCCGGGAGATGTCTCCCCCCACCCCGAGGCGATGTACAACAGCACACCACGGAGCGCACCATCTACCAACAACCCCCCCATCCATCCGGATACCCTTACTAGCCACCTGCGTAGTAGGCAAAAATAAGGATCTAGAACGTCCGAATACCTCTCTAAAAGTAACCAAACGGGCGGAAACACTGGTTGCTTGTCTGTGTAAAAATGTGTAGACTGTTCACTACATACAAACCATGTAAATAGTCGTTCACATCACCAATGCAAGTAAATGCTGCAACTAGTGATGGGCAATGAAGCCCCATACGAAGCTCCAAACCAATTTCCTTATCATGGCTCGGAGCCTCGAACAGCGCGAGACCAAAAACAAGCGAAATCTGCGGTTTTGCATTCTTTATCCAAGTGTCAATAAGCTGTCATTACTGCGTGTTGACTTTCTCATTTCTTGAATTAAAGGTGATACAATAAATGTACATTTTTGCGTCTTAGTTAACTATATTATGCCTAAAATAGGTATCGCGCTGCATTGTCTCACTTTAGCAAACACATTAGGCCTAGAGATAAAGGTTGCACAGCCGGGGTCTTCTTTGACACATCGCTCTAGCGCAACGTCTCCCATCCACTTATCAACCACACCTGTCGCTGCTTAGCTAGAGCATTGTCAGTAGCCAGCCTATGCACCTATTCTACGCCTGATCGAGTTGCCACTTAAACCACATTACTTTGTAGGCTTAATGATTTATAAATGTAGGTTTAATAACGTTATATCAAGACTGCCAACTGTAGACTTATTTAATAAATTAGCCACACCGTTTTGAAAATGCTTTGCTGAAATAATGACACATGTGGTAGCCTACTATTTTAATTAAAGATTTACTTCATGGTCAGTGTGTAATTATTATTTTTCATTTCGTATTGTTGTGCATTTGTGACATCATGCAAATGCAAATATGGTGACTTCCTGATTAGCAGTCGCTATTAGAGCAAGCATCCCATCAAAGAACACAAGTTTCAGAAAGTTT
Source organism: Coilia nasus (assembly GCA_027475355.1). NCBI lineage: Eukaryota > Metazoa > Chordata > Actinopteri > Clupeiformes > Engraulidae > Coilia > Coilia nasus. The sequence goes on along the minus strand of CM050215.1, from coordinate 10,167,083 downwards.
TGCAAGGCTACAACAATCCATAAAGCGCTGCGGTGGTTGGAGGAGTTAAATCAGGTTCCAATGCAGTCACGTGGTATGTTAAAAAATGAAGCTTCATTTGTCATCAATCACGTGATTTTTTTGTAACAACACAAGCCTCAACACCGTGGCTTCATCTGGCACGCCCTCTTTGCTCGACGCAAGCTCCGACGCCTTACTTCAGATGTCCCATCACTAGCTGCAACTGCAACTGAGAGCCATAACAGCCTAGCCTGGTAAACCTAGCATGGTTTGAGTTTTTTTTGCTTTCTGGTATCCAGTGCGTCCCGCCGTGCCTCCTGCTACAGGTTCACCTGGGGAATTATTTCACCAGGAAGGCTGATTCCTGTGCTTCCTTGCCTTGTTTAAGGCCTTCTGACCTCCGGAGGTGATGAGTAGGCCTATGTATTTGCTTTCAATGTGTATAGCCGGCTTAGCGGTGTTGGTGACCCAGTAATGCAAATGCCTGTGTGAAAGACGTAACTGGAGTCTGTGATGTCATGCTTGCCAGATGCTCATTTCCTGTGTTCTTTTCTTTTGAGTATTGACTAAGACTATTTGTTGATTTTGTGCTGGAAATGTCTATGGGGTCGTGGACAAGCCATTACCTTCCTGTGTAAAAGCAACGTTTACAACCTATTGTTTCTTTTGTGGACACTTGTTTTTTTTTTTTTTATCTATCAGCCTTGTGTATTTATTGTTGTAGTGGAGCGCCCACTGCCTTCTGTAGAAATTTTAATATATTTGTCTAAGTAAATAAATGTAAACTTGACTTCATTTTTTTGAGTGTTTCTTACCCAGCCACAAGCTTAAACGAACCTAATGTGTCGGAGTTAAATTCCTGTTGTCAACATTGCCCACTTGGGGCTGGCGTAGTCGGTTACTTGCTGTCACAATTTTTAAAAAAGGCCTACAGGAACATAAGTACAGTCGATAGGAACTGTTGGAGATCCGAAACAGCAAAATCTGCAATGTTTTGGACATTAAAACAGAGTCGCTGGAAGAGCTGGGATTACTACGCCAGCTTGTAGCCACTGCACAGGACTCGCCTGCCTGAAAGTGGTGCGCCAGGACAAGAAAGAGGGGGAAGCGTGGAGGTATTCCAGCCAGGCTACCAGCTAACCCAACTCGCCCAGCCATACCATCTATCCTCCTAGCTAACGCAAGGTCACTGGACAACAAGATGGATCACATTCGACTACTAAGGTCAGCAAACTGGACGGTGAGTAACGGTGTTTATTTTCACCGAAACATGGCTAAATGACAACATTCCTGACTCTGCCACACACCTGGAGCAGCTACCATGCTATCAAGCGGACCGAGCCCTCGTAGAAGGAGGTAAAACTCGGGGCAGTGAAGTCTGTGTTTACATCCGTGATGCGTGGTGCCGGGACGCTGTGGTGGTAAGCAAACAGTGTTCACCACTGGCGGAGTTTATGCCCAAAAAGTGTTGTCCTTTCTACCTGCAGACGGAGTTTACTGCGATTTTGCTTGTTGCAGTTTACATCCCTCCGACCACCAACAACAGTGACAGGAATGCAGCGCTAAATGAACTGTACCAGGCCATCAGTGAATATCAAACAGCACACCGAGGCGGCTTCACCATTCTTGGCAGAGATTTTAACCATGCTGATCTCAAAACTGTCCTACCAAAATTTCACCAGCATGTACACTTTCCAACAAGAGGGAGTAACATATTGGACCTTGTTTAAACTCCTCACAAAGGACCATAAAGAGTGACCCCCCTTCCCCACATCGGACTATCAGACCATATCAGTGTTATGCTAATGGCCACATACAGACAGGGTAAAATTTGCCAAACCGGTCTTATAGGAGGTAAGATTGTGGCCAGAGGGGGCCTCCTCTGCTCTTCAGGACTGCTTTGAAACAATAGACTGGGACATCTTTAAAGATGCTGCCACCTACAACAACAACAGAGACATCGAGGAGTACACAGACACTGTGACCTCCTACATCAACAAATGCATCGATGATGTGACACACAAAAACCGTCATCACTCGGGCTAACCGAAAGCCATGGTTGACAGGGGACGTCCACAGGCTGCTGAGGGCCAAAGACAACGCCTTCAGAGCTGGAGATTAAGCTGGACTAAGAACAGCGAGAGCCAACTTGTCCCAGGGCATCAGGAAAGCAAAAAAGGACTATACGCACAAAATAACCTTCTACTTCAAAGACAGCAGAGATGCACAGAGCCTGTGGCAGGGCATCCAGGCCATCACAGACTACAAGCCTGTGCCACAGAACTACGAGAGCAACACCTCCCTGCTCAACGACCTGAACAGCTTCTTTGCACGCCTTGAAGCACAAAATAACACCCACCAACAGAACCCCACCCCCCCTAACCAGACTCTGTGCCTGTTGGCTGCCAGGGTCAAGAGGACACTCACTACCATCAACCCATGCAAACCAACTTGCAGGCCCAGACATCATCCCAGGACGTGTGCTGAAGGACTTCACAGAAATCCTTAACATCTCTTTGGAGCAAGCCATTGTCCCACCATGCTTCAAAACTGCCACCATTATACATGTGCCAAAGAAATCATCACCATCCTGCTTCAACGACTACCTTCCAGTGGCACTGACACCCATCATCATGAAGTGCTTTGAACGGACCTCTCCTGGACCTCCCACACTGCACCACTGGTGAAGAAAGCCCAGCAGCGTCTCTACTTCCTGTGCAAACTGAAGAGAGCAAATGCTTCACCACCCATCATGACCACATTCAACAGGAGAGCCCTGCAGCGCATAGTGAACAGCTTGGAAAATCATTGGGGCACCACTCCCCTCTCTGCAAGACATATACACCACCCGCCTCACCCGCAAAGCACTCGCAATTGTTAACGATGAAAGCCACCCGGCACACAATCTGTTCAGCCTCCTGCCCTCTGGGAGGAGGTACAGGAGCCTCCGTTCCTGCACCACCAGACTCACTAACAACTTCATCCACCAGGCCTTCAGGATGCTGTTCTAGAGATCGATTGAAAAGAAGTCCAGAACACCCCCTCCAAGCGGTCTGGATCGGTTTGTTTTGTTCCGGAACACAGTCTGATTGTTGCTTTCACATATACCCAATCGAACCGATACCTAGGGGCAAGCGATCCACGTTCCGTGTCAAAGAGTTAGGTGTGAAAGCGCCCAAAAAAATTTTGTTAGGTTACAACTACAACAGGTACTGGAAAACTGCAGCAAAGAAAGAGTCCTAGCTAGTTCGCTAACTTGTATCTAGCCCATACTGTTCATAAAAACTATGACAGTGACTTCCCCCTGAAAAGCAAACTGAGAAATGTGACGGAAATAAAAATGCAGTTAACAGGGCAGCAGTCACTTCATTATGCAAAAAATGCATGAAAGAGATCGTTGATGTCGCAACCAAAATAGCCCGAGCGAGGTCTCTTCAAAGACGTCTGTTCCGTGCACAGTTGATAGAGGCTTACTAACTATTCTGGGCCTCGTTTCCCAATAATGATGGATCTTAGCCTTAAGAGCAACGTAAACGATTGATCCCACGAACGTTCTTACAGTCCTTACGGACCGTTTCTCGAACATGATCGTACGTGAACGCCCGTGCCCTGCTCTTAAGAAGGGTCTTAGAGCTGAAAGTTGGCGCTAATAAGTGACGTAGGAGCTTTCTTTTGAACTTCATTGGGCATATGATAAAGTTGGCTTCAATGCAAGAAAATACATTTTAAAACAATAAACAAAACTTGTAACGTTTGCTTATCTCTTATCTATAATTTATCTCATTCAAGAATAAGCAAAAAAGATCTCCGATCAGTCTGAGGACACAAACAAAAATATATTTGATTTAAATAGTCTATGTAGGAGTAGGACACTGTATTCAGATGTTTTTGTTGCATGTTTCCTGCACACGTCCAAAATAAGCCCACTTACTGTGACTGTCTTTGTGCGGCTGTGCTAAAGGCGCTGGATATAGGCTATTTGAAGGCATCGGGGGACAAGACAGGAGACGTAAAGACAGTATGCCTACAAGAAATGAAGACTGTCTTTGATAGATGTTAACATTGCAGCAGTGTGATAAGGCAAATTAAGCCGTACAGTATAGGCCTACTGTCATTGTGATTTTCAACAGGTTCAAGGCCTTGACAGCCACACTATCCCTGTTTTTTTAAATACTGCCCGTCAACAATGTCTTTGCCATTCCCTTTTTGTTACGCCCATGGAACTGTCATGTTCCAAGCTTTTTTTTGACGGACTTTATATTGTTTCTGGGTTATTTTTGTCTTAGTTGTCTCGAAACGCTCCCGTTCATGAAATGCCAATACAAATCACATGTAGGATTACCGTTTCATACCCAGTTTTACTATCAAATATAGTTGACGTACGCTCCTGGCTGCAATCATATTGATTTCATTCCAGGCTCTTGCGTAATTTAGGCAACTTCTTTATTTCCGTTGGTCTGCTGCGTCAGCTACATGATGTCACGGTAGTTATATGGTAGTTGCATGATAGTTACAAAAGTAATGTCTTAGGACAACATGTTCAGGCGCATGTAGCCTATTTTCACTTCGCATCCTCTGGGTGTCTCCACTGTGCCACGCCAGTTAAGATTAATCTTAGTGCTCTATGAGTGCTCCGGACCACACGTAGAGTTACGAATGATCTCACGATGGTTCTTGGCCAAGGAAGGTTTCGGGAAACGGTCCGTAAACTCTACGATGGTGCTAAGTGTGAAGTTGAGTACTACTTAGGCTTAAGTACTACTTAACATCGCTCGTAGTGCTTTCGGGAAACGAGGCCCTGACCTCTTGCTATACACCGACATGAGATGGCTTAGTAGGGGGAAATTCTTGCAGAGATTTCGTCAGCTCTGTCCGTTCATTAAGGAGTTTCTTCACTAAACATGCGGAACACAAGCAACGTAATGACAATCAGTGGCTGCTAGACTTGGCGTTTGTAACTTATCTTACTAACATGTTGAACGAACTTAATTTGGAGCTGCATGGAAAGGACAAAAGCGTGGTCGACATGAGATGTAATCAGCTCAGTTAATGCATTCGAATGAAAAATGAAATTGCTGTCCTCGAAGTTGCAGCGCTATGATTTGGGAAACTTCCGAAACCTCGCATCGGAGCTGAAGAAACAAGGGAGGGCGTGTGCGCAAATTCAGTGTGTGCTACACACAGCAGCACTGGACTATGCAACCCTGTCTGACTCCCTTCAGTGCAGGTCATCATCAGATTAATTAAGTCCTGGCAATAGATACTTACAATTGTATTAGAGTTGTGCTCTAAAGGTTCATTCGAAAGTAATACAAATGTATTATAATTGTGTATGTAAACGTTCATTATATCATGCTACAATTGTATTAAAGTTGTGCTGTGAAGGTTTATGCATGGATGCATGTATTTTACTATGCTGCATGTGTGATGCAACATGTATATCAATAAACAAACTGCATAAAGGTACATATGAAACGCATACTGAGTGATTTATCATCTTCGTCATCATCATCATCATCATCATCATCATCCTCAGTAGATCACGGTGACATGGTCGTTTTAAAAGTACCTCACGAGCCAAAAAATAGTGGGCACCCCTGCTCTACCCTATACACCTACCCCCTCTCTCCCCTCTCCACCCACAACCCCCACCCACCAGGCTGCTAGGAAGCTAGAAATCTACGCCACCAGGCTGCCAGAAGCTAGGAATCTGCCCAAGGACAGTACTCCTCAAATAACACTTGGCTCCATGTCTGCAATATTCCTTGCACTATATGGCTCCTTGCACCCCCCATATGTCTATCATATTCTTTTGCACCTTGTTACGTCTGAGTGTGTCGTCAGCTTGTTAAAGGAGAACTTCGGTGTAAAATGAAAATTGGCATGTTAAAACATCATACCGAGTTGGTATGTGTACGGAGGAGCAAAGTTGATTTAGCCTGTTGCATTCAGAGTTTAACTATTTTTTAACTACTATCGTTTGTCCCAGAAGGCTAACAATGGAAGTGGTAGGTGCCCTTAGACGAAGCATGACGGCTACGCTATTTTTAAACCATTAAAACAGCTCGAAGAAACTCCACACTTCATCGGTAGTACAACAAAGGCCCTGACATTAAAAACGAGGTACTGAGAACTTTGTAAGTGTACACAACATTTATTAATAAAACAGTTTTGACAAGCAGTACCTTGCTGTAGTTTCTCGTCGCAGCCATGATGAAAGTCTGCACAGGTCGATTGACGAACACAAACCAGCAGGAAGAATAGGAGGAGAGGTAGTACAATCAACTTGTTTGGACTTTCATCATGGCGGCAACGAGAAACAACTGCAAATGACTGCATGTAAGAACAGCTTTTTAAATAAACGTTGTGTACATTTACAATATTCTCAGTGGTTCGTTTTGAATGCCAGAGCCTTTGTTGTACTACCAATGTAATGTGGAGTTTCTTCGAGCTGTTTTAATGGTTTAAAAATAGCGTAGTCGTCATGCTTCGTCTAAGGGCACCTACCACTTCCATTGTTAGCCTTCTGGGTCAAACTATAAAAAATAGTTAAACTCTGAATGCAACAGGCTAAATCAATTTTGCTCCTCAGTACACATACCAACTCGTTTTAACATGCCAATTTTCATTTTACACCGAAGTTCTCCTTTAACTCCACCTGTTGGCACTGATGTACCAGGGTGCTTGTGTGGATGTCATTACACAGGTGTTCCGGATTGGCACAGGTGTATAAGAACAACTGACGGCACACTCGGCGGCACTTCCTCCTCCCGGAGCTTAGGATTTGGTTTTAGTTCCTTTTTCCCCTAGACTGATTGGCATTACATTCACATTACTGATTTGGACAACACATTTTTATTTAATAAATGTTTATCAACCTTACTCTAAACCTGCGTTGGTCTCTCTTTATGTGCATACTTTCAGCCAGTATGTAACATACCTTTTAGCATAGTTTATTTGTAATTAGGTAATTTATTGATTTGAGGTTACTGTAGTGGTCAGACAAAATGTTACTTACTATAACAACATTACATATTACACTCAGGATAGGTAAGAACACAAATACTTTGCAGTACTCCATATTGTCTTATCTTGCACATTAATGTTTAATGTCCTGCCTTGTCTACGCAGCGAATAGTAAGAAACGCAATTTCGATTCCTTGTATGTCTAGCACATATGAAGAATTGACAATAAAGCTGACTTTGACTTTGATGGTAGAACCTCATGATATTGATGTAAACATCCAGGTCAAAGGATGGGCAAGATGGCGGTGTTGTAGTACGCAAGGGGGTAGGAACCTAGGGGGTAGGAGCATAGGTGGAAGGTGAAGCACCCATGGGGAAATCTCAACCCAGAAAGGCCCAATAGCCTTCATTTTAATGTCACTTTGAAATCAAATAACTTTACATGAGAAGCACTCTGTACCTTGATATTGGCATAGCGAGGAAACAGCAAAGCATATTTGCTTCGATCGGAAATCTGACATGTTATTGCTTTGTAAGAAACGTTTATCTGAAATTATGCTAAAAATGCCATCACAAACCATGCAACGGTTAGTGAGTCTCTGTCGCACAGGAGAAAATTTACCGTACTGTTTGGATAACAAGGCGTAGCCATAGTCATGTCCGTTTACTTTTCTATTCATGTTGGGGAAACATTTACATCAGCATTTCCCGAAAAATAAGCTTAGAAATTGGTATTTCTTTGTAAATGGTTTGAATCGCTATCTTTATGGATTTTACTATTCGATGCAAGTGAAGCCCAAAGAAATATGGCTAAACTAAGCTACACGCTAAAGCTTGGTATGTACATGTTAATTAGCTAGCTCCCTTGACATGCTGGCTTGCAAGACTGCCTGGAACCAAAGTTAACAGAAGAAGAATCAATTCCCCTCATACAGTATTATCTTCCCATTCCAGTAAGTGATTGCAGCTATAACAGTAAAAAGTACTTTTTAAGAAAGTTATTGTACACTTTCTAATTTGTGATTGAGCATCCACCACTCAATTTATCGTATTCGGGTTCGTTGGCCGACGTTACCGTATGTCACCATGTGCAGTTGCCTGCAGGTGACCAATTTAAAAATTCAAAATCTGGTTTCATCGGCTCCCATTGAAAATTACGCCATCCCACAGTCCTTTCTCTTCTACTATCTATGCTTTCCAGTCATAGAATTTAGGGAGGCGCTGCCGCACTCACAAAATTGTCATTGCTGTTTTTTGAATACATCCAGTCGGTGTCAGGAGGCCACATTTCAGCTGGTGGCCCTAGGCAATTGCTTAGTTTGCCTACCTAGGGTTAGGGTCACCAATGTTGTTTTTAGATACACTGTATTACCAATAGCCATTTCTTTCTTCTTTATTGTGTTGAACCTTGTGGTATTAAGAGTACCACTTTAGTGTATATCTGGTACAGAATACATTTAACGTATGCTTGCGTTAAACTTCTCAACTCTGAAACCATAGATGAGACGTATAGACATGGCCACAAGAGAAAATACAATAAAATTAAAATAGCACATTACCAGGTATGTCTGCAGGTCAACGCAGGTATGAATGAGCTGTGTTGAATCTTTTGGATAGAGAGTTAGTAGCCTAAATACACCACACAATCTGAATAATCTTTCTGATTAGGCCTAACCTTTATGTTTGTCAAGGACATCTTCCCTGGCATTCACCATAAACTAAAACACCTGAACAAAAGAAAACCAAAGGTGTTTTTCCTCTAACATTACCTTTATTTTTTTATATTTAGGAAGAAATAAAAGAAATATCAAATATCTTGATGGCTGGAATCCAGAAATAATTTTAATTTATTAAATTGTTTTCTTTTTACCTTGCTTACAAACTCTTTTAGGTTCGACACTATTGACAGATTTACAATGCCATAAAATATAACTCTGATAAGTACATAATGCGGCTTTTTTGCATTTTGCTATTATTTTGTAAGAGTTCTTTTTTACAACCCTGGATCATCTAAATGAGCACTTTACAAGATTAACATAGTTGTTAAAAAGAAATAGTGAATTTTAATTCATTATTTTTTATTTGGAAACGAAGAAATATTGAGAATAACACATAGCAGATTAAAAGTGGATCAGTTCATACTGTCAATGTCATGTTTATTAAATTATTCTTGTGTTGTTATTCTTGTGTTGATGAGCCTATTGAAAACAATGGGGAATTCATGTCAAATATAATTGTTAATAAGGTGTTATAGTCCAGAGAGGCTGACAGTGGCAGTGTGGTGTGGGCAGTGTGTGGATAGGTAGAAGACAATGGTTACCAACTCTTCCTGCAGCAGTGCCAGTCAGAGCAGAGAAATGTGGCAAACATACAGTACAGGAGGAAGGAGGAAGAGCTGTTTGGGGAGGGGCAGGGCTGTATGATAGCTGATGCATTTCCAGCCATGTTCAGAGCACCGTCACTACCCAGCCCATTCTAAGACAGTGAGAGCCATACCTCTGTGTTGGTGACTGACTCCTGAGCTTGTAAAAAATTTAGACTGGAGATTTGATAACCAAACTTTTCAGACAGCTGTGTTTTCAAACATTAAATCTTGCTTTAGTTACATCAGAGTCCCTATTTATAATTTGTAGCCATATGTAACATTTTATTTGCAAAATTTAGTGACCAAAATGAACTTTACTCCTTTTCTGTAGCATAAACTCTTTCATAGCAGCATGAAACTTCTCGTCTCTGACGCCATAGATAAGTGGGGTAATGGCCCTGGACAGAATAGTGAATGCCAGGAAATTGAAATAGCGCACCACAATAAACAAGTCTATGTCGATCAGGAAGACCTGGGATTCAATGTATGGGCAGAAAACCTCCAGTGTGCACATGAAGAGCTGTAACAGGTGCAGCAGTAGTGTTCTCTGGCCCTTGGAGGCTGCCTGCCTGTCTGCTCCAGAGGCTCTTCGAGCTACTCGGATGATCGCAACATAACAGAAAAACAAAATGGACAGAAGCACCAGGTAGTTCAGAACAGACAAATTACCCCTCATTACCATGTGCCACCTGGCAACCAAAAGAATTTCGTAGTAGCAGAAGTTCAGTCTGTTCATGTAGCCCTTGGGCATTGTGGTAAAAAGGATACACAGGTCAAGAAAAGGCCGCAGGTAGCTCAGGAACCAGACAGCCACAGAGATGAACACAGTCCTGGTCGGGGTGAAGACGTCGACGTGTCGCAGGGGGAAACAGATGGCCACGTAGCGCTCCAGACACATGGCCGTGATGAGGGTGGGTGAGACCAGTGCCAGGGCCTGACTGGAGACCACCACAGGAATGCAGAAAGGCAGGGGCAGCAGGAGGTGAACGTGGATGGTGATGACCACAAAGTCCGTCATGATGAAGAGGGCCGAGTCGGCGAGCAGTGTCTGGGCAAAGAGCACATAGCGAGGTTCAGCCTGGAGAGCCGGCTTCTTCCGGTAGGTGAAATACATAAAGAGGTTGATGTAGACGAAGGGCCATACCAGGACCTGCACCAGGGCTGTGGTCAGGTTCAGCCGAACTGGGTCATTTCCCTTCAGAATCTTCTGTTCAGTGCTGTTACCAGACATGTCTTCGAAACCTGCTTAAGATAAAATAGGAATGAATTCTGAAAATAATTATGAGAGGAATAGTAATATTAATAGTAAAAATAATTATGTTAATAATAACACCAATAACATTACTAATATTAATAATAATGATGCATACATCATAAATACATAAAAATATACACTGTATATGCATTTAACAGTTAAATGTTAAAATCATTTTCTCAATTCATTTTCATTAGTAGTATTACTTGTTTATCACCAGTTTTCTCTGAATCAGAGCCACCCAGTGTACCTGCTGTATTTCCCTATTCCAGACTCTGAGACATCCTCAGACAGGGCTCTCCTTTTATACCTTGAGGTGGACTGCTGAATAGCAATTGACCACTCATAACACTTCCCTGCCTGTCCCTATTGGGTAAATTCTGCTTTGTTTTGTTGCACTATGAAATATGACTGACCACCTAAGATTTGATGGTAAATGTCTACTATCACAGATAAAGACAAGTCACAGCTTCTTTTTCAGCAAGATTTTCTGCTAATACTGGTACAATGTAATGTGTTATGTACAACACTAGATGCACCTGTCTAGTGCCACCAACTGGTCAAACGTAGAGGTACATTTATGCATATAACTTCTGAACCGTACATCCAATTTTCAAACACTTTGTATGCTAACAATGCAAATTAGTTACCTATGCTATTTAGCAAACTGTGCTAACAGCATTACACGCCATCCATACCCTTACTAGTCACCTGCGTAGTAGGCAAAAATGAAGAAGCCATGATCTAGATTGTCCGAACACCTAAGTAGGCTTTCAGTAGTAGGCGAAAGGTACCCGGATGGCTTGCTATTGCTGGTAGTATTTTGCAGTGTGCAAACAAACTACACTATGCGATCCCAGAAGTCACTGGGAGGTTGAAACGAAAACAAAATGTCACAAAATTTAGTACACATGGAAAGAAAGGTGTTTAGAGTTGGCATGTCAACTTTGACCAAATTTGAGCAATTAGAAGCCAAGATGTGGACTTTGGAAGAATTTCAAGCTACGTGGTAAATTTTCATTGACATGTAACTTTGAAACAGTTTATCTCAAGATAAATTCTTTAATACATTTTTGTCAGCATTGTCTGTAGATGACATATACCAAATTTGGTGAGATTCACATGAATGGGCCATGACAAACTCGTTTGCATTAGTTTTCGCAGTGTGACAATTTCACGTAAATTGTTTTTGTTGGAAGTGGGCATCGACCAGTGTTTTCAATGCGTGAGGGTCAATAGATTTCACAACCAAAAAAAATTGGTTGTAAACATTAGTGTTCGCAATAGGCAAAATGACATTTTGTACAATTACAGAACCCCCTATGGACCAAATTTTATAGCATGTGCTGTGCTTTTAGAGGTCTTTGTGCTGATCGTGCATGATGTATTTTGTGCAGTTCCCACCTTCTCGGTGGTTCAAGGTATTGGCAACTCAAAATCCCAATTTTTGCATTTACCCATATCACTAGGTGGCGCTATGCTTCAAGTGAGTGTTTACTGGCTGGATCAATACGCCTCTGTAACATCAACATATCACAAATCATGTTCTTGGGTTAAATATTCATTGAGTTATTCAGCAAAAACATTTGGGCATCTCCCCCTCTTTGATGGACACTGCCGCAGTGTGTGTGTGTGTGTGTGTGGGGGGGGGGGGGGGTCCCTTGGGGGCCAAAAGCTTCTAGTCGCTAGTAGTTCTAGAAGCTACTACTATAATGGTCGAGTGGTAAGTACTGCCTAGAACACAGTGCCTACTAACTGGGTGTTCACATCAGAGGCGACCAAAGCAACCAGAGCGACGGAAGTTATTATTTCTCTATGGAGAGTCGGCGAATTGGGCGACCAGAGTGAAAAGAGAAGTTAAGAGTCAATTAACTTTATGGTAATGAGCTATGATGCGGTTCGGCGAAAACCAACCAGAATACGTAGATTTACCAACGTCCGTTAATTACTGAACTAAATCCAAAGTTCTTCGGCTAAATCCAACATTCCAAATGGTACGTCATGAGCGAACAAAGCGAGCAAGGCGAATTCAACAGCGAAGCTTCTTCAGTGACCTCGGCAACCTGTTCGCTTTGGTTGCTACTGATCTGTAGGTACAGTAAAGATTCGGATGCAGGGTTTGTTAACTTAGCTGATCTTTGTTAGTACACTCACAGTCAATGAAAACTTTGAGACCATATTTTTCAACATCATTTTTCTTTTGAAAGCCTAAACTGGATTTTTTCATATGAATCATTTGCTTAGGAAATTGGCATACAGAAACAAAAGTCTAAAATTTCAAGAATAATTTCAAAACAAAAAACTTAACAAAAACTTTACAAAAACATTTACAAAAGTTAGGCAAATTCAATACAAAATTCTCCTTTAAAATGTATTTAAAGTTACTTGATAACATCAAAGGCCAATTTTCTACAAGCCTATTTTGCCACATAAGCACATCAAAGGTCAGTTTTCTTAAACATGGCCTAGTGCTTAAACAAGTGCCTAGTACACATCAGAACAGAATTTAGTTCAAAATGAACTAGAAAATTTGCACTGATGTCAGCACCATCAACCTTCTCAACCAATCCAATGTAGTTGTAGGATTTGGTTTTGCCTGCAAGTTGACAGTGACAAAGTCCCCAGCAGACAGATCCTTGTCACCATCATCATCATCATTCTGGACATCTAAGTTCTCATAGATAGTGGTATCTGAGCTACTGTACACAACAGTTTTCTTAATTTTCTTGAGTTTAGTTTGATTTTATTCTTTGAGATCCCTTTTCATCTGCCTTTCATTCTTTTTCTTTTCCTTTTCTACTGAAGGAGCCTATGTATCTGATTTGTGGGCCTGTTGGCTTTGCATGTTAATTTTTGGAGACCATTATATATTCATAAAAAAAAACATGTCTCCATTTTTTTCTTGCTGCTTTTAGTGACTAGAAAAATGTGAGATTTGTAAACATACATTATCTATGGGTGATTCTACAGAATTGGTGCAAATTGCTGTCCCTGAACCAAAAATATAGTTTAAACCCCATTTTTGTAGGAAAATGTTGGTGATATAAAGATGTAAGCAAATAACAATCAAAACCCATTGTAATATTTGATGTATAGTGGGGGAGCCTATGTATTTTCGTGGGATTTCAATTTTTGGAGAGTGGTTGTCTTCTGGGGTCCATGAACTTTAAAAAAATTATGTCTTCATTTTTTCCCCAGTTTCTTACCCTTTTTTCCCTCCAGTTTTATATGTTGCTGCAATGGACGCCATAAATATGGCCTGTATTAATATTTTTTATTAGAACAGTTCCCAGAAAAGCCAATGATTCGAATCATTTCAGTCCCATGTAAACGCACTAAGTAAAGCAGAATCCATTGATGCCTTTAAACGATAACTAAACACCTACCTATTCAACCTTGCCTATACCTAACTGCTCAGATCAAAGGGCCTTCAGACATTCAGAGACTACCTGTACCAGCCCGGCAGATGGACTCCCCGTGGGGGACGAGGTTTCTTCCTAGAAAAACAGGAAGTTTTCCTCACTGATACCTGAGGTTTCTTCCTTGAATTCACACAAATCAAACAAACAGGGAGTTTTTCCTCACCCTTGTTGCTCTCTGGGGACGCTAACAACCTGACTGCGCCTCAGTGAACTTTCCTTGTTGTAGTGCCTCTGGATTGCAAGGACTGTTGACTGGCAAGAGCCCGCAACAGCGGGGCATTGTGTAGTTCTAGCGCCTCTGGATTACAAAGACTGTTGACCTGTGTTCACGTAAGAGCCCGCATCAACGGTGCATTGCGTTGTTCTAGAGCCTCTGGTTTACAAGGACTGTTTACCCGTGTTCATGCAAGAGCAAGGGCATTGCGTCGTTGTGACATTGCATTATTGAGTCACACAAGAGCCCGCATTAACGGGGCATTGCATCATTACATCATTTCGTTATTGTCTTCGTCCAGTCCAGCACCACTGGACTTCAAGAAATGTTGTCTTGTGGTGTTCTTGCCTGTAAACTGTAAAGCACTTTGAGCTGCATCTTGTATGTATGAATTGTGTTATACAAGTAAAGATTATTATTATTATTATTATTATTATTATTATTATTATTATTATTATTATTATTGTTGTTATTATGGAGGTACATAACCCAAATGGGCAGAGGAGCCAGTTTTGTCACTTGAGGATTGCTCAGGATTCCGTTCCGGAGAAGTGGGTGACTCCCCTGGGTCTGGACCTGCTTCAAGACCTGTGGCATGGGTTGGCTCCTCATGTGATAGTCCAGGCAGGTCAGAAACAGAACTGGTGGAGGGGTCTTCTGGGTTTGGCCTGTTAGCATTGATGGGGCATAATCTTCATCTGGGAAGATATCCCTGTTGAATGGGAATATGCCGGTCACTCTGAAACCAGATGTGATGTATTTGGGTGTCATTGCTGACATGAATACTTGGTTTATAAGTCCTGGGACCTCGTAAATCGTTACGGTTCTAACAGGATTAGTGCGCATCCATTCATCCATCGCACTGTTATAGTAGGTTTTCACTGGGTAATAGACTGTTTTGTCTAAAGGTTGTAAGCAGTGTGAGGTGGCAGGGTTTGCATAACGACACCATTTTCTTTAGCAGTTGTCACTGCCTTTCAGTGAGATGTGAGATTCATGATTGTCCAGAATGAGCAGGACTGGATGATTGGTGGAGCAGTTGTTTTGGTGGATGAAGTGCTCCATGAAGATGATGCAGGCTTCTTCATTCATCTGTCCAGACCTTGTAGAATGACCTACACATCCTGCTGGCGATCCATTTAGGAACTGCTGTTTAAAACGGACATGAAGGAACGCAAACATGGATGGAATTGTATTTCCTGTGGCATTCACAATCACTGCACAGGCCAGAGTGACAAGCTCTCCTCTTTTAGCTGATGTCACAGAACCCACTTGAGAGTTATTCCACAAACACTGAATTTAGTTTCACATTTCATGAGAGAACAATGACCTCTACATAAAAAATAGTGTGATCTTTAAGAATGTTGTACAGGGCATTCACTTTGACCACCACTAGCAAAGCTAGCAAAAGCGGTCATATTGGTGTTGCCGCAACACTTTTTCCTTTTTTTTTGTCCCACCGATTTCTTGTCAACGATTCGTATAAACCCAACACATTAACACTCACTTGAAGCATAGTGCCACCAAGTGACATGGGTAAATGCAAAAATTGGGATTTTGAATTGCCAATATCTTGGATTGAGAAGGTGGAACCTGCACAAAATTATCAAAGTTATCAAAGGATTTATCTTGGGATGAACCGTTTCAAAGTTACATGTCAATGAAAATTTTAAACGTAGCTTAAAATTCTACAAAAGTCCATATCTTGGCTTCTAATTGCTCAAATTTGGTCAAAGTTGACATGCCGACTCTGAACAACTTTCTTTTCATGTGCACCAAATTCTGTGACATTTCATCATAGGGGGCGATGTTTCTCGTCGAAGCTAGGTGTCCAAAAACAGCTTTTGTTAAATAACTCGTCAACAATTTTGCCCAAGAGAACAATGTTGTGTTACAGAGGTGTATCAACCCAGGCCATAAACACTCATTTCAAGCATAGCACCACAAAGTGATATAGGTAAATGCAAAAATTGGGTTTTTGTATTGCCAGTATCTTGGACCTACAAGGTGGGAACTGCACAAAATATGTCATGCATGACCACTACAAAGACCTCTAAAAGCACAGCACATGCCATAAAATTTGGCCTAAAGGGGGTGCTGTAATCGTACAAAATGTCATTTTGCCTTTCACAAATTAGTCCTACACAAACACACTGTTATTCATTCAAAACTCACATCCATGTCCACTTCTAGGAAATCATTTCCACACAAATTCTCACCTCACAACACTGCTCTACCACAACCAACAGTTCCCACATTTCAATACACTGCAGTGGTCATACTATGTACTGCTATGCGGTACATCTAGTTAATACTAGAGATCACCGCAAAATTAATGATAAAACGACACCTTTAAGTAACTGAGGAGGAGCACGCAACCATGCAAGGGGCTGTCCATAGGTTACACACGCTTCCACACATACAGCCTCCATAAAAAAGCCAGATGAATTCTGGCTAGAGAGCAGCTTGACACTGTAGCCATCCAAACTCTTCCCACTGCCTAGGGTGAGCAAATGTCCTGTTTTCCCAGAACACGTCCTGTTTTCACATCCTGTTCTGGCCATCCTGGTTGGTTTTTCTAAAGTCATGAAAATGTCCTGGGGCCGCATTACAGAAACTTCCCATTTTAAGTCAAAAGATAAGATAGGACGACTGTGAGATAGGATTCTTTTCAGTTTGGTATTACAGAAGCAAATCCTAACTTCATTTAAGATTCTTATCTTATCTCGAGTTAGGATTCCTAAATAACCGATCGAAACATCTATGATCGCCTTTAATGTCTGTTACCTAGCAACGGAAGCTACACTGTGTCTCGTGAAGTAACGTCCAGTGATCTCTGGCTAGCTGCTACCCTGCTACAAGTGACGACTTGACACGGGACAGCAAGAGACGTGAATAGCACTATGGACAAACAACGACGGGCTTTAAATTTTAAACCAGACGAAATCGAAACTTAGTTAGACGTTAGAACGTCGTTTTGGTCTACCAACTGCCTTTCAATAAACAAATTCCGGTTACGTTGTTGTCGCCTCAAAAGCAAAATACCAGCCATTCTGTCTAATAGACTGCTAGCTGACTACAGTAAAAATGACAGTTAGGACAGCGGTGGCGATAAAGTTAGGACGGGTATTTAAGAATTTCTTGAAGTTAGGATGCTTCTGTAATACACTTTTCTTAACTTGAGATAGGATAGGACAACAGAGTTAGGAACGGCTGTTCTGTAATAGCTTTTTCCTAAATATGATCCTAAAGTGCCATTGCCACGGGAACTAGACAGATAAGATAAGATTCTTAAGTTAGGAATTTTCTGTAATGCGGCCCCTGGTTTTCATTGGTTTTCATTTCATTTATATTGTGCATTTGTGTTATTATCCTGAAACAAGATAACACAATTATTAAAGCTCACCCAGGACACCAAACAGGCTACGACCACCCCTGTTGGTTAGCCTATAGATAGTATTTTGTAATTGTAAAAAAAAAAGTAAAACATCAGAGGAGCCTGAAACTGTCTGTACTTGGACATTGTTTTTAAGAAGCCAGGCTTTATTAACATGTCTTGTTAAAGAAAAAGAAAAAATGTGAATTGCAGACTTAATTGAGGCCCACAAGACAAAAAATGTGAAGGGTTATCAAAGGGTCACCAATGTTGTTTTTAGACACACTGTATTACCAGTAGCAATTTCTTTCTTCTTTATTGTGTTGAATCTTGTGGTATTAAAAGTACCACTTTAGTGTACATCTGGTACAGAATAAATGTAATGTATGCTTTCCTCTACACCCTGTGTGATGCTTGTTGGCTGTATTAAACGTCTCAACTCTGAAACCATAGATGAGACTTATAGACTTGGCCACGAGAGAAAATACAATAAAATTGAAATACCGCACAACCAGTTATGTCTGCAGGTCAATGCAGGTATGAATGAGCTGTGTTGAATCTTGTGGATAGAGAGTAAGTAGTCTAAATACACCACATTATCTGAATAATCCTTCTGATTAGGCCTAACCTTTATGTTTGTCAAGGACATCTTACCTGGCATGCACCATAAACTGAAATACCTGGACAAAAGAAAACCAAAAGTGTTTTTTCCTCCAACATTACCTTTATTTATTTCATATTTAGGAAGAAATATAAAATATATGAAATGTCTTGATGGCTGGAATCCAGAAATAGTTTTAATCTATTAAAATGTTTTCTTTTTACCTTGCTTTACTCTTTTAGGTTCGACACTATTAACAGATTTACAATGCCATAAAATATAACTGATAAGTACATAGTGCAGCTATTTTGCATTTTGCTATTATTTTGTAAGAGTTCTCTTTTACAACCTTGGATCATCGAAATGAGCACTTCAAAGATTGACATAGTTGTTTACTCAAAAAAAAAAGAAATAGTGAATTTTTAATTCCTTATTTTTTATTTGGAAAGTAGAGACATTTTTGGAAAGCAAAAAATATTGCATGTTGATGTTAAGAATAACACATAGCAGATTAAAAGTGTATCAGTTCATACTGCCAATGTCATGTTTATTACATTTTCTTATGTTAATGGATCTGTTAAAAACAATGGGGAATTCATGTCAAATATAATTGTTAATAAGGTGTTATAGTCCAGAGAGGCTGACAGTGGCAGTGTGGTGTGGGCAGTGTGTGGATAGGTAGAAGACAATGGTTACCAACTCTTCCTGCAGCAGTGCCAGTCAGAGCAGAGAAATGTGGCAAACATACAGTACAGGAGGAAGGAGGAAGAGCTGTTTGGGGAGGGGCAGGGCTGTATGATAGCTGATGCATTTCCAGCCACGTTCAAAGCACCGTCACTACCCAGCCCATTGTAAGGGCTCATTCACACCAAACACTCTCCGTAGTCAGCGCGTGGCCGTATTCTGTCCGTACAATATGTTTCTATGGTGATAGAATACGCTCAGAATACGCTCAGAACACGGTTGCGGTGGGAATGGTCTCATCTGCCAACTTGCATTCTAAATGAATACGGACAGAATACGCTCAGAATACGCCCACGCGCTGAATACGCAGAGAGTTTGGTGTGATCATTCAGTGTGTGTCATACTGTGTGACAGCTGGCAAATCACAGGGCCGTACTTGCCCTTGGTCTTTCTAACAATTTTCACAAAACCTGCTGGAGAGGGCACTTGTCATGGTCACACAGTCTTGGATCAATTATTAGAAATATTTCATACAAAAACAATGTGGTAAAAACCAGTGACAGTAAACAAACAGTGCAAAAGAAACAAACAAAAACATTTGTTTTCAAGCTCCAGTTTATATGCTCTGCTGTCTGGCAATAAACTTTGCGTGAGAGCCATACCTCTGTGTTGGTGATTGACTCCTGAGCTTGTAAAAAATTTAGACTGGAGATTTGATAACCAAACTTTTTAGACAGCTGTGTTTTCAAACATTAAATCTTGCTTTAGTTACATCAGAGTCCCTATTTGCAATTTGTAGCCATATGTAAGATTTTATTCGCGAAATTTAGTGACCAAAACCAACTTTACTCCTTTTCTGTAGCAAAAACTCTTTCATAGCAGCTTGAAACTTCTCGTCTCTGACGCCATAGATAAGTGGGGTAATGGCCCTGGACAGAATAGTGAATGCCAGGAAATTGAAATAGCGCACCACAATAAACAAGTCTATGTCGATCAGGATGACCTGGGATTCAATGTATGGGCAGAAAACCTCCAGTGTGCACATGAAGAGCTGTAGCAGGTGCAGCAGTAGTGTTCTCTGGCCCTTGGAGGCTGCCTGCCTGTCCGCTCCAGAGGCTCTGCGTGCTACTCGGATGATCGCCACATAACAGAAAAACAAAATGGACAGAAGCACCAGGTAGTTCAAAGCAAACAAATTACCCCTCATTTCCATGTGCCACCTGGCAACCAAAAGAATTTCGTAATAGCAGAAGTTCAGTCTGTTCATGTAGCCCTTGGGCATTGTGGTAAAAAGGATGAACAGGTCAACAAATGGCCGGAGGTAGCTCAGGAACCAGACAGCCGCTGAGATAAACATAGTCCTGGTCGGGGTGAAGACGTCGACGTGTCGCAGGGGGAAACAGATGGCCACATAGCGCTCCAGACACATGGCCGTGATGAGGGTGGGCGACACCAGTGCCAGGGCCTGGTTGGAGACCGCCACAGGGATACAAACAGGCAGGGGCAACAGGAGGTGAACGTGGATGCCGATGACCACAAAGTCCGTCATGATGAAGAGGGCCGAGTCAGCGAGCAGTGTCTGGGCAAAGAGCACATAGCGAGGTTCAGCCTGGAGAGCCGGCTTCTTCCGGTAGGTGAAATACATAAAGAGGTTGATGTAGACGAAGGGCCATACCAGGACCTGCACCAGGGCTGTGGTCAGGTTCAGCCGAACTGGGTCATTTCCCTTCAGAAGCCTCTGTTCACTGCTGTTTCCGGACATTTCTTTGAAATCTGCTTAAGATAAATAGGAATGAATAAAAGTAATAACAATAAAAGTAATTGTGATGATAATAATAACACCAAGTACAACAATACTAATATTAATAATAATAATGAATACATACATACATCATACACAAATGCATATTATAATACATTTAACAGTAAAATGTTACAATCATTTTTAACATTACTAGTAGCCTTTGTTTATCACCAGTTTTCTCTGAATCAGAGCCACCCAGTGTACCTGCTGTATTTCCCTATTCCAGACTCTGAGACATCCTCAGACAGGGCTCTCCTTTTATACCTTGAGGTGGACTGCTGAATAGCAATTGACCACTCATAACACTTCCCTGCCTGTCCCTATTGGGTAAATTCTGCTTTGTTTTGTTGGACTATGGAATATGAATGACCGCCTAAGGTTTGATGGTAAATGTCTACTACCACAAATAAAGACAAAAAGTCACAACGTGTTTTTCAGCAAGGTTTTTGAGTTAATGCTGGTAATAATGTAATGTACAGTGTTATGTACAACTTTAAATTCAGCGCATAGCGGTACATGGTATGACCGCCTCAGTGTGCTGTGAAGTTCAGCAAAAGGGAATTATAGTGCCCCCTATGGAATGAATACATTCTGTAGTTCTAAGCCAAAAGGCTTTTTTTTTTATTATTATGACCGCCGCTAGTGAAGCTAGCGAAAGCGGTCATATTGGAGTTGCTGCAAAATTTTTCCCTTTTTTTTTAAATTAAAAAAATTTTTTTTTTTTTTTTCACCGATTTTTCGTCAACGATTCCCGGGACACTGAAACTCGGGGAGACATGAATGTTTGTAGACATGTAGCCCAAGAAGTTTGTGAGCGAATAACGCCTTTTGGTCCCCCAGGGCCACCCCCCGCTGTACCAGTGTCCGTTAAAGAGGGGGAGACCGGCAAAAGTTTTTGCTGAATAACTCAATGAACGTTTCACCCAACAACATGAATTTTTTGTGATATGTCGGTGTTACAGAGACATATCGACCCAGCCCATAAACTCTCACTTGAAGCATAGCACCACCTAGTGATATGGGTAAATGCAAAAATTGGGATTTTGAGTTGCCAATATCTTGGACCGAGAAGGTGGGAACTGCGCAAAATACGTCATGCACGATCACCACAAAGACCTCTAACACCACAGAACATGCCATAAAATTTGGTCCATAGGGGGCGCTGTAATTGTAGAAAAAGTCATTTTGCCTATTATCTAGACAATGCTTACGTTTACAACAATTATTATTTTTTAATTATTTTTTTATCGTGAAATCTACTGATCCTCACGCATTGAAAACACTGGTCAATGCCCACTTCCAACGAACACAATTTCCGTGAAATTTTAATATTGCGAAAACGAATCTGAACGAACTCGTCATAGGCCGTTCATGTGAATCTCACCAAATTTGGTATATGTCCTCTATAGACAATGCTGACAAAAAGTTATCAAAGGATTTATCTTGAGATAAACCGTTCCGAAGTTACACGTCAATGAACATTTAACACGTAGCTTAAAATTCTTCAAATGGACGTATCTTGGCTTTTAATTGCTCAACTTTGGTCAAAGTTGACATGCCATCTCTAAACAGCTTTCTTTTTATGTGTACTAAATTTTGTGACATTTCGTCATAGGGGGCGATGTTTATTGGCGAAGCTAGGTGTCAAAAAACAGTTTTTGTTAAATAACTCGTCAACAATTTTGCCCAAGACAACGATTTTGTTTTAGTATGTCGGTGTTACAGAAACGTATCGACCCAGCCCATAAACTCTCACTTGAAACATAGCGCCACCTAGTGATATGGGTAAATGCAAAAATTGGGATTTTGAGTTGCCAATATCTTGGACCGAGAAGGTGGGAACTGCGCAAAATACATCATGCACGATCACCACAAAGACCTCTAACACCACAGAACATGCCATAAAATTTGGTCCATAGGGGGCGCTGTATTTGTAGAAAATGTCATTTTGCCTATTATCTAGACAATGCTTACGTTTACAACAATTTTTTTTTTTATCGTGAAATCTATTGACCCTCTCGCATTGAAAACACTGGTCGACGCCCACTTCCAACGAAAAAAAATTCCGTGAAATTTTAATATTGCGAAAACGAATCTGAACGAACTCGTCATAGGCCGTTCATGTGAATCTCACCAAATTTTGTATATGTCATCTACAGACAATGCTGACAAAAAGTTATCAAAAGATTTATCTTGAGATAAACCGTTCCAAAGTTACACGTCAATGAACATTTAACACGTAGCTTAAAAATCTTCAAATGGCCGTATCTTGGCTAATAATTGCTCAAATTTGGTCAAAGTTGACATGCCACCTCTAAATAGCTTTCTTTTCATGTGTACTAAATTTTGTGACATTTCGTCATAGGGGGCGATGTTTATTGGCGAAGCTAGGTGTCAAAAAACAGTTTTTGTTAAATAACTCGCCAACGATTTTGCCCAAGACAACGATTTTGCGTTAGTATGTCTGTGTTACAGAGATGTATCGACCCAGCCCATAAACTCTCACTTGAAGCGTAGCGCCACCTAGTGATATGGGTAAATGCAAAAATTGGGATTTTGAGTTGCCAATATCTTGGACCGAGAAGGTGGGAACTGCGCAAAATACGTCATGCACAATCACCATAAAGACCTCTAACACCACAGAACATGCCATAAAATTTGGTCCATAGGGGGCGCTGTAATTGTAGAAAATGTCATTTTGCCTATTATCTAGACAATACTTATGTTTACAACAATTTTTTTTTTATCGTGAAATCTATTGACACTCACGCATTGAAAGCACTGGTCAACGCCCACTTCCAATTAAAACAATTTCCGTGAAATTTTAACATTGCGAAAACAAATTTGAACGAACTCGTCATAGGCCGTTAATGTGAATCTCACCAAATTTGGTATATGTCATCTACAGACAATGCTGACAAAAAGTTATCAAAGGATTTATCTTGAGATAAACCGTTCCGAAGTTACACGTCAATGAACATTTAACACGTAGCTTAAAAATCTTCAAATGGCCGTATCTTGGCTAATAATTGCTCAAATTTGGTCAAAGTTGACATGCCACCTCTAAACAGCTTTCTTTTCATGTGTACAAAATTTTGTGACATTTCGTCATAGGGGGCGATGTTTATCCCCGAAGCTAGGTGTTGAAAAGCAGTTTTTGTTAAATAATTCGTCAACAATTTTGCCCAAGACAACGATTTTGTGTTAGTATGTCGGTGTTTCAGAGGCATATCGGCCCAGCCCATAAACACTCACCTGAAGCATAGCGCCACCTAGTGATAAGGGTAAATGCAAAAAATGCTATTTTGAGTTGCTAATATCTTGGACCGAGAAGATGGGAACTGCACAAAATACGTCATGCATGATCACCACAAAGACCTCTAACATCACAGCACATGCCATACAATTTGGTCCATAGGGGGCGCTGTCATTGTAGAAAATGTAATTTTGCCTATTATCTAGAGAATGTTAATGTTTACAACAACTTTTTTTTATCATGAAATCTATTGACCCTCACGCATTGAAAGCACTGGTCGATGCCCACTTCCAATGAAAACAATTTCCGTGAAATTTTAACATTGCGAAAAGGAATTTGAACAAACTCATCATAGGCCGTTCATGTGAATCTCACCAAATTTGGTATATGTCATCTACAGACAATGCTGACAAAAAGTTATCAAAGGATTTATCTTGAGATAAACCGTTTCGAAGTTACACGTCAATGAACATTTAACACGTAGCTTAAAATTCTTCAAAAGTCCATGTCTTGGCTTTTAATTGCTCAAATTTGGTCAACGTTGACCTGCCATCTCTAAACAGCTTTCTTTTCATGTGTACTAAAATTTGTGACATTTCGTCATAGGGGGCGATGTTTATTGGAGAAGCTAGGTGTCAAAAAAACTGTTTTTGTTAAATAATTCGTCAACAATTTTGCCCAAGACAACAATTTTGTGTTAGTATGTCGGTGTTACAGAGACATATCGACCCAGCCCATAAACACTCACTTGAAGCATAGCGCCACCTAGTGATATGGGTAAATGCAAAAATTGGGATTTTGAATTGCCAATATTTTGGACTAAGAAGGTAGGAACTGCATGAAATATCTCATGCACGATCAACACAAAGACCTCTAAAAGCACAGCACATGCCATAAAATTGGGCCTATAGCAGCCGCTGTAATTGTACAAAATCTAATTTTTCCTATTCCTTTCAGAAATCACTCCTACACACTATACAAACACACGCAATGTCATTCATTCAAAACCCACATTCATGCCCACTTCCAAGAAATCATTTCCACATAAATTCTCACCTCCCAACACTGCTCTTCCACACACTCATCATACCAACAGTTCCCACATTTCAATACACTGCGGCGGTCATACCATGTACCGCTATGCGGTACATCTAGTTATACCTCCCTTTATTGAAATTTTTTTCCAAAACATCATGTGCTTAGAGAGGTTGGAGTAGTGATCCTACATGGCAAATTTGATGCAATAATGACTTTTTCTGCCCAAGCTACAAGCAATTAAAAATTCTAATTTTGACATTTACAATTTTTACTAGGTGATGCTATACTGCAAATGACCATTAATGGACTGAGTTGATACACCTTGTTGGGAGATCATAAAAGTTATTATTTTGTTTATTTTTTAAATCTTTAATGTGAATTTTTTTATAATAAGTTGTCTGCAGATGATGTACACCAAATTTCTTCACAATCGGATGAGTTTGCTTTTTTATTTCATTAAATGGCGTTTCCTAAAAAAACGGAAGTTTAGGAGGAGCGTGACGAAATTTGTCACGCCCTTCTTTTCCGGTAACTTATTCACCGCTCACCTGTCAGTGTTTCTGCTCGCTTCTTTCCGCTCGCAACCCACCACCTCCCCATTCGCCTCTGCACTTATTAGTCCAGCGGCCATTGCACCCATTGAGTGGAGGATTCGAAGCGCTCTCCTTACTTACTGTAACCACGATCCCCGTGGGGGTGCTTGCTCGGTTTTTCTCATGACACCTGCCTGCGTAGGGTCATGCAAAGACTTGTTAGCACATCAGGACTCTACTCGCATATCTCTTAAATGTCTCACTCGCCATCAATTTAAAATGTTTCACACCATTTCATGAGAGAGTCATGTCCGCTTACTTTCTAAATCTCATTCGGGATCGATTATGCATCTCAGGTGCTTGCTCATCCCATCAGACTTCTGCTGCGCAGTCGTTCTGCCGGGGCCTCGTGGATGCACCTTGTCATCCGTCCTGCCGCGCAGGCAGCTCTACCGCGTAGAGCCTGGATCAAGAGACGCTCGCCAACTTTATTTGTACATGTCTCATTTCTCATCGCCACTGCCCATTAAAGGAGAACTTCGGTGTAAAATGAAAATTGGCATGTTAAAACATCATACCGAGTTGGTATGTGTACTGAGGAGCAAAATTGATTTAGCCTGTTGCGTTCAGAGTTTAACTATTTTTATCGTTTGTCCCAGAAGGCTGACAATGGAAATGGTAGGTGCCCTTAGACGAAGCATGACGGCTACGCTATTTTTAAACCATTAAAACAGCTGGAAGAAACTCCACACTCCACCTACCACTTCCATTGTTAGCCTTCTGGGTCAAACTATAAAAAATAGTTAAAGTCTGAATGCAACAGGCTAAATCAATTTTGCTCCTCAGTACACATACCAACTCGGTATGATGTTTTAACATGCCAATTTTCATTTCACACCGAAGTTCTCCTTTAAGTGTATGAGGCTTAATGAAATCTGGACTATTACAACTCAAGATATTACAAAGTGATTCCGAAAATGGTAGCGGACCAATCACAACATTGAGTAATCCATGTGTTTTAATCGTTTTATATAAATAGTTAAAGGAGAACTTCGGTGTAAAATGAAAATTGGCATGTTAAAACATCATACCGAGTTGGTATGTGTACGGAGGAGCAAAATTGATCTAGCCTGTTGCATTCAGAGTTTAACTATTTTTTATCGTTTGTCCCAGAAGGCTAACAATGGAAGTGGTAGGTGCCCTTAGACGAAGCATGACGGCTACGCTATTTTTAAACCATTAAAACAGCTCGAAGAAACTCCACACTCCATCGGTAGTACAACAAAGGCCCTGACATTTACTTAGGAGTAACTTAGGAGGTGCACAGCACGCAACCATGCATGCAACACATGTTACAACGGTTCAGATGACCACCAGACCACCACTCTAAATACTAAGATAAGGTTGCCAAGAGACCATTTCTAGGATGAGTGTACTTTAAGTACCTGTATGAGGCCTAAGTCACCCCGTCAAGCGACTCTGTTGGTATGACACGGCTTTCACATGACCAGCAGTTTGCTGCCTTGCTTGCCGCTCAGCTCGCGTGGGCAATTGTGGTTGAGTTGTGCCTACAGCTGGCGCTGAGGGTTGCCTGTTGATAATAGGTGGGTTTTTGAATACACGTCACTAAACGTTTTCCTTGGGGGCATGAATTCACGTGAGGTGTTTTGCGGTCAAAGTTCTACCAGGTTAAACTTTGACTGCGGCAAGCAGTAATGCAGCAGAGGCGTGGTTATGAGAGTGGAAAGGCAACACTTTCCACTGCTCCACCTTCGGTTTGTACCGTAGGTGCTATCCAATATTAACGTAATTAAAATGCAGTAAAGTAACTGCTGAACACGATGACTATTTTAATTATTTTTTAGCTTTGCAAAATGGAAATGTACACTTGATCAGCACACTCATTGCACACATAGAACACTTAGAAAAATAAAAAAATAAATATTTAAATTGCTTTTTTATTCAACCAGAACTCCAAAAATGAAAGATATGGAAGAACTTAACCAATATACTGCCAATAAAGCATTTCACTTCAGTGTATATACAATTCACTTTACTGTACAATGTGTTGTGTTGATAGGCCTCTCAGTTGAGATGTTATGTCATATATAATAATTTATATATAATGTCAATAATTATTATATTATAATATATATAAAAGTCGATATGCTGTTGGTAAGCTGATATAGCTGCTGCGTCTTGCTCCACCAGTGGCAATCAGGGCAAAGAAGGAAGAAAGCATACAGTCCAGACTGAAGAGGTGTTTGTAACAGGACAGGATTGTTAATCCCAATCATTAATCTCTTTGCACAGTCACTTGTCAGACTCTTCTAACAAAATGCTTCCCATAGTATGTAACAGCAGGTTATCCACAAAGGCTGCAATTGGGCCAGTGTTAATGGGAGCAAAAACCTGCAAACTTGCAGTAACCAAGCTGTGTTAGGGTTCGTACCTGTTGGTCTGGATCAATGATTAAATATAAAAAAAAACACCATGATCACTTAGCTTTTATAACATTTACAGACAATAGTGACAGTGTAATGCAGCAAAACAATTAAAAGCTTTCCTTTACTGAAGTTGTAAGCTGAGATAATCAACTGCATATCACATTACATAAACAGGTGTTCTTTGTCATCAACCTGACAATTGTTTTTCTTTGCTCTTTTGTATTGTTTTGTTTTTCAGTGGCATTATGGAGATTTTAGAATGTTTTCCCAAATACAGTAGTCTATTTATTAACTCTATAGCATTGTCAAATGTCTCATTTGTGACACCACATACCATACCACATAACATACTATTTTCCAATATGAACTTTGCTCGTCTTACACAAGGCAACACTGTTCATGGCAGCATAAAATTTCTCATCTCTGAAGCCATATATTAGTGGAATGACTGCCCTGGACAAAATAGTAAATGCCAAGAAATTGAAGTAGCGTACAATGATATACGTGTTCAGATTGATGCGGATGACCTGGGCCTCGATGTAAGGGCAGATGACCTCCAAGGTGGCAAGGATGAGCTGGAGAAGGTGGAGCAGGAGGGTGCGCTGGCCCTTGGAGGCAGCCTGTTTGTTGTCTCCCGACGCCCTTCGAGCAACTCGGATGATCGCCACATAACAAAAGAACAGAATAGCAAGAAGCACCAGATAGTTCAAAATAAACAGATTACCCCTCAGTTCCATGTGCCACTTGGTCACCAAGATGATTTCATAGTAGCAGAAGTTCCATCCATTTAAGTAGCTTTTGGGAACGGTTGATAACATGATGCACAGATCCACAAATGGTCGCAGAAAGCTCAGGAACCACACAATGACTAAAACAAACGTGGTCCTGGTGGGGGTGAAGACGTTGACATGATGCAAGGGGAAGCAGATGGCTACGTACCGCTCAAGACACATGGCCGTGATGAAGGTAGGCGAGACATGAGTTAGCCCGTGAAGGATTGCGACAAACGGAATGCAGAAAGCCAGAGGCAGCAGCAGGTGAACGTGGATGGTAATGACCACAAAGTCAGTCATGAGGAAGAGGGCCGAGTCGGCAAGCAGCATTTGGGCGAAGAACGCAAAGCGTGGCTCTGTCCGGAGAGCAGACTTCCTCCGGTAGGTGAAATACATGAAGAGGTTGATGTAGACGAAGGGCCATACCAGGACCTGCACCAGGGCTGTGGTCAGGTTCAGCCGAATAGGGTCATTTCCCTTCAGAATCTTTTGTTCACTACTGTTTTCAGACATGTCTTTGAAATCTGCTCCAGAGAAAAATGGAGTTATTGAGTAAACAAGAAATGTTTTTGGTTTGTTTTTTACTAATGTACATTGAGACATTTAAAAATAAACCATAGCAATAACATGTTACATAACAGTCACAATTAAATGAATACATAAAAAAAATGATAAAAATATAATTCATGGTAGTGTGATAAAGATTAATTACATTATCTAAAAATAAATGCACATCTGATAACATCACAAATTAGGTATTTGTGCTCAATATATGAGTCA
Organism: Coilia nasus; assembly: GCA_027475355.1. Taxonomy (NCBI): domain Eukaryota; kingdom Metazoa; phylum Chordata; class Actinopteri; order Clupeiformes; family Engraulidae; genus Coilia; species Coilia nasus. Next base: position 10,137,569 of record CM050215.1, on the reverse strand, counting down.
TCTGTGACACACACATGTACACACACACACACACACATAGCAAGTAATGATAACAATTATGCCATCAGAAGGCATTGCAGAATAAACATTAAGTGTATTAAAACTGTTAAAATGATTGCAGATTTTCAAAATACATAAACAACATTAGCTTAAGATTCCTAACTGAAAAGTAAACACATTTTAAAGCTTGCATTTCAATCTGTTCTGATGGCAAGAGCCCTTTTGAATCTCAGCTATACATTCATTACCTGCTGTGATCTTATCCAGCAAATGAGACAAGACTCAGACTGGGCTTCTATTATAGTTTGAGGTGGACTACTGAATATTGATTAGCCAGTGTCAGAGCATGTCCCTTTTGGATAGATTCCATAGAAATGGTGAGTGGTCACTTTTTGACATTAAAGTCGATGTTCATTGTAAAATGAATTTTGGGGTATGTTGAAACATGATAACGAGTTGGTATGTTTGCTGATTAGCAAAACTATGCTGGCCTGTTGCATTTCGAACGTTACTATTTTTACCATTTTTGTCAAAAAGGCTCACAGTACTAGTGATCAGGGCACGGAGGAAGCATGAAGGCATCATTAATGTGGGTTCTAACCAATAGCTAGTGAAATATCAAACACCTGCATGAAAGCAGCAGCTACAGGTCAAGTCAAAGTATGGGTACTCAGTCGCTTTTGGAAAATGAGCCTACATTTTCTGTTGGATGGCATAGAGACTGAAGTTACATCATTGCCGTTGTCTCTGTATGTAAAATGTAGCTTAACATGCTGTCAACTCAACTATCTCTGCAATATGTCTAGTTAGTTAACTGTTACTAGGTAAAGCCATCCAACTATAGTGCTTTTATGGCCTAATATCCCTGAACAGCAATATTGACTTGTACTCTCTTCTTGTATGTTAACAGCCTTATTACTTCTGTGTGTATGATACATGATAATTATAATGGACTCTGGCATATTTTTATATTTGTGGATTGCCATTTACACAGCACATATATGCAGCCAGGCTGCAATCACTGAAATGATGCTGCACTCACATTAGCTCTGGGATAATTTTACAAAACTACAACAGCAGGGTATGTTTACTGTTTATTCAGTCATGAATGTGCACTGTAAATGTAGCATAGCCTGTTACTAATTTACTCATTCATAACATTCATAACATGTCATAATTTACATGTGGAGTGTTTTGGTACTTCTTGCCTTTGTGCACTCAGCTGGAGAGATCAAGACTATCAATAATGTGATATTAATAAAGATAATACATATACTTATCACATTATTATATAGTTCTCTTATTTGCTGGGTATGTAAAAGTACTGGCTGAGAAATTACGTTTTATAAGTAAGTTTACATGATAGATTATTATTATTTATTCAGTTTGAAAATAAAGTCATATCATATGAAGTCAGTGACATATTTCTGTGTCATTTATTTTTTAAATTGGCACATATTGGCACATTTTACTTACGAGCTGAAACAAGATTCCTATTACACTTCGTATAACTTTTCATAGCAGCATAAAACCTCTCATCTCTAAAACCATAGATCAGGGGAATAATTGCACGTGACAGAATAGTAAATGCTAAAAAGTTAAAATAGCGCAAAATAAGATACACCTCCACATCCACTGCCATCACCCTTGCCTCAATATAAGGACAAACAATCTCTAACGTGCACAGGAAGAGCTGCAACATGTGGAGGAGTAAAGTCCGCTGGCCCTTTGCTGCTGCCTTCTTATCGGTGCCTGATGCCCTTCGGGCCACTCGAAAGATTGATGCATAGCAGAATAGCAAGATGACTAAAATGGCCACATAATTCATAATGTACAGGTTGCCCCTCATCATCATGTGCCACTTTGCCAGAAGCATAATTTCGTAATAACAGAAGTTGAGTCTTTTGAAGTAGCTGTGGGAAACAACAGACAGCAGGATGAGAAAGTCTATAAAGGGCTTTAGGAAGCTAAGGAACCACACTGAGGCTATGACTATGGAAGTCCTTATAGGGGAGAAGATATTGACATGTCGTAGTGGCATGCAGATGGCCACGTAGCGCTCCAGACACATGGCAGTGATGACGGTGGGGGAGACCTGGTTGAAGCTGTACATGACAATGAGGAAAGGGATGCAGAAGCCAATCGGCAGCAGCTGGTGAATGTTAATGGTGATCACCACAAAGTTTGTCATGAGAAATAGAGCAGAGTCGGCCAGCAGTGTCTGGGCAAAGAGAAGGTAGCGTGGCTCAGTCCTAAAAGCCCGCTTGCGCTGGAAGACGAAGTACATGAAGAGGTTGATGGAAATGAATGGCCACACCAGAACCTGCACAAGAGACGTGGTGATGTTCAAGCGCGTCTGGTCATTGCTCTTAAGCAGCTTCTCGCTGCTGTTGTCGCTCATCTCCTTTCACATATACTGTGGGACATACATAGGAATCAAATGTTGTTACTATCTATCTATACAATCTAATACTACTAATACTATGTATATATTTTAAACTTTTTCAAGATACAAATGAAAGTACCTGTTTATTAAAATATACTCTTCAATGATTTGATCATTTACAAAAAAGAAAGTCAAAATTTAACTTTAAGCCTTGAATTGTAATATTTCACTGGTAATTACAACATTTTTCCCAAACATAGACCAATTACTTAAACTTGTTCCTGTGAACATGCAAAATAATATTACAAGTATTGAACAACAGAACCTCTCAATGAAGTGGATCCCCCACCAGGCAAAGCAAAATTAAATATGAATAATACACATGGGCATTAGAGGGGCATTAGAGCACACAAACATAGTTTCTTGTTGTTGCTGCTGTGAGTATTTTATCAAAGGACCACATAATGTGAAAAAAATAAATAAAAAATAAAACAGGTATTTCAGAATAAATGTTTGCTTTGCAGACACCACAGCAGTCACAACTCTGTTTTTGGACAGGTAACATTCAGGGATGCACAAGAAAGTCTTACACATATACAGCCACTGACATATATAAAGCCATCTGAAAAATGTACAAGTGACAATACAAAAATGCAGTTTGAAGCAACACACGTATACAACCATATACAATATAATTGTGTTGAAGCAACACAAGTATAAAACCCTCAGACAGTAAACCCTTACACAGTATAAAGGTGGAGCCTTTGAATATGTACCTTAAGCACTCTAAGGTAGTTGAGGTAGTCCGCTGTTAACCCAGGAACCCTGAATCCCAACAGCCATTGGAAGTGCTTCCTTTTTAAGTCCTTTGAGGGAATCCCATGGTATTGATCATCTGATGTGATGTTGATGTCACTAATAAGTTTGTTTTTAATGTGCTCCTTTGCATTGCATTGTAATGGGGGTGTGTTGTTTATCTTTAAGATGAAAATTATTTGAATCAGGATTTTACTGTTTAATACAAAATGTGTTAGGAATATAGTGTTTCATATGAAGTACACATGTGCATGGTAGTTTTCAGATCACATTAAAAAATCACAAAGTTGATGCCTTCACTATCTCTCAATGTAATTTTAAAACATGCAGCCATTGCATTCTGAATTTAGTTTTTGTATTTTGCTGAGAGAAAAACATTTTCTAAATTAAACAAAGCTGACCTTTCAATATTTCACAATCTTTCTTACACAAATTTAGTCCATTAAAGGATTAGAAATTTTTGCCAATATTTCATCAGATGTTTAGAGACACAAATAGCAAGAAGCAGGATAGATTGTAAACATTATGTCTGTCCCAATTAAGGGTCTCTACATCATAGACAGTAGAAGAGAATGGACCGTGGGATGGCGTTGTTTTCAATGGGAGCCGTTGAAGCAAGATTCTGACATTTTTAATTGGTCACCAGGCAACTGTGCAAGCGTGTGGTGACGTACGGTCACGTCGGCCAACGAACGATGCTCAATCACAAATCAGACAGTGTACAATAATTTTCTTAATAAGTATTTTTCTACCCGTTATAGCTGCAATCACTTACTGGAGTGGGAGGCTAATATTGTACGTGGGGACTTTATTCTTTGTCAACTAACTCTGGTTCCAAGCAGTCTTGCAAGCCAGCATGTCAAGGGAGCTGGCTAGTTAGCATGTACATACCAAGCTATAGCTAGCTGGTCTGTAGCTTAGCTTAGCCATTTTTCTCAATTCACTTGTGTTACGACCCTATGGGTCTTTAGTGTTTTTTCTGTGTGGTGCTGTTTTCCCCTCCTGTCTTGCAGACAATTCCACGCAGCTGAATCTGCTGATGAGTCTTGCTGAGCCTGTTGATGAGCTGTGATTGACCCTAATTACCTGTGTTCTCCTATTGGTCTCGATTGGCGTTCTGGCCCTTTAACAACTGGCTGTGACACCATTCGAGAGACAGAGATTTTCGGGAGCGGTGTTTTTTGGAGTTGTCTGCACTGGAGCTGTGTATACTTTGGCAAGCATTGCACTTTCAATGCCTGGGCAAGCTTTTTTGTTACCCCCGCCACCATCCTCGCTTTTGGCGTCTCTGGTGAGGGACCCTCGAATATTGCGAGGCTGCTGAGGCCTGTTGGCGTTTTTTGTTAAGCCACGAGTTTTGGGAGCCTTTTTCTATTTTGGTCTTTTTTTCCCAACCTTTTTTTCTACTTTTTCCTCGATAAATTAATATATTAAATATCTTTTGTAATCTGTAGTCTGTTTGTGTTTCTCAATTTTCTTTGTTAGGTCCCAAAGCCCTAGACAGGGACTTAACAAATTGGGAGCTCGTTCTAATTATTTTTCTTTTTTTTTCGATTTTTGCTACATTTTTTGTGTCGTCTACAAATTTGTTTCCAACGCGACGCCTTCGTCTGGAGCACGCTTGTGGCCGACGATCTCTGGTGAGTTAGTGTTTTGATTGTTTATTGCTTTGGTGGTGGTTTCCTGAGGCAAACCTGGTGGGAGGTTCCTCGTGGACCTTCAATTGGTATGCCTCGAAGATATTTGAGACTTATCTTAGTTTCGGGGTAGGTAAGTAGGGACCAGAGTTCGCCTGGTTGCAGCGTTTGCTTCCGCGTTTTAAAAGTTGGCGCACAGTTTTTTGTTTCTGATTAACTTTTTTTTTCCTTGAGTGAACGCAACTGTAGACTACGCACTTAAACTTTTCAGTTTTGTTTTTGAAAGCATTTTTCTAGCTGCATGCTCATGTTTTGGCTAGAGAAATGAGTTTTTTGTGGCTTATTTTGTGGTTGAAGGGTTTTTCTGTGTTTTTGGATAACTCCTCTGTTTTTGGCTGTCTTTTTCCTCTCAACGTTTTTTTTTGTCTGTTTTTGGAGCAGCGTTTCTGGGGTGGAGGGGAGAAGACATTTCAGCTCCTGGCCGATTAAAATTGGACTACCGCAGTTTTTGTTTGTTTATTCGATAATGACAATTTGTAATTATGTCTGTGGTAGATGACTTTGTGAAGAGTCCTTCGGACATTAGTTTAACTCGCTGCACTAAAGATCAGTTAATTGAGATAGCGGAGCATTATGTGTAACACTTTAATACTTTGACTTCACAGAGATATGAATTAAATCATCCAGACACGGAGCATCTCGTTGGTGTGGCTTTATTTCATATTGCCATGTGTGTAAAAGCGAACGTTACAACGTTGGCCTGCGTGAATAAACTGATGACGTGTTGACGTCATCAATATCAGAACACGACATCCCCTCCTTTCTTGGATTAGAAGTCTACCACCAACTCTATCATTTATAGTGAAATCTCGTATGAACTCGTTAATATATCAGATGTCTTCCAATACCATAAGACATGAATTACAGTCAGACAAAATTACTGGTGTCAACATAAAACTATCTGCTTATAAAGTATATTCTTATATACTTAATGTTTCAAACAGTAAACATTTCCCAATATATTCTTATATACTTAACATTTCAAACAGTAAAGGATTTCAGTTCAGTTAAACAGTACTGTATGTTGGCTTCACTTCCCTTGAACATAAGTGAACATTTATCTTTCTTTGCCTCTTTTTTTTGTCCCTTGCCAACATACTGTACTCACTTCATAATGAATTCTGAGAACTTTTGTGGCAGTCTCCCTTCTCGGCGGGGCCGCACGGGTGGCGTGTTCAGAGGTCGGCTCGGAGATGTGTTACGCACAGCCCCTAGGACCCCGTAGCAGAAAAGGGAAGACCAAACGCGGATATCAGCTCAATGAAATTTATTGAAGATAAAGAACTTAACAAAAGCCGTAAGGCAATGTATGTAGGACTCCCGCGCTGCACCTGTGGAAGCCACACTAGAGCAGGAGGAGGAGCCCCAGAGGTCCGTCACACCTCCCCCCTTAAGACAGAGACCTCTAAAAGGTCTCTGGCAAAGCTGTAACAGAAAACAGCACCAAGAACAACAACAATGGTTAACAGTAAAAAAAAAGAAATAATAATTTCCATCAACAGAAAACAACAAAACATTAGTCTAGGGGTAATAACAGCCTTTTTACAAGGACTGGATAACACTGCCCCATCCCCTTTTCCTTCCAACAGCTCCAACCACCTATTCCCGCACCTAGGGCTCCAGCACATCCCGGTACCTGGACAGCTAAGTTTAAGGAGACCAGGCAGGAGAAGAGAGAGTGGAGACAAAGAAGGAGAAAAAGATAAGACAAAACATGTCAAAACTCTTACTCAGGCCCACCTGGGGTGCGGGACAAGGCGTCAGCCATTACGTTGTCCACGCCCCGGATGTGCCGTATCTGCAAATTGTATGGCTGTAAAAATAAAGCCCAGCGCATAAGGCGCTGACTGGGACTCTTGAGGGATTGAAGAAACGTTAGCGGATTGTGGTCAGAGTAAACAATGATCGGGACTGCACCTCCAGCAAGGTATACATCAAACTGCTGCAAACCCCACACTAGCGCCAAGGTTTCTTTCTCAATAGTAGAATAATTCAACTGGTAACAATTGAATTTCCTAGAGAAAAAACACACAGGCCTTTCCACCCCTTGCTCATCAGTTTTTAAGAGCACTGCTCCAGCGCCCACATGGCTAGCGTCGACCTGCATCTGGAAGGGTTGGTCAGAGCGGGGTGCCATCAAAACTGGGGCAGATGTTAGCAATAACTTAACATTATCAAAAGCAGCCTGGGAGGTCACGGTCCATTCGAAGTTTACATGGGCCCTTAATAAATCTGTCAAGGGAGCTACCACTGTAGAAAAGTTAGGACAGAAGCTATGATAATAGCCTACCATTCCTAAAAAGCGTCGCAACTCTGGTTTGGTAGTTGGAACAGGGAAATTATCTATAGCAGCCACCTTTGCGTCGATGGGCTTCACTTGGCCCTGACCCACAACCTTCCCCAAGTAAGCTACAGTGGCCTGTGCCAGCTCGCACTTGGCTAGATTTACGGTAAGGCCAGCCTCAACCAGCCTACAAAAAAGAGCTTTAATACGGATCAGATGTTCATTCCACTCATCACTCACAACAACAACATCATCCAGGTACACAGCGCACCCCTGCAAACCTGAAACTACACGATTCATCAGTCGCTGAAATGTGGTGGGTGCATTACGCAACCCAAAACTCATGACTGTGTAGGAGTACAAGCCAAAGGGTGTTATAAAGGCTGATACCTCCTGAGCTTGAGGTGACAAAGGAACCTGGTAATAACCTTTAAGGAGGTCAAACTTACTGACAAACCTGGCTGCTCCTACCCGGTCAACACAGTCCTCAACTCTAGGGAGAGGGAAAGAATCTGGTTTAGTGACATTATTTAGTTTGCGATAATCTGTGCAAAACCTAAAAGTCCCGTCAGGTTTGCTGACTAATATACATGGTGACGCCCAGCTTGAATAGGAGGGCTTTGCCAGCCCATTATCCAGTAAATATTTCACCTCCGCCTCTAGATGTCGCTGTTTCTCCGATGACACTCTATAAAATCGCTGTCTTATTGTCTCAGCATTACCAACATTAATGTTGTGTTCAATTAAATGTGTGCATGAGGGTGTATCTGAAAACAGAGAGGGAAACTCAAACAACAACTTCCGCATTTCAGATGCTTGATCCTCTGACAAATGCTCAAACAACCTATCTAGCTCTGCCAATGTCTCAGAATTCTTCAGCCGAGGATGGAGCACGAAGTCATCAGGACCTACCACATCCTCACCACTACCTGCTGCCACCAAGTAGGGCGGGACACCAGGAGTCTTGACAGCTGCAGCTAAAGAAACAGGCTTAACCAGATCATCAGCCTCGGCTGCCCCAGACACTGAAGACCTGGTATAATAGGGTTTCAATAGATTAATATGGCAGAGTTGAGTGGAGTGTTTGTGATGTGGTGTTGAAATGACATAATTCAGGTCTGACACCTGCCTAAGAACTGTATGGGGACCTGTATATTTTGCAAGGAATGGCGAGTTTGGCACCGGCAACAGTGCTAATACCAAATCACCAGGGCTAAACACCCTGGGCTCAGCCCGGCGGTCGTACCAACTCTTCATCTTCTTTTGTGCTTTAGACAGGTTATCTGTAGCCATTTCACAAGCCAACAACAACCTACGACGAAAACCATTGACATACTCAAGCAAGTTACCAGGGGTGGCGGGACACTTCACCTCACCCTGTAACACAGCTAAATTCCCACGAACTCTATGGCCAAACACTAAATCATTGGGGGAGAAACCTGTACTTTCTTGGGTCACCTGTCGTGCAGCTAACATGAGCCATGGGAGCCCCTCTTCCCAGTCCCTGTTAAGCTCCACACAATAACCCCTAAGAAGTGACTTTAATGTCTGGTGAAAACGCTCCAGAGCACCTTGGCTCTGGGCGTGGTAAGCACTAATGCACTGATGCTTCACCCGCAACTGCTCCAGCACCTCTCTAAACATACGCGATGTAAAATTAGAGCCCTTATCACTCTGTATGGTGTGAGGGATACCAAAGATGGAAATAAACTGAGAGAGAGCCTTCACCACTGACCTTGTAGAGATGGTACGCAAAGCAAAAGCAGCAGGATACCTTGTGGCCTGACACATCACCGTTAAAAGATAAACACATCCAGACTTAGAGGGAGGCAGTGGTCCCACACAGTCAATGATCAAATGCTCAAATGGTTTACCTATGGATGGAATAGGATAAAGAGGAGCTGGCTTTAACACCTGATTGGGCTTACCCGTTAGCTGACATACGTGACATGTCTTAATGAAATATGCCACGTCCTTCTTTAGCCGAGGCCAATAGAAGTATTTCATAAGCCGGTCATAGGTCTTCCTAACCCCCAAGTGCCCAGCTACCTCCCCATGAGCTGTCTTTAAAACCAGGTCCCTGAACTTCGCTGGCACCACAAACACAGGATCCTCCACCCCTTCATCAGTGTGGGAGGACCACTTTCGAACCAACAGCCCATCCTGCACAAAGTAACCCCTTGCTGCACTGCGCAACTTTTCAGGTGGCAGAACCCCATCAAACAGCCCTTTTAACATCCCATCCTCCTTTTGAGCTACCACAAAATCAGTATGAGACAGGGAACAGGGCAGCCTAGGTAAAACCGCAGGCTTTAACTCACCAGTCTGAAGCACATCTGATGCTTGGCTCATAGCCCGCGTCACGGCACAAGCTGTGAAGACATCAGGCAGACTTTCAGTAGCCTCACTGTCAGCTGGAATAGAGGGTGAATTAGTAACAATTATAGAGAGTGGTACATCACCCCAAACCCGCTCTCCAGCCAGATTGTTCCCCAACAGAAGATGAATGACCCCTACAGGTAAGGAAGGGCGAACAGCAATATTCACCTCCCCCTGCACCAGGTCAGACTGCAGGTAAATCCTGTGCAGTGGAACAGAAAGGACCTGCAGCCCAATCCCCCGCACCAAGACATTAGTCCCAGTACTTGTCTTTGCGGAAAAAGGCAACACAGATTCTAAAATAAAAGATTCAGACGCCCCTGTATCTCTAAGTATCTTAATTTGCACCTGGTCATCGCTTCCCACTAATGAAACAAAACCATCTGTAATAAAGGGAGAGTAACCATGTCCACCAGCTCCAGCGGAGTAAGCCTCACCACTGCTCTCACCAGTTACTGAGGAACTCTGGCCAGATAACTGGGGCAAGTGCACAGACACTACAAGTTTAACATCGTGCTCAGGCAACACAATTTTAAAAGGTGCAGGAGTCAGATACAGCAAGATTAACCCCACTAACTGCGCGCTCAGGGAGGATGTTTCTAAATTGTTCTAAAACAATCAAGTTACACAATTCTTCGAAGTTAGTAATCCCCAGAGCACCAACGATTAAAGTGAATATTCAACTCCCTGGCTACCTCTGTATACGTCTGTTTGTCTCCCTTTCTCCAGCTGCGAAATCGCAGACGATAAGCTTCAGGAACTAACTCATAAATCTTAAGCACGGCTTCTTTCACCTTATCATATTTTTTCCTGTCATCCACTGACAACGCAGCAAACGCTTCTTGTGCTCTACCTACAAGTACACTTTGTAACAACAACGTTTTTTCAGACTCTGACCAGCCACAGTCAGTAGCCACACTCTCAAAAAAAAAAAAAAATGTCTGGGTCCTTTTCATTAAATTTGGGAAGCAATTTCAACATATGAGATACATCAGGAGGCCGCCCCGACCCCCTTGAAGCAGCACCCCCATCAGGTGACAACTTACTTTCGCCTACCAATCTTAATCGTTCCAAAGTCACCTCATGTTCATATTTGATTTTTTCCAATTCATACTCACGCTGCTTCTCCCTTTCCTTTCGTTGGGCCTCTCGCTCTTGGCGTTCAGCTTCGCGCTGCGCTTCCCTGTCTTTACGTTCTGCCTCTCTTTCCCTCTGTTGCATTTCAATCAACTCTTTTTGTTGTTCAAAAGAAAGGGTGCTTACCAGAGGCGCTGACTTTTCCCCAAGCTCCAAATCATCCATAGCTACAGAAAATGGCGATGGAAGGATATTTCTAAAGACCAATTCCGTTTGCACCGATGCCTTTAACTCGACCAACTTCGCTGCTTTCGGCAACCCCAAATCAAAACCAAAATACTGACACACTTGACGCAACTGATCTTTAGTCAACTTATTCAAAACCTCCACTGACGGAGCAGCAAAAAACTCATCCAAAACAGCCATACATTTATAATTACAGAATACTTTTAACTTCAAATACCCCTATTGTCACGGTTTCGCTCTGGGCTTGGGAATTTCGTATGTGTTTTTTATTGTTACCCACTTACCAGTCTCTTAGGTTCAATCTACCGTGTTTCACTGCACCTGCACTTCCTGGTTTAGACCCTCATTAGATTATCTCTCTGACTCGCTCCCCTCATTTCACAAGGGCTGTAATCATCCGTCTCACCTGCACTTCCTGGTTTAGACCCTCATTAGATTATCTCTCTCACTCGCTTCCCTCGTTTCACAAGGGCTGTAATCATCCGTCTCACCTGCACTTCCTGGTTTGTGATCATCACGAGTTATCCAATCATTCTACTCACCTGCACTCCTCGTTCACGCTCGTTTAGTTTCCCGGGGTTTCCACTACTTATACTCGCCTCTCTCACTCCCTCCTTGTCAGTCCGTCTGCGAACCACGGTGTATTCCCTCGGCAAGCTATTTTGACTCCTGACTTCTCTGCGTCTGTTTGGCTGTGTATTTCCCGGTGTTGCTCGTCTCCCGTCTGTTCCTGTGTCCTCCCCTGTCTGTCTGTCAGAATCTCCAGTCCTCCGGTGCCGACTCCTGCCTGCCTGACTCCACCTGACTCTCCTGTCCTTGGTTTCGACCCCGGTCCGTCCCTGGCTCTCCCTGGCTCTTCAGCTCCCCGGTACCGACTTCTGCCTGCCCTCGACTCTGCTCTGCTCTACTGCCCTGGTGAACGACTGCTGCCCGTCCTCGACTCTGCCCTGCTCTACTGCCCTGGTAACGACTCCTGCCCGGCTGACTCACCTGCCCCTGGTCTCGACCTCCGCCTGCCTTCGACTCTGCTCTGCTCTACTGCCCTGGTAACGACTCCTGCCCGGCTGACTCACCTGCCCCTGGTTTCGCCCCTGGTCCGTCCCTGGTTTTCCCTGATTCTCCAGCCTGCCGGTTGTCTACTCCTGCCCGCCTGCCTGGGTGTCTCGGCGAGCGATTCACCAGTGACTTTTCCGCCCTTCCGGGCTGTTGACTTTCTCCCCATTTTCCCCGAACCCTTAATAAAACTTTGTGTGAAATTACGCTATTGGGTCTGCATCCGTCTGTCTGCTCCCTGTGACACCTATACAAAAACAAAAAAATCATTTTCTATTTTTCTATTTAAGTGCGGCCCTCACGCTGCGCAACAAGACGAGGAAAAAAACGGAGCCAGCCTGCAAGACTCAAGAATCCTCTTCTTGTGCAAACCCCGAGGACAGAGGTTTTATTACACGATATCAGCGGAGCCTAACTCCACCAACACAATGCGTTAGAGCAGGACATCCACGACGGTGCCCTCCGTCCAGGATAAGCACAAAAACAACAAACTAACATAACAAATTAAAACAACAAACACGCAGGTTAATTATCTTAACTACCACATCACATAACTCAATCTTGTAAACGCAGCGCAGACCCACACTTAATAATAAACTGCCACTTCTTTGCCTGGCAAACAAACAAACCCGCAACAAAACTTAAACACTAAAATCAAACCTGCATTAATCCGCTTGATTCTTCCCAATAAACTATATGAACTGTATCGAAACTTACCAGATACAGCGTTCTCCAAATTAGTCCACAACTTCGATGGACAAGACTTGCGCAATTCCTAATTACCAACGCCGAGGCAATGCAACACAGCAGCCTAAACGGCGAAAGAAAAAAAAAAAAACAATTACCGAATCCGGAGGACGAGTCCCCAATTTCTGTTACGCACAGCCCCTAGGACCCCGCAGCAGAAAAGGGAAGACCAAACGCGGATATCAGCTCAATGAAATTTATTGAAGATAAAGAACTTAACAAAAGCCGTAAGGCAATGTATGTAGGTGGGAAATGAAAGTGTGTGCAAAATGTAAGAAACAAGGTGTAATGTAAAGAAAGAAAACTTGTAAAAGGGTGCGTGAGAGGAGGAGATGGCGGCCGCCCATCGCCTCGTCTGGCATTCTCTTAAAGCCCCACAATCAAGGCCAGTATGCACGCCACCTGCGTGCAAGTAATTTAGGACTCCCGCGCTGCACCTGTGGAAGCCACACTAGAGCAGGAGGAGGAGCCCCAGAGGTCCGTCACAATGACCCCTGCTGATGTCTCATAGCAAGTTCAGTTCGAGACTCAGTGTCTCTTGGTATACCGCTCTCGACAGGTGGTGTGGTCTGTTCAGCTGGTGTGTACACTTTAACATGTGTGGTGTTTCTGGAGTACTGGGCTTCAGTGGGTGATTAAACTACTACACTGTTACTATTTTTGCTGACAATGGTGTGTGGTGTGTGATTAAATGTTGTGGTGAATTTGTCAACTTTGTCCTGTTTCAACAGGACCTCGTCGCCCACCTGCACAGATGATGGCTTGGCTCCGCGGCGTTCATCCGCATACTCTTTGGCCTTGCCCTTCCGGTCAGCATCGGTGTCTCGCGCCTCGATGTCATCTCTTGGAGTGCTGATGTCTGGCGATTGAACAAAAGCTCAGCGGGGCTCCTGCCCGTCGTGGAGTGCTCGATGGATCTGTATATAGTAACGTACTTCCGCAGCTCCCTCTGCCTGCGCGATGCGGATCCTCTTCATGATCGACGCGTTCTGTCGCTCCACTTCCCCCTCGCCTGTGCCCACTTCGGTGTCGTTTTAACATGCTGAATGCCGTTCTCATGGCAGTAGTCCTGGAATTGTGATGACTGAAACTGTGGCCCACAGTCTAACCTGATGGACATGGGCAGACCGTGGTGACTGAAGATGTTTTCCAGACAGTCTATCACCTTCTCTGCTGTGCTAGAACGCATGACTTCGTACTCATAGTACCGACTGTAGTAGTCCACGACTACCAGGATCGAGTGTTCAGTGGGTATTGGGCCTAACAGATCCGTGGCGATGGCCTTCGTAAAAGTGACAAACTAACGTTTGTCGAGTTTGCCAGAGAAAAAGAGAACACGTTTGAAAGGTGGTGCAATTCTCAACATGCACATACCAGAGAACAGCTGAAAGAGTTGATTTTGGTAGAAGAGTTTAAAAACTGTGTACCAGACAAAGTGGCTATGTATTTAAACGAGCAGAAAGTTACAACACTTGCTCATGCCGCTGTCTGTGCTGATGAGTTTGCGCTTACGCACAAAAGTTCTTTACGCTCATCCTCTTTTCGCCATGACTCTGTTCAGCCTTCCAGTTCATCTTTGAGTTGGCAAAATCAAAAGTTTGACAGTTCTCCCTCTTGGAGTGATTACCGTGAATGTTTTTATTGTCACGATGTTGGCCATTTAATTGCAGCATGTCCTGTTTTAAAGAGGAAAAACTCCAGAGATCCACCGAAGCACAAGTTTTCGAAAAGCTCTGGTTTTGTTAGTAGTTCTAGTGATTCGCGTGAGAATCACGATTCAGTTTATGATTCTTTTACTTGAGAAGGAAGAGTGTCACTTGCAGGGCATGAGGCAGAAAGCGTCCCTGTTAGAATGTTACACACCGGTAGACACCGGCTCTGCTCAAAGCTTTGTTCTCTATTCTGTTTTACCTTTTTCTTAGAAGAGCTATTGTGGCACTGATGTTTTAGTTCAAGGCATTGAGATGGGGCATTTAAAGGTTCCTTTACACACCGTGTACGTCCAGAGTAAACTAGTGACTGGATTTGTCAAAGTGGCTGTTTGTTCCCAGTTACCGATGAACGACATTCACTTTCTTATTGGGAATGATTTGTGCGGGAAAGAGTGTTTTCTCTTCCTGAGGTATCTTCAACCCCTTCGGATAGCAGTGATGTTGACCCATGTTTATCTCAAGTCTTCCCAGTTAGTGTTACCACTAGAGCTCAAGCACGCACGTTTAGTTCTATGGACTTGTCAGATACTTTTATGACATCTGATGATTCAACTGTGGCTTCTCCCGACTCTTCAGGGAATTCCCCACGTCGGTCGCTGTCCACGTCTGGTGGTGCTGAAATTCCAAAGTTACCTCCGTCATCAGTTTCATCTGACGGTTCTGAATGTATTACTTCTGCTCTCTTTGTCTGTTGAAGAGTTGCTTAGGCATGAGCAAAGAAAAGATCCTTCGCTAGCAAAGTGTCATGCTATTGCTGCTGGGAAGGGAGAGACTGCAAGTAAAACTGTGACATATTACTGGGAAAATGGGTTGTTAATGAGAGAGTGGACTCCGTTACAAAACCCAGAGTTGAGCTGGAAAACTGCATACCAGGTGGTTGTTCCTGCTAAATTTAGATTGCATGTGTTGACGTTGGGACATGATCATGACTTTGCTGGTCATTTAGGCATTAAGAAAAGTTACCATCGCATCCTCCGTTACTTCTTTTGGCCTGGCCTGAAGTCGGACGTTGTGAGGTACTGTCGTTCATGCCACCGTTGTCAGATAGCAGGGAAGCCAAACCAGGTTGTGCCACCCACTCCTCTTCGTCCTATTCCTATTATGGGAGAGCCTTTTGAGTGCATCATTTTAAATTGTGTTGGACCCTAGCCTAAAACAAGATCTGGTCATAGGTTTCTCCTGACAATTATATGTGCTGCTACTCGTTATCCAGAGGCTATTCCGCTGCGCTCGCTTAAGGCAAAGCCAGTGGTTAAAGCTCTGATTCGCTTTTTCTCCTTTGGGCTGCCAAAAGTTGTCCAAACAGATCAAGGATCCAACTTTTTGTCTCGCCTGTTTAAACAACTTCTGCAACAGTTGTACATCCAGCATGTCACATCCAGTGCTTACCATCCAGAGTCACAAGGGGCTCTGGAGCGGTTCCATCAGACCCTGAAATCTATGTTGCGCACCTATTGTTATGACTCTGCAAAAGAGTGGGATGAAGGCCTTTCACTGCTCTTGTTTGCTGTGCGTGAAACTACTCAGGAGTCACTGAGTTTTAGTCCTGCTGACTTGATTTTTGGTCACACTGTCCGAGGTCCTTTGAAACTGCTTAGAGAGAAGTTGGGGTGTGAGACCACTGAGCTAAAGCAGAAAAATATCTTGGACTATGTCAGTTCATTTCGTGAGCGTTTACACAAAGCTTGTGCCTGTGCTCAAAGAGCTTTGTCCTCAGCTCAGTTGAAAATGAAGACTCGTTTTGACCGCAAGTCTGTTGTGCGATCTTTCCAGGCTGGTGACCGAGTCTTGGTCTTGTTGCCAATGGTGGGGTCAGCTTTACAAGCTAAGTTTTCTGGCCCTACCAGGTACAGTCCAAGCTTAGTGAAACGGATTACGTCATTCATACACCTGAAATGAGGCGTAAAACTCGTGTTTGTCATGTGAACATGTTAAAGCCTTACGAGGTTGAGACGAGAGATGATGAGTTTGCTGTGCCTGTGGCTTTTATTGCTCCGGCAGTCTCCTCCTATTCCCCAGAGGAGGATGGCTTGAGTTTGCATGATGTGCCAGTGTCCAGAGGTTGATTCTGTAGTTTTCTGATTTATTTTCAGATTTTCCCTCTCGGACTCATGTCCTTAGTCACGATATTGATGTTAATAATCACCCTCCCATCAAGCAGCACGCGTATCGTGTTAATCCAGTTAAGTGGAAAGTCATGTCTTCTGAAGTTCAGTATTTGGTTGATCATGGGTTAGCTAGGCCTAGTTCCAGCCCTTGGAGCTCCCCATGTATCTTGGTTCCAAAGCCTGATGCAACATATCGTTTTTGCACTGACTTTAGGAAGGTTAATACTGTTGCAAAGCCTGACATGTTTCCACTCCCACGTATGGAGGATTGCGTGGATCAAGTCGGTTCTGCAAAGTATGTCACAAAGCTCGACCTGCTTAAAGGTCATTGGCTCACTGCTCGACTGCTTAAAGGTTATAAAGTCCCGCTCACACCTCGTGCTGCTGAGATTTCTGTGTTTGTTACCCCTGACTGCTTTATGCAGTATTCAGTCATGTTGTTTGGACTTCGGAATGCACCCGTTACATTCCAACGCCTCATAAACAAGTTGGTCAAGGTCAGGTTCGTCCTGTAGAGGCCAAGATCCAGGCCATTGTTGAGTTCCCAACTCCTAAGCCAAGTGTGGGGTCCATCGGTTCTTGGGAATGGCTGGCTACTATCGTAGTTTCTGCCGGAACTTCTCAGATGTTGTTCTGCCACTGACCAACCTTCTGCTGAACAGTGTTAATTTTGTGTGGTCTAGTGAGTGTGAGGCTGCCTTTGAAAACACCAAGGCTTTGCTGTGCAGCTCACCGGTGCTTGCAGCTCCTAGATTCGATCAGCCCTTCAAACTTGAAGTTGATGCTAGCGCAACGGGTGCTGGTGCTGTTCTCCTTCAGGAGGGATCAGATGGACTTGATCACCCCATCTGTTACTTCTCCAAGAAGTTCTTAAAACATCAAGTGAACTACAGCACTATTGAGAAGGAAGCCCTGGCCTTGTTGTTAGCTCTGCAACACTTCGAAGTATATGTTGGCTCTACCGCAACACCTGTTTATGTTTTTATGGAGGAAATTATATTCTTATAAATTCATACCTTTTAACAGCGTTTTGTTGTCATCTGTCAATACTATTGATAAACTCTGCTACGAGACTAGTTTGCCATTTGCAGGTAGCTCAGTGACAAAGTCGTTTGCCTCCAACACTGTTGTTCCATTCAGTCACACGTTCAAATCCTTTGCACACCTGGTAACATTTAACCTACGTTCCTTGTAACAATCCCCACTCATGACAACATTTTAAGCTGAGTATCAGTGGAATGCTGTTGCTTTCAGTTATACTAATAGGACAAGCATTCATTCTACATGTAGTCGTTTAATATTCACCCAAACTACAGAGTATAGCAACATAAATCCACATTAATGGGCTTGAGAGGCCACACACATTTTAGATTTACATAACATGATTCCATTTGGTCTCGAATCTGTGCATGTCTTTACTAAACTCCCTCATGCATGACCACTCTACCAGTTGCACCACTGATCGCCAGTTCTGGTCAGCTGACGTTGCCCATGATCTCCTCACAGTCTGGGCAGAAGACATCATAAAGCAAAAAATCGACTTGGTTTGCAGCACAGCTGGCCAAGTTGGGCATTCAGCGAACAACCCATCAAATTCACAAGAAGCATAAAAAAACTCAACAATCCCTGGCAAACCAATCTCCCTCCACATAAACAATTCAATCCGCCTTCTCCACATAAATACAAATTGCTTTTACTCAAGCAAACTTAATTCGAACTTAAGCGAAATTAAATAGTAACATTTAAATTGCCCACCGTGATGCTGTATATTAAATGACTCCTTGTCATTTAATAGTAAGTTGTGTCATTTTGCTCCGTTTTGTTGGCAGCACTGTGTGGAAATGTGAGAAGCATTGTGTTATAAAGTCAGAGCTCTCAAGTGCCACCTGGAGGTTGTTTGGGTACATTGGAGGTTCTCACACAAAATGCTGCATGAATCTGGCGTGATTCACGCGAGATTCACATGTGAAACTGAGCAAACCGAAGTGGCACCCACTGTAGGTAGCCTTGTCTGAAGTCAAGTTTGGAAAACACAGTTGAGCCGAGCTCTTCTGAGGTAGGAAGAGGAAACTTATCTGGAATAATTGCCTTATTTACCACGTCCAGCTGCGTTCAGCAGCTGCTTAAGCTCAGTTGAGACACCATTCAGCTTGAAATATGGTTTCAGGTGAAATCACAATCTAAAAAAGGTGACATTTCACCATGTGTAGGATTCTCCTAGATCCCATCACATATAATATCCTGTCCATTGCGTGTGAGAATTAGCCCACATGATGCATTTTATAGTTTAAATATTATGCTGCAGTTTTGTTAGGTTACCTTATTTGCAGAAATGTATTTGCTGTGCATAAGGACATGAAATCGCAGTAATTTACTGTGCTTGCTTATTTATTTATTTATTTATTTATTTATATGCTGTTGTCAAGTTAGCTTGGTAGTTGGCATTCGTTCTGACAGCAATAAGCCACATGATGTTTCTCATCATCACAACACAAATCCAGTTCGAATCTGCCTATGAGAGGGTCAATAACATAAATGTAACTTCATGCCTCATGTCCTTCTCATTCAATGTTGCTTCTCATCATTTGCAAATGTACTTGGCTTTGTTTTCTTTTTAAAGTTTCCAATCCACCTTTCTCCTTCTCTTTTCTGCTTGTCATATTTCTGTTGAAACTAACGATTCACTCACTCTTCTTTGTTGGCTTTTAGGCCTATGAAATTAATGCTTGACAAACGGACAAATTATGGTGTTATCGCCCCCTGGCGTTGTTAGTTGTTAGACTCTAAATTTTGGTTACTGAACAGGGCCAACTGAACAGGACTTTTTCAGAACACATAGATTGCCAGTCCGCCCCTGTCTTGCGGTGCACCGAACTTGGCACTAAGTTTGCCACATACTGCTGCACGGTCTCACCAGACAACCAACGTCTTGGACATAACAAAGCGTCGCAAAAGAGCGCTCTTAGGAGCTGCAAAGTGGTCAGTCTTAAGTTCCACAGCTTTTGTGTAATTATTGTCGGTACCTGACACAAGTGCTCCAAGCATACGTTGACATTTGGCTCCTCGGCAATGCAGCAGAGTCGCTTTTTTTCATGCAGCAGACACTGCCAGGAGAAAAGTCTCAAAAGACTGTAACCAGCAGGTCCAAGGGATTGGTGGTTCACCCGGTAGTGTGAGGAATGGGGCAGGTGGTGGTACTGTAGGTTAATATACGTGTGTTAACGTTAACTTATATTGTATAATATTGTTTACTCGTACTTCCCTCGGATCCCCGGGGCAGAACCAACCAATAGAAACATCAACATAGGTCAAGCATAACAATGCTCTTAGCACAATTGATCTGAACTGAACTCTGAACTGGACATAACTTGGTGGTGTTAGCTATTGTGTTTTTTTTTGAGGGGGTGAAGGATATTAGGATAGGTTAGGTCACATGGTAGGGAAAGCACTGACTTACAGGCGGGGCTTCAGTGATGTCACTACCTGTGGCTAACTGGATGAAGGCCTTGGCTTTCCCCCTATTGGTTTTGCCACTTGTGTGTCATGTGATGGTACAACTATTTTGACACCCTTCTTTGTTGGATTACCACCTACAACAAAACGTGAATGTAAACGTAGGATTGTGCTTCAGCTGGTCAAAGCCAGCAGGAGAACACAGATGCTTGTGCTGGTCGGGTGTTCGAGCTATTCCGGGCAGTGGGAGACATAGGTAAGTGACCTCTCAGTGGATCTCTTGGATGGAATGGAGCTCTTAAGCTGACACACACACACACACATTGCGGCCACACACAGTAGGTCATACTTCCACATCTGTACATCACGTAGAGCCGATGTGTAGGCTTAGCTATGGGTTTTTGGACATTCTGTTCGGTTACATTGTGGCTGAGGTCTAGTTAAAAAGTTATTTGTAAACCCCTAGACAACATCCATGCAAGGGCATACAATTGGCGTGGATGGAGGTGATGTGTCCCCACCAATATCCAGCCATCATTGATTTGTCCACACCAGTAAAAACAAAACAAAAAATAGAAAAGTGATCTGTCAACGTCTCATCACCTAGTGGTGTAGAAATGGTTAAATTAGAATCTCTACTGAAGTCCTAACACATATGGTCAATTGATTTGCTATGCCCTGCTTTAATGTGAGACTTACCTAAACTAGAGGCATAACTTGTCCAAAGCAGTCTTCTGTCACACCATTCACCCATAGTCATCTGTGAAGCTCTGGGCCCTCTGAATCGACCTAAAGACTTGTATACTTGTTGTTGTTTTTATTAATCTGTAGTTACAAAGAAAACAAATCCTCACTACATATCCTTTCACGTTGCCAAATATTACCAAATTAGTTATGCCTAAATATTTATGCCTAAATATTTGTAACTTTACACATCTCTTTTGGCATCTGTGTAACTGCAGAATATGAACTCTCCTAAGGCTCATTATATAACTGTTCTTTGATGTGTTGTTGACTGACTGCCTTTGCCTTTTTTTTACATTTTCCTTTGATTTTTGAACTAGTTTTTGTGAAAGTTTTGTGATTATTACAGTGTATCTTTTCCTGAGGTATCTCAGAAAATACTGTATCACACTCATATCAACTGGGACAAACAAACAGTGATTAAAACAATAAGCCATGATATTGCTCATAAATATGGTATGGTACATATTTATCAATATATTCATTGAATCACAAATTGTACATGTACAGTGGTCCCTCGCTATAACGCGGTTCACCTTTGCGGCCCCGCTGTTTCGCGGATTTTTTTAGTGCGTGCATTGTGTTCTGCACCCTGATTGGCTTAGGGGCTGCAGAACATTGTCAATCAAACTCCTGTACAGTACAGAATGCGCTCAGCTTGTAAAATGTACATAAATCTTCCATCGCTAGCTGTGTGCCTGCAAGTTTAAACTTTAAGAGTAGAAGAGAGAGAAATGTGAGAAAATGTCAATGTCGGTTTGAGAAAAGTGTATAAAGTGTGTAGTAAGGGGTTTTACACCCTTAAAACATCTATAATAATTGTAAAAAATAAAGCTGACTACTTCACGGATTTCCCCTATCACGGGTTATTTTTAGAATGTAACTCCCGGGAATAAAGAGGGACCACATATACATGTCATATCTGACAGTCATTTTTCTCTGTCTCTCATTTGGTCCCTCTCTGTTTTTCATTTGGTGTAGGTTGTTTATGGGTTAAAACATGATTTCTTTTACACTGGCTATAATATTTTGTAGCAGCATAACACTTCTCATCTCTAAAGCCATAAATCAGGGGAAACACTGCACGTCACACAATAGTAAATGCTAAAAAGTTAAAATAGCGCACAATAAGAAATGCTTCAAAATCAACTCATGTTTGCCTGTTCACCCCACTCGCCCCTCACCCCACTCGCACCTTAGTTCTGATTGGCCCAGAATTCACAAGTGTTCTACGCACTTTGGTAATATGCAACCAGCAATAGGCTGACTTTTGGGGCCATTACCTACAATAGCTAAGCTAAACACGAAAGTTCAAATGCACCGTGATTTTTTGTTTTATTCTGTTGCATTTAGCAGGTGGCTCTTTTATCCAAAGCAACTTTTAATTGAGCAAAATAAATGTAGCCCAGGGTTATTTTATAACACTACTAAATAGCATGGGTACTGTTTTAGGTGGTAGTAGTGGTTTATGTTCACTAAGACCTACACAGTATAGACACAGTCTTCTGATTCACACACATACACAGCACTGCTAGTTATTTTCGACTCACTCACTGTTAAATATCCTTATGTTGTTTTACTTATATAGTTTGTATGAGAGCACAAAGTGAGCAGACATGAGGTAATGGCTGTAAAAATAATGAGCTATCAACTATCAACAGGTCAAATTCATGTTCAGTTTCACTGTCACCCTATCAGAGCACACAGTGGGTGGGATCTGGTGGGGGGAGAGGGGGTAACGCGCGTGCACACCCATCAGACTGATATAGAATTCACCGGGAAGAACGGGATTCGCATGTTATAGACAAGTAAAAAAAATAAGAGTAAGTTGTCTCCACCAGCGCAGCTAATACACTTGTTATGAGATAGTTTTGTGTAGCTGTATGTTTGTTTTTATATATTTTTGGTATAGTGGGCTATAGTATAGTCCTCTAGTTGTACTTGATGTTCACTTTCTGTAGCCTAGCTACGGTTAACTGTTGTACTGGCCGTTAGCTCGACCCTTCTAAGCTAATCGCCGTGTCAGCCTCCCATCTCGTAGTTAGTAGAGTGGGAGCGGCCAGTATATTTAGTGTAACTTGGTTGTCCGATACCGAGACCGGCGAGGTTCCTCGGACAGCCGGCGCAGGACGTTTGTTACCTGATAGCACATCGAGCTACCAGGCCTTTCGAAGTTCCTCAGGTTAGCCACCGAGGGAGCAGCATGGAAGAGGAGCGCGCTCTGACTGGCTGACTGTAAGTTCGACCGTTGCTGAACAAGACATTTAAGGTGATGATACTTTTTTTGGGAATGTTACCGAGCAATGTTGCTGGCAACAGGCAACCAGGTGAGACACAGGGCAACTTATCAGGGCAACAATGGGCAACACCCAATTAGATAGAAAATCTATTGCCAAGGAGAGAAACACTGCTAAGATGGACGTTGAAACATTTGCTGCTGTTGCTGTTGTCTTAGCTTCAGCATTCATTTAACAGAAGTATCACTCCTTAAAAAACTAAACTAAATAGAGAACCTAGTCACAAGATAATTTAACATTGTTTTAGGTTTTATAAGTCACAATAACTATTATTTTGTTAACTATGATTTCTAAATGTCATTAAAATGCAAAGCACACAAGCAGTCTACATAGTATAGCTTACCTTATCACTTCAATAGAGATTATAGTGACAAATACATAGGCCTAATTATATAAACCCATCATATCAGCAAAAAAGAAAAGTGGACATAGAGGAGAAGATGGCTACTGAGGAAAAAAGGGGGTGTTACAGCCACTTACTGAGGGAGCTGGCAGATGAAGATGCCCTAAGCTACACAAACTGGCTGAGAATGGATCAAGAGAATGGATCAAGGTGAAAAATGAATGAATGACAACACAGGACAGTTTTCCATGTCTTCTGTGTCCATCTTAAATTACAAAAGTTAAAAATGTGTCATTCATTTTGAAATAATGGAGTCTTGCATCTTCCAAGCTACAGAGGAAACAAATCATCCTTCTTGTTTTAGTGGTAAGTTCAAAAGACAGCATCTATGATGGTATGAGGGTGCAGTAGTGCCTTGGTTATGGTGTGCTTATTCATCTGGAGAGTTACAATTAATGCTGAATGATATATATATATATATATATATATATATATATATATATATATATATATATATATATATATATATATATATATATATAGGTTTTGAACAGCACAAGATGGCACTCACACATTATATTTTGGGGGTAGACCTTAAATATGATCACATCATGAGGTCAAACTACATTCCTTACAAAATTCCAACAGTGTGGCTCCATCATAAGGGCAACCAGATGCTAAAATGGCCGACGTGCTGTCCAGATCTGTCGCATTTTAAACATAATAAATAAAAAGGAAAACATGATGAAGAAGGCATCTACCAATTGGACTGCTGAAATCATGTCAAGAACAAGAAAGAAAGCCAATACAAAATCATCTTGTCAGTTAACACAATTAACTGTGAAGTGTCCTCCGTTGTTTTTGTAGTCTTACTCAACATTTACTGCCATTTATTGGCACTGTCCCAACTTTTTTGAGACATGTTGCTGGCCTAAAATTTAAAATAACCATAAGTATCCCATACAACAACAAAAAAAATCCAGTTTCAATAACTGATATGTTCTTGGACTATTCTCAAACACATATATTGCTTGTATGATTTGAAAATTATAGCCTTTATTTTTTATTTACATTTAACACAACGTCCCAACTTCATTGGAATTGGGGTTGTACATTAAAAACTTTTCATAATAACACTTACCGTTTACAACTTGATGCCCATTAGTGAGCTGCTGGCATAGCTCTTCAAGGGCTTTTTTCCTCAGTTCTGTTCTTGTACGACTTTGCCTTTACATTCCACAGGCACTGGTGTCCTGTGTGTGAGTGAAGTTGATCAGTACGTTTAAGTCATGTTGACAACTATTCATTCATAACATTTGTTTGTCACTGACTAAAATTAGATAATTGAAATTGAAATTGAAAAAAAATCTACCTAAGCTACCCAGAACTACTTTCATGGACTTCACTTCAAATCGTTGCTAGTTAGCTAGCAGCTGTCAACTCCATTCAATCTCTATGGAAAAGTGGTTTAGCTAACGACAGTTTACGTTTAGCTGAAAAAAATGATGTCTTAATTTTAACCCAAACCCATCAATCTAGCTGTATGATGTTTTTTTAGATTTAGTGACGTAAAGTCACACTTTTACAATACTGAATTGCAACTTAACCATGTAAAAAGTTAGCAAAAGTCTCTCCATCTCTTCGGTCCACTGACACTGAACAGCCGCCATTGTTTTCTCAAAATTTCTGATCTGAAGCTCGCAGGAGGTCATGTGACTTGGTACTCGTGTTCTGATCGGTCCATCTCAAAAAGTTGCCAAAGACGTTCCGAAACAAACAATTTTGCCCAATCTGAATGGAAAAGTGTCGCGGCACTATTGCCCCGGCAACATTGTCCAAAAAGTTGCCCTGTGTATCATCACCTTTTACGGTGTGTCGAGAACCGTGGGTACACTAGCTACCTGCTTTGGCGAGAAGTTCACACAAACCTGCAACGTTTTTTTATTTGATTTTTATTTCTGTTATGCCGGTTGTGTGTCTGTGTTTGTGATCACTTTTTTGTAAGTTCAGTAACCTCACCGCAGTATATTAATACTGTACTTAGTTTTGTATTGTGTACACTAGGGCTGGGTATTGCCAACAACCTCACGATACAATACGTATCACGATACAGGGGTCACGATACGATACGTATTGCGATACATGTTTATCCCAATACATGACCTTCAAGGCAATACATATCCCAATATTTTACATTACTTTACATACATTTTGTTAAGAAACCAGTCATATGTATCAGTGTTTCCCCTAGAAAATGTCTGAAGGTGCGGTGGCAAGACCTGCGCTCAGACATACGACGTACGATGTATCGACCCTAGTATGAGGATACGGGAGCATTCTGAGAGGTTTTTTTTTTTTGACACAACACTCTAAAATGGTGACCCTTTGTAAGGGAATAAATGAATAAACCTAGTCTTGAAAGAAGAACCATAACCTTTAGAAAACAGCCAGGAAGACTAAATCCCCCTCCCCCTTCACCAATGCCAGAGCGACCTCTTACCCCCACCCCCCTAAACATAAATCTCACAACACATGATTACTACAAGTACACATTTATTGGAAATCAGTGGCAAAGTTTGCAGGCTTGCTCAGAGCACTTAATTTTCCTGGGTTTTTTAAAAAACTATTTTAAGGCTCATGGGGGAACTCGCTGACAGGAGGTCCGTGGCCCTATGTTTGCCCTTCTTTTGGCTGCTCTCCTCTCTGTCTACCCTCTCTTCACATTCTCTTTGTTCCAGCCTATTTTGCTCCCCTGCTTGATTACTGCTACTCTAATAAAACATTCATATTTTCAAAACATTTACGTGCACATTTTGAAATTAACGTGGTTTTGACCATTTCTGATCTGATATGGCATTTGGCAGATGAGCAAACACTGACGTTTGGGGAGAGGACTGTGTTTAATCATACATACTCGAATTGGGGATGGACATCACATATTCTCTATGTCCAAATTTACTGTCATCACTGTAATGGAGTGTAAATAAATAGCCAACAATTCACCTGCAACAACATTTGAACAGCGCGCACCGGAGCCTTGTAAAATGACGGTGGCGGTTCATCTCAATTCCAGCTGTCGACTCGGTTAGACTCGGACAAGAAGGAGCTTGAACATCTCATAGTAAAACTGAGGTGGGCTAGTTAATACAAACGTCATGGCTTTGATAGTAAAACACTAGGAAGAGGGTCTGAAGTTTCCACAGGCTATCAATATGAATAGCCAACTTTAATATTAATTATTAAGCAATGCCCATCCTTAGCTCGAATGACTTAAATTTTGCACGAACGAATCGAGTTTCTTCATCTCTCTCCTTTCTTTTTTGGGCGAAATACTTAAGCAAGCTCATCGGCAATCGAAAGATATCGTTGACGTTAGATCTCTCTCTATCAGTCAGCTCAAATGAAAACTAGCGCTCTGGTGATGAGCTGTAAAAATCGTCCTTACATTTATAATCTATCTAAGAGAGCTATATGGATGTGGATATGCCTATGTAACGAAGGTTTACTAATGTTCTACGCCGAGCTCTGCTAGCTGGCATCCGATTTATCCCCTCAGTGTGTGAGCGCGTGATCTACCACTGAAGACCGGGAGGCCAAACAAAACGTCTTGTCTAACATAACCTAAACGTTGCCTACTAACAGTTTTACATAAAGTTTTACATAAAGTAGCCTACTTATGTGACAAAACGAAACATAATCACTGGAAATATAAGGTAACACAACATCTTCAACACCTTTCCTAATTTGGCATCTTAAGTGACAGCTCTGTAGTAGCGATTTATTTTACTTCAGTTTGGCTTGGCTATGCTGCTTCAGGCAGAACGTTGTCCAATCAGAGCTCACGGCGACCCGTGGAAACCAATCAAGTAACTGCTAAATCGGCCGGTGGAACTCCGCTTCGGCCCAAACGCAAAGACTGGGCAAGCAACGTAAAATTGGTAGTGGAATACAAAAAAAGGTAGTGGGAATTCCTGAAGGTGCGGCGGTAAAAATTAAGGTGCGGCGGCCCGCCGCAGTCATTTGTACATAGCGGAAACACTGTGTATACCCAAATGATTTTTTTATTATGCTGGATAGCAAAAATGCCACACTGCAGTGCAGTTACAATGTAATGCTGCCTTTGAACTCATAAACAGTGGCAATAACAACAACAGTTGATCTACATGATCTGGTTTTAAAACACTTCTCTCAGCTGTAAATGTAAATGTAGGACAAAGAAATGTAAAAAGGAGTGACAATAAATAAATATGAATGCTGAATGATGAATAAATGTGAAATATCGATACTGACCCCTCCGTAACGATACGTGTATTGTGAAGAGGCCCGCAACGATATATTGCCATATCGATATTTTGAACACACCACTAGTGTACACATTGTTCTTCCTCTTGGCTTTAGACACAGGGATATTTGAATCATTAGCTTTTTTGATATTTAAATATAGCAGTAAGTAACAGTGTTCCGTACAGTCTATCCACCGCAGGAGCGCCTTTTTTTTTTTACACAAATAACAAAACGATTTAGTACCACGATACTCAATACACCCTGTATACCTCATTCAAGAGAGAACGGTCCCGTCTTCAAAATGAGCTCTGATTCACCTACCTGCGAATATTGTGGCTAATCTTTTGACTGATTATTTGAGCCTAGTGGCCGATTGTTTGAACTACAGGTTTCGGCTTAACGTTCAGAAAGTAGTAACGGTGTTCCGTACACCATTGTTGTTGCACAAATTAAACAAATATCTTACCCCGTAAACGATTTTCATGCAGTATATAATACTGGTACATTTGTTAGATGTTAAATTAGTCCGTTAAGGGAGAGTTTTTGTTGGTAATAACAGACATCATTCAGCCTACCGTCACTCCAACCATAACGGCAAGTAATGTTTTCACACTAGGTGCTATGCTACGTGTCCATAAACTGTTAACTGTTCACGCTATTGTCCTTGAAATAATACATGCAAAGTCCTCAAATAATGGTAATGCTGTACTGAAAACAAATAGTTCGAAATGCAATTATAAGAGGACCTGAAAGACCAGTGACACTGCACGGCACAAATGAATGTGGCGGCCACTGTAAGACCAGAACATGGAAAAAAACACAGGTCCAGCAGCGAACTAGCAAGTAAGTATAATAGTGGTGACGCTTTTATGTTTATTTATTCACATCCTAGAAGAAAAACTCCCACTCGGTCTACAGTTTTGTGTACTAAGAACATAATTAACTGCATAGTTGTGATTCATAAGATAATATCTTAAACTGAACATAAATTGTTATGTGTAATATTTGTACTATCTGGCTAATAAACAACGCTAATTCTGTCTATCGTTTTTTAATGGTCAGTGAAAATAACTAACTAAACATATCGATAGAAAGTAAATTCAACATGTCTATTTGACTTTTCATCTGTTTACACGAACAAATTTCGCTACCAGTCATCTCTACAGTTGTTTAAAGTCTTCCCCACTTTCTTGGGGACAAAGGTCAAACACGCCCCCTCTGACATTTTCGATGTAGAAAAGGGGTGTCGCCATAATTACATCCTTCTTGCTCGTCTTTTACCAACCACTCTCCAAACAAAGTGTAGAATAAAGAAGACAACACAAGGTTTCCAATGATACAAACATTTTTTAGAGAACGCCTAAAAAGGTGGACTGTACGGAACACTGTTACTTACAAAAATGTCAGAGAATGTTGAGAGAGGGGCTGTACGGAATACTGTTACAAACTGCTATAGCTGTTACTATTTACAATCTGCCTGTTATTTCACTATTTGAAGTTACACTTTTAAAGCCATACTGGAGTCTTCACCATTCAGATTGAACCTACAATGGTCCAAGCCATTTTAGTATTTTAGTCTTTTACCATATGTAATTATTAATTATTTTATATACATTTATAGCATCTAACAGACTGTTCTCTTTATTGTATAGACCTACGGTTTAAAGCACCCTGTAGTACGGCCACCTTACAGTATACCTCTCCTGCAATTTTACAGTTCTTTCTTTTTATACACTGAGTACACTGTGTGGAGTTATCCTGTCAGTTTCGATAATATTAAGAGTTTTATTGATAGGTGAATAATAAGAGTTTATTGAGAACATTCTTTAATGATTTGCACCTTTTATCACTAAAATTGTGATTAGCTATATATATATATATATATGGGTACTTCACATGACGTGTGATTTTAATGTAACATGGTGCATATACCTACCAAAATGTGTTTTTTATTATTTAAATAAAATGTAAATAAGGCAAATTACAGTACATTTAGTTTGGAATAAAAAACTATTTTTTTCATCATATTTATTTAAAGGTTTTTATGCCAAATGTCCTGCGGTGTGACTGTAACATGAATGCGACATGAAATATTAACAGCAATAAAATAAACCAGCAACATTTAGAATAATTCATAAAAGCTTTGGCATAATTTTACAATTATTAACTTATTAAAAAAAAAATTACATGAAAAAACATTTTACAGGAATATTTACAGCAAGTTAAATCTTGTAACATAAATGCAGTCCTGCGGCGTGACGTGTAAATTAAATTTTTGAGCTGGCAGTTGCATGGACAACTATAGGGGTCTTCAGTACAGCCCCCTACCAGGAAGTAAGTCAGTCATTAGAGACTGCTGTGAAAGTTAAAAGGTGAGTATTAATCTCTTTATATTTGCACAGTTTTTGATGTTTATGTTAGACAATGTTTGGGTCCATTTATGATGTCCTGTGGTGTGACGGCTCTAATTGAAGGAAAAAAGTTTGTTTTTAAAAAAAAATCACATATCAAGGTTATAAACAATATCATTATTAAGTTAGCATGCTAGCTCCAAGGTCAGTCATGTATAGAAAGGGATTAAATTGGTCACAATGCTGTTAATGTCCTGTGGTGTGACATTCATGTCCTGCAGTGTGACATGTTTTATGCAACGTATTGCTAGATCTTTACCTGTTATTTTCTTTTTATTCTAAATCTATGAAGTATTTGCATCCATGTTTATTCTATATAGATGGCCAACAATCACTAATATGCTATGAATAAAAATATTTTATAAATAAAAATATTTTTTTAGAAATGAGCAAAGAAAGGACAAAAAGGTACCGGGAGGGGATAAATCAGGATGAAGCCAGGCGTGAGGAGATCCTTAGCGAGAGAAGAAGAAAGTAAAGAAATTGATATAGGGAAAGGGAGTAAGTAAGGGAGTTTGAATCTGATAAAAAGAGACATCTGGTGTGAATTAATCAATAGCCCTGTTGTTCACTTTATGATGTCCAGATGAAAGAACGTGAAAATTTCATGCAACATAGACCAAATAACAGACCAATGACTAATGTTTACTGAATGCATAACGAAATGAAATTGAAAGTTATGCCCCATGTCTTCGTTCAGTATGCTGTATCAGTGGTGTATGCTGTATCAATTTTTCTGTCTTTATCCTACTGACAACACTTGTTGACCTCAAACAGGGCTATTGTTTGATTTACACCAAACTTCTCCTTTAATAGTCATACAATACAACTTGCCTTGATTATGTGTAACAGTGTTTTGTTTTATTAACAGATATCAAGAAAAGAAAGTTAAATGTATGGTTCAACGTGGAGATAAAAATGTTTTTCAGTAGCCTGAGAAGGATGACTGCATTTACTACTCCCAAAGTGACATGGTTGGGGCAATTTCGGAGCCTGAGCCCTATAGCCTGGGTGTGCCCATACTGCCTGTGGCGCTGCATTTACATTTCGCGAGCAAGTCAGTCTGGCCAAGCTGCCTATCTAAACCATTTCTGCTCAGTCCTCAGATAGGGGGCCAATGAAAATCGAGCATTTCAAAAGGCAATGACGCGGTAGTTTGGCGACCGGAAATCTATCTCAGTCACTGTCTACATGGCGAACGTGGAGCAACTGTAAGATTTCAATGCAGCTGTAGCTGCTGTTTTGGACAAATTCAAAGCGAAATTCTCTCTGAAAATAGAGCAAAGGGCAGCCCTTGAACTATTTGTTGCGGTAAAGGACGTTTTTGCAATGTTACCGACCGGCTTCAGTAAAAGTTTAATTTATAAGTTAGCCCCGCTGGTAGCCAAGTCCATTGGGCTTTGCGCGGACACTGTTGTTGGTCATGTCGCCTTTGATCGCACTGATTCATTTTTTGAATATCAATATTGAATGACCAACACCAGCCACTCTCATGTTCACCTCACAAGTCTGACAAAAATCCTTTAACGCCATTGCTATATGACTACAGATTACTACTACTTTTTGTTTGGATCAAGCAGTTTCTTTCGCTACGTACTGTATACATCAGAGGACATGAGGGTGTGATTGGTTGAAGTTTCGTCCAGTAGCAAACAGAGGCATTTGAAATAGGTGGGTTAAGCCCGCCTTCTGAGAAATGGGTTTACAACACAGCTTGGCCAGACCAATGCTCTTAGAGCATTGACAAGTCACGATAGCCAGGCTATGAGCCCTATGGGAGAGCTGCAAAATTAGCTGACCTGGACTCATGTTTAACCTGTAATTTCCAAAATCATTTCAACATGAACTATCTCTAATGTCTTCTTCATTTCAACCAGAAAGACTTTGAGTATATGGTAACACAATAATAATTTATTTGATTACATGTAATGATATGGCACAGCAAGCTTTGGCGTAGGTCCTGTCCTTTGTCCTGATCAATAAAACATGAAAACTGAATAGATGCTGACTGTAGTAATGGCAGGGCATAATAGTAATACCCCCCTGACAAAAGGACAAGGACCCACTGGTGGTGATCAAAAGGTAGACAATGAACTTTCAGAAACATATGATGCAGAACAAACATTGAATACGATACATAATGCATTGAAAAGGGAAACAGAGGATTCCAAGAGCACAACTCTGGGTCCCCCCGGAGCACCGGGGCAAGGAAAAACTCCCTAAATATTCTTAATGAGGAAGAAACCTTGGGCAGAACCACATCTCTAGGGGGAAAGCCTAACTGCCTGAGGCTGAACTGGTGCTCAATGAGCTGATAGAGTCCAGGTTGTCGCTCAGGTGACAGGAAATCCAACATCCGGGAGCAAAGCAGTGTCACCCCAATGTATGTGGCAGAGAATTGAACTGTTCATGGAGGGGCTGCAGCTGGAATCCCGAGTGAGTATATGGAGGGATCCGGGAGGATAAGGA
This sequence comes from Coilia nasus, assembly GCA_027475355.1. Taxonomy (NCBI): domain Eukaryota; kingdom Metazoa; phylum Chordata; class Actinopteri; order Clupeiformes; family Engraulidae; genus Coilia; species Coilia nasus. The sequence goes on along the minus strand of CM050215.1, from coordinate 10,105,063 downwards.
GGAGGCCAGAAATCCGAGGTCGATCAGAGGAGATGCCGAGGTAAGGAGACATCGGTAGGCCAATGCAGAGGCAAACGGAGAAGAGACATCAAAAGATCACTCAAGGGGCAAGGCGGATTGGACGTCATCGTCAGGACCCACTGGACACGGACAGGACCATGGATGGATGCTGGGGTGGGAGGAGGGCGAACGGCGGAATACACCTGTGAGCAGCAAAGCAGGTAGGTAAGATGACGTATTTAAAGACAGATGTTACGTGCTGATTGGACGACAGCTAACTGATGACGCGCATTACGTCTTCCTGGTAGAACTTCACGCTACGCTTACATTTCAACCAGAAAGACTTTGAGTATATGGTAACACAATAATAATTTATTTGATTACATGTAATGATATGGCACAGCAAGCTTTGGCGTAGATCCTGTCCTTTGTCCTGATCAATAAAACATGAAAACTGAATAGATGCTGACTGTAGTAATGGCAGGGCATAATAGTAATACCCCCAAAATAAAGAGATATAGTTGTGATACTTACGTAAGTCAATTCAACACTGCCCCCCAAAATAAAAATAAGACCTACCGAGCCGTGAAGAGATACCCACCAACACTTTAGTTGTCGCCATCTGCAAATAAGCATAATTATGCCGAAAACACTGAAAAACGAATCATGCAAGCAATTGAAATCCTGGACATAGGTGACAGTATGAGTATAATGGCAGAAGAAAGCCCAGAGACAAATACCTTTGGTATAGATGCAGACAAAACATTACAGAACATTACAGGACAATACAAGTCATTATACTGAAACAGAAGAAGAGGCCACCACATGGGCTTGAAAACAAATGCTTCAGAGTTCGGCACATACATAACATCACAGTGCATGTCATCACACTTAGACATAAAAACGACAGCCTCCACGATAGGAGGAAAATGCTACCTCCACGATAGGAGGGGGACGCTACCTCCACGATAGGAGGATGATGCTACCTCCACGATAGGAGGGGGATGCAACCTCCACGATAGGAGGATGATGCTACCTCCACGATAGGAGGGGGATGCTACCTCCACGATAGGAGGAAGCCGCTACCTCCACGATAGGAGGGGGATGCAACCTCCACGATAGGAGGATGATGCTACCTCCACGATAGGAGGGGGATGCAACCTCCACGATAGGAGGAAGCCGCTACCTCCACGAAAGGAAGAAGCCGCTACCTCTACGATAGGAGGGGGATGCAACCTCCACGATAGGAGGAAGCCGCTACCCCCACGAAAGGAGGAAGCCGCTACCTCTACGATAGGAGGGGGATGCAACCTCCACGAAAGGAGGAAGCCGCTACCTCTACGATAGGAGGGGGATGCAACCTCCACGATAGGAGGATGATGCTACCTCCACGATAGGAGGGGGATGCTACCTCCACGATAGGAGGGGGATGCAACCTCCACGATAGGAGGATGATGCTACCTCCACGATAGGAGGGGGATGCTACCTCTACGATAGGAGGAAGCCGCTACCTCCACGAAAGGAAGAAGCCGCTACCTCTACGATAGGAGGGGGATGCCACCTCCACGATAGGAGGAAGCCACTACCTCCACGAAAGGAGGAAGCCGCTACCTCTACGATAAGAGGGGATGCAACCTCCACGATAGGAGGATGATGCTACCTCCACGATAGGAGGGGGATGCTACCTCCACGATAGGAGGAAGCCGCTACCTCCACGATAGGAGGGGGACGCTACCTCCACGATAGGAGGGAAATGACTGCCGACTGCCTCCACGATAGGATGAAAACAGGTGTCGGCGCAGACAGACAATACATTGTAGGTCATTACACATAAACAGAAACGAATGCATCAACAAACAGCTCGATAACAAATGTCTCAAGGTTCAACACAGACATGACATAACAGTACATTTCAATGCACAAAACGAACAATAAGGATGCTTCCACCAGACCAGTGACTGATGCCCAAGAAGGGCGCGGATAGAGACGGCCGTCTCTGAGAATGGCAGATAATACGGATGAGATACCGACAGGCCACACAGCTATTACAAAACAGCACAGTTCATTTACAATACGTGACACATAGCAAAATAATGACAGAGATCTTCTATTGTAACAGAAACAATGGCGAATGGTACAACACCGCGAACCCCAAATACGTCGACAGAAACCAAGAAAAGTGACGAGACGACCACCACCAGATGTGGAAGCTTACCTTGAAGTCTGGAGAGTGCCAGTTGAACTTCGTGTACTACACGATCATCGGATCTGATATAGGAGTTGAAAGCCGAGGAAGACCACCTCCCCAGCCTCTGAATCGACGTCGAAGGTATGCCACTCTCTGCCGCTGCAGTAGCAGCGCCGATACGAAATGAATGGCCGGTATAGACAGAGGGAGACAACCCGCAACTTCCCACCACTGTCGATAGATGCGTCCTGAACCAGTGAAGTGACATTGGCGACCCATTCGGAAGGAGAAATAAAGGCGAAGTAGCCGAAGTCCGAGGACGGAGTTTGAGAAAATTAAGCATAGAGACAAAAGGACAGAGACACCCTGAAACCTTAAAAATCCTTATCGAAACACCAGTACCGTGAGAGTCCGTTTTGGAATGCCTAAGAAACACGGAGTAAGAATTAAGAGAAAAAGTGATGTCCGAAAAAACCATATCCCGTAAAGGATTAAAAGATTGAGTGCTGGTACAAAATTCCCCAGAACGCATAAAACCATAAAACGCCATGAGAAAAACGGCCTCCAGAAGGGAATTAATATAAGGCGAAAACAATCCCTCCCGAAGTTTCAACACTAACGATTTAAGAATACCGGGCGTTATAGGCAGACGCTTATCAGGCGCAGAGGAAGAGGACTTAGCCATACCTTTGAGAAGCAAGCGAATAGACGGATGGGAAAACAGACTTTTACCGTCTGGATCCTGCAGCCTGGCATGAAATTGAATACCTGCCAACAATCGTTTAAGCGAAGAAAGTTTAAGACCACGTGAGTGGAAGCTGTGGACCAAAAAAGCACAGACAGTAGAGATTAAAATCGGAAAAATAGGGATATTAACATTAAAACAAAAAGACACGAAAAGAGACCAGGCAGATTTATAAGCCCTGAGAGTAGAGGGCGCCAAGCCCTTAGCCATGAAGGCTCTGGCGGAATTTAGCAAGGGATCGAGAGCCGGATTCAGTCCAGCAGGAGGTCCTCGAGGACTGGACACTGAGCAGGCTCCTTGCTGGCAGTTGGGCAGAGACCTCGGAAATCCTGTAGACGAAAGCGAGACAAAGCATCAGCCAAAACGTTCTTATGGCCGGGTATATGCTCCGCGCTAATTATAAAATTATGTAAAACGGATTGCCAAATCAACCTGCGGAGCAGAGACATAATTTTCGGGCATGCAGATCTGCCTTTATTCAAAATAAAAACCACTGCTTGGTTGTCGCAATGGAAGCAAATGCGCTTACGGAACCAATGGGCACCCCACAAAACACTAGCTACAACTATAGGGTAGATTTCATGCAAGGCTGAGGAGACAGAACCGAGCGCGAACATATTAAATGCAGTAAACCACGAGTCAGCGAACCATTGGCCTTGAAAGTAACCTCCGTAACCGAGAGATGGAGCGGCATCAGTAAAAAGATCTAAAGAATCCGAGGATTCCGCCGCATCATTATAGAAAAAAGAAATCCCGTTCCAGAATTTCAGGAGATGGGACCAGAATTTAAGGTCAGACCTACACCCCTCGTCCAAGTTTACCGGTTCACTTAATTTCTCCACGGAGTTGGCCAGCGTGAGAAGACGGGAAATAAATGCCCGACCCTGAGGAATAATCCTCATAGCAAAATTAAGGTGTCCCAGCAGAGATAATAGATCCCGTTTAGTGACACGGTCAACAGAGAGGAACAAATCGGTAAACGACCTAATTCGGGCGAGCTTCTCCTCGGGGAGAGAAGCGCGCATTAAGTTCGTATCTAGAACTATGCCCAGAAATTCAATCGAGGTAGCAGGGCCGAGCGTTTTCTCCGCCGATAGGGGAATGCCGACAGTTCTGAACACGCACTTAAGCGTGTCGAGAACCGGAGAGGGAGACAGCGAGGGAGAGTCAATCAGTAAAAAATCATCTAACAGATGGAGAACGAACGGCAATTTGTAGACGTTAAGTAATATCCAGCAGAGTGCTTCTGAAAGGCAGTTAAACAGAAATGGGCTGCTGCGACACCCAAAAGTCAAGCGAACAGCAAAATAAAATCTCGAAGCCCATTTAACGCCAAAAAGACACTAGTCCGAGGGGTGAATAGGCATGATCTTAAATGCATCCGTGATGTCAGCCTTAGCCAACCATGCTCCGTGACCGGCTATTTTGATCAAACGAATGGCGTCATCGACAGAGGCATAGTAAAGGGAATAAGGCTGCAGGGGAATGCATTCGTTGACACTAGCAACAAAATCAGAATGAGGCGAAGACATATCAAAAATTAAACGCTTTTTTCCGGAATACTTCCGAGTCGCTATCCCCAGAGAATTGACGCGGAACGGAGAGAAAGGAGGCTTTTTGAAGGGACCGATCAAATACCCTTTATTGACCTCTTTGGCTAAGAGGCTAGACACCACATCAGGTTCAGTTAAGGCTGACTGTAGATTTTTAGCAACGAATGACGTTGTGAGGGGGGACAAGGTACCAACGCGAAACCCCTGAGACAGACCAGTGAGCAGAAAATCAACAAAAGAGTGATCAGGATGAGAGGAGAGAAGATAGGAGAGGTGAGAGACATTAACAGGAGTGGACGGGTGCGAGACTAGAATGTCTTTGAAGGAAACGGGGCGCGTTTTTCGCTCCGGGGTCTCAGACGACGAGGGCAAACATACTTGGGATGAGAGTCCTTGCAAAAACTACAGACATGGAGATATTTACAACCAGAAAAAGAACAAACAGATTCATTGAAATTGTTACATACAGAACGACCATTAAATCGAGAAACAATTCAACCATGCTTATCGTGCCTGCCGCTTACTTGCTCGGATCCGAGTCGCGAGCTTAAGGCAGGAGGAGGACCTCGCACAGCGCCGGATGACTCTGTGGCAAAGGCCTTAGGGCATACGGTAGTGGAGTGGCCGTGAGAGTTACAGACGGCGCATGCGATCAGGCAATGACCACCGAAGTGGCGAACAAGTAATTCAGAGTCCACGACTGCCCAATCGAGCCTCTCATTGTTCATGGCAATAGACGACGCCGACTTAGCCGAGAACGCCAAATGATACTCATAGAACAAAGTACCACCATAGCGCTGACTAAAATCAGCCATCATCGCCAAGTACAGGTCCATTTCCTCCCTGCGCTCGGGATACGCTTGGCAGAGGACGTCCCTATATACGCCAAAAGCTATAACAAATTCTCCAAACGAGATATTACGCTGCAGACGGGGGTCAGACGATTTCAAAAACACAGCAACATCGCCGCAATCGATCAACTGCCTATCCGGCGCAGGAGAAGGCAGCAGAAGCGAGGCGAGATTCACATCCCTGCCGTTGATAATTTGAGAACGCACATGAGAAGACACCGCTGCCACGGCAGGCGCACAGAATCTTCTACCAAAAGACGGAGCAGGCGTAGCAGAGGCAAGAGTAAACCTAGACGTACCACAATCCCGGAGAGCGGAAGACACACCCGGAATGGGTCCCTGCGCAGCCAACAGTGGAGCGTGAGAGGTGGACGGGAGCGGGACGATGTCATCATGGTGCGGCGAAAAGGTTAGAGGCTGACGAGGAAAGCTAGCCGAGGAAGCACTTTCGATGACGGCCATTCTCGATTCCAGGCCCTTGATGGAGGAAGACACAGCCTGAAGAACTTCGCAGAGTTGAGCATCGGAGGCCTGAGACTGGCTAGCTCGAGCCGGACATTTCCCCCGACCCCGTTTGGAGGGCGGCGGAACGACAGGAGAGCCCGAGCGCTTCCGCGTAGCCTTCTTAGGATGAGAAGGCAACTCATCTCTGTCAGGAGGAGGCGGAGGATTACCGATGGTATTAAAAGCGAATAGCACGAGATCATCCGTGGACATACCCGGATCCACCGCAATGCCCCTCTCCTGGAGGAGACCAACGATGTCATCCGGAGACCAAGAGGCCCATGGCGACTCCCGGAGACGGATGCGGGACGAACGGCGAGCAGGTGGAGTCGGCGGGACCAAGTCGTCACACTCAGCAGAACTAGATTCCGAAACATCACGTTGAGACATGATTGGAGCTGCGGTAAGAGCAACCGACGGCGAACGGCGGAATACACCTGTGAGCAGCAAAGCAGGTAGGTAAGATGACGTATTTAAAGACAGATGTTACGTGCTGATTGGTCGACAGCTAACTGATGACGCGCATTACGTCTTCCTGGTAGAACTTCACGCTACGCTTACATGACTTTCATGTCAGTCATTGTCAGTTCTAGACAAACGATAAAAATGGAAACTTTATCAGTTTATGATGAATCTATTGTGGTGTTTTTCAAGTTGTGTTGACCTTGGGTATTAATAAAAAACTAACTTAATTGCATTCACTTTTCACTAGGGGTGGGTATTGGCAAGGACACGATATTATACGTATCACGATACATATACCACGATACGATTCTATCACAATACATTGCGATACTGGGTATATTGCGATATACTGCGATATTTTATATTGTTCAGTGAAAATGTCAAAATAGAGCTAAATTATCAGTTGCTATTTACAATCTAGATAGTTTCACATCTTACCAAAACTTAATTAAATCAACATAACTCAGAGTTACTGAACTCAATATAACAGGAAAACATAAAGTGCATAGGATTGGAGTCAGAAATTGATATAGTATATTGTGAAAATTAGTATCACAATATTGATGTTTAAAACGATACAGTGTATTGCGATATGATATATTGCGATACGATATATTACTATATTTTTTGCACACCCCTACTTTTCACAGATGTTTTTAGTTCAGTACAATACTCAACATACTTAAGATAACCTCAGAGTGAAGAATTTGTGTGTGAACTGTCACTTGTGTGTAAACTGTGCCTCATTGCGTCATGTGGTGTGACCGAATGTCATGTGGTGTGACAAGACTTTAAATGCAATTAAATGCCTATTAGTAAGTTCGTTCGTTTTTATCATCATGTAGCTTTTAAAACATTGTATAATTTAACTATTACAAGAAAAACAAAACAGTGCAGTGATTTTTTTTTCATGTTATAAAATATTTTGATGCGAGTGACTGAGAAAAGAAGGTGCAAGTAAAGAGTGGAACTGAAAAACAGCTCTGAAAAGTAAGTGTATGTTGAATTTCAATAATGATTTTTATAAAGGGCCTCTTAAACTTTAACATATGTGATCTGCAGTTGAAATCAATAATTTTAGTTAATTTTATCTTTACAGTAGTGTGATGTCACACCGCAGGCCATTTTCCATCTGTGGCCATGTAAAAGGCTTAGAAAATAGCAAAAAGAAGGGGAAATCCTATAAACCACTAAAAGTTACAAAAACTTAAGCTTTTGGACATTAGAATTTCATACATTTTGTGCAAAGATTGGAGAGTAAAAAAAATATATAGTGTTTCACCCTTATTTGTCAAGTACCCATATGTATATATATATATATATATACTGCCTATATATACATATATACATATATATATATTAAGTAATAATATCAGGTGTATTGATCAGGTGGTTAAGTCTCATAGGCTGGTCAGAAGGCTTAACAGGTGAGAACCTAACCCATTGACCAAGGTTACACTCTCTGCACTCTCTGAGGGAAACGAATGTTACATAATCATATAAAAATATTGTTTATATTGACTTCCCCATACATTTTCCTGCACATCAAATCTTCGGGGTTTTTGTAATAGCCTTACATTTGCACTATATAAAACAGACATCCGCCAACCTATATGCTATATTTTACAGCTACACGCATATTAAAATTAAATCTTAACTGAGTGATCATTCCAGACCACTGCACTTCACTCTTAATGGGGAGTATTACGGACAGTTACCAATGGCAATATTAAAGGGAAACATACAAAAATCATCTCTGTATAGCAAAATAGGGGTGTGATTTTTAACAAAAAGTCAGAGAAAAATAAGGTTCAAGGTGACAAGTTTCCAAAATAAAAGGCTACTCTACGGGGCTTCATTTGCCTACTTAGCTGGAGGCCTCAATATGCAAGGAAAAAATAAACTATTCAGTAACTATATCAGTTTTAACTATTGCTCACAACGGCACCCTCCTAAAATATCAGATGAAAACAAATGGTGACTAACAAAAATGTAAATTAGAAAATAATTTGCTCACCAGAACACTCACCAAAATGTATTGGTGTTTTCAACAAAAGTTCTGCAAAAAACACTATAGCCTGAAAAAGAACATCCTGGACGAGCCCCCAGTTTTTAAGCACAGTCGGACACCAACTACAATATAAAGGGGAGACGCACACAGATTGGCCCGGTACAAAATAGGGGTATGTTTACAGTACAAACAAAAAGTCTAAGTAGGGCTCAGGGGTGCGTTTCCCAAAAGCGTCGTTGCTAACTTCCTTAGCAACTTTGTAGGTTTGAACGATGGTCTTACCACATTGCTGTTTCCCAACACCATCGTCCAGACTTAGCAACCAACAATGTTTACAACTACAGTAGTCCGATGGATCGTTCAACGACGCAAGTGTTTCCCAACAACAAAGTCCGGACGAACCATCGGAAGTTCCATTGTGAAGCTGTGCAGTTGGAACGATTAGCATGGACCTGTCGTGAGACCGTCGTGTTTGTTCACGTGACGTCTTGCTCGTCACCTTTGGCCTTTTTGTGGCGGATTAGGCGGCTGTCTGTGCGTTACTGCCACCATATGCATAAATGATGTTACTCCCAATTCACTTAATTATCGGTATTGCATTGCCAGATCATGTAAAAAGAAGGTAGAAAACACACCCGATAACACACAAAAAGCTGTTGCAAAATGTGGTTGGGTAAAAGTAAATGTGCGTCAGTGATGTTAATGAGCACTTTTGTAATATTGTGATGTATGTGCACTGATTACTGACCCACAAGCACGGTTATTCCATTGCCCCGTAGATCATTTTCACCTGTTACAAATTGATTACTCTTCGGCAGGATTCGAACCCATAGGGAGGGAAAGTAATCTCATCGCCCCCTGCTGGTTGCGTTCCCCACCTCTATATCGAAATGAATGGGATTATTTCTTCAAAAAATTACATTTCGGCTCACACTCCAAAGTTAAGATAGTGGCTTTCATATGATATGCATGCTGGGCAGTTCTATCGATTCAGGTTGTCATACTTTCTTTTTTTCACTGATCTGAATTGTTTTTAATGTTAATTAAAAAGCTGATAAAGGACTACACTGAACGATAGGCGCCTGTCCAAATCTAACAGTTAGCTGCCGGCGAGAGAAGTAAGTGAAACCCAACGATTGTGTACATGAAACTCATCTGATTATAAGAACCCACAACCGTAGCTTTATGGAATCTTTATGAAATGTGAAAACTGGCATTCATTTGTTTCTCCGTGGTTGCAATCAGTCGCGAATTACAGCATGGTGAACTTGTGTTTACTGACGTAACGGGAGCGACTCAAAGTTGTAGTCCGTTTATGTATGACAAGTTAGGCACAATTTAGATTTTTTTAAATAGGACGAAATTTCACACAATACTTTCACAGTTAGTAGATAATCCCCATATATAGCCTGAAAAATATGTCTGGTGCACAAGTTCCGTGTCATACCTTTGTGGGATTTTTTTAAAAATCGGTCTATGGGATTTTTAATAGGATCGCTCTGGGCATAGGAACGCCACCGCTAGGATCGCTGTGTTCCACTTTCCCTCCCTATATCTCACCGAAAAAGACAACACTTCCTTTGACAGACCGACGAGCTAACCACTCATCCACCTCACCATATGGAGGGAGTGGTTATATTTATAGCTGTTGCTCCATGCAGTATAAATTAAATATACAGACATATGATACAAACTGACAGTCGGTTGTTACTTTTAATGAGTAGGGCACATGGTTGTGTTTATGGAGATATCCCAGAGTTTCTACAGCTGTCACACCGGCTTAAATGAAATGAGACTACGTTTATGTCCTTATGTAGATCAATCGTTTCTGTTGTTATCCGCAACGAATGCATCTGAATACTCTCCAAGCACTTCCGAAACATCTGGGTACTTTGCAGTTTGAACCACCTAAGACTAAACTAACAACAGTTCAGACTTCCATCGTACTTTGGTGGTTGGAGATTTTCGGGAAACAGTCGGTTGTGGGGTGCTGAGTAGTTTGAACCTACGTTGTACAACGGTGGTTTAATGCTAACCTCCGTCATTGTTTGGGAAACGCACCCCTCGTTGACAAAGGTCAAACACAACTGGAACAAAGGACGCCTAAAGCAGGGTGGACTGCTATGTGGAAGTGTCGTAGCGGTCACCGTGCTGTCGGTGGAATGACTCGCTTTGAATAAAAAAAACGTAACTACAGCATTACACTGACATTACAAAGAGTCTTTACTGTAGGAACACATTACAACTTGGTAATTGCCATTCTGATAACAACAAAGTTATAATAGGGGGTGTCTGGCTTTCCATGTTCTCCTTCAGGTTGCAAAATGGTCATAGAAACTACTTTCAGTTTGAGTAAGGATGTGTCAATCAGTGGCCGCATTTGACTTGAGCTAGACGTTTGCATCCGTTTGCAGCCTGATGCTGAAAATGTTGCTTTGTGGTTAGAAATTGTGTCCGACATGCCCGAAATGTGTGAGGTTGTCACGAGTTGTCACAACAATGCGACCATGACACATGACCCGAAAACTCGCGGGAGCATGACGCTTACAGACAAATCGTACAGACCTTTGCAGTTGCCTCCACACAACTGCAAGTGGCTAGCTAACGCCTCCTCGGTGACGCTACTTTGCCATGGTTGGTTAAAAGTTCACTGACATCTGTGCACGTGCATTGTCCGGTGCTCCCCGACTGGACTTGTCATCTAAAGTGTACGTTATTGTACTCCAATTTGAAGATATATCTCTTCTCTTTATTTTTACCTTGTTCTGATGGTTTATCTGACGCTGTCAAGCCCGGCCCATTATTTATTTAATTATTAATCCCATTTCTATTTCATTGTCCGTGTGATATAGCTACTTATGGTCTGTGTTTTATGGTTTTGCTGTCTTAGTGTTCATGTTTGTGTTGTGGAGCACTTTGGGGCAACTCGTTTTGTTCCAATGTTAATCTAAACAATAAGAAAGACTGGACTTGAATTAAACTCTCAGTGCACCCCACTACAACCATAGACTGTAGAGGACTACAACCCCCGCCCTCCCTCTCCACACATGACTTGTGTGTCATCTGCTACGATGATCGGGGAGGCGCGAGCTCAGTCTCGTTAGGATTTGTGTTCGACTTTATTTTCCTCATTTAATGCCCACCCCTGCTGTGACCAGCAATTCTCGTTGACGTATGCAGCCAGTTGCAGACGGGCGGACTGGAATCTCGAACGAGCCTAGTGTCTGCTCCACTCAACTAGGCAGGTAGACAGGCTATCATGTGCACACAGTTCTCTTCACCCTCCTGTGATACATTTTTTAAAACCTGTAGGGTCAAATCAAAATATCTCATACGTAGCTTTTATTCTTTTTCCTTTATCGTAGGCCTAGACCAGGGGTTCCCAAACTTTTCAGACTGCGACCCCTTAGGCTGCTTATGACCGGCGACTCGCGCAACCATTCTGTTGTGAGCACGCGCGTGCGTTCATGCACTATCACGCTACCTCTTTCCCTCCCTCCGTAAGTTGCTGCTTTAACGCACACAGAGCAGTAGAGGGAAAACAAAACTGAACACAATCTCTGATCAAGTCAGTGTATTTTTTTTAAAAACTTACAAGTGAAAACAAATAGGCAGCATCCCATCGTAACTTGTATAAAATGCTGAGCATATGAACATATTACGAACAAGCAACAAGGAACAGTTATAAAGTTACGTATGTACAAAAAACTCAATGTGATGGGTGGGTGCTGTGCATGGAGCAAAGCAGGTCCACTCTAGGTTTAATTTTGCAGATGGCCACCCACAGATCATCTTGCACGTTAAGCCGAGACCTGTGTTTGTTCTTAATGTAAGTCAGTGCAGGATATGGCCGTGTATTCATCCAGTTGTAAGGCGTACCTGCCTCCCATCTTCACTCTATCAATCAGTTGACACTTGACATCCAGGGCCAGGTCTGCGCTGCGGCGGGAGACAGTCCCATCAGAGAGTGGCACCTGCTCCAGCTCCGCGACCAGTTTATCCCCGTGCATAATCCGACTCATCGCTACTGCTGCTAGTTTTAGTAACATTTCCCCAATCATATGTGGCTTCTTTGTCTGCGCAATTAAATATGCGACCTCATACAAAGCCTTCTGTGCAAATATTGTTGTTTGCTTGGTGAGGGTTTTCTTCTGCCCCTGTAACTCCTTCTCCTTTAAAAAAGTCCCTGGATTTATTTGTGACACTGGCATGTTTGGTGTTCATGTGCCTCTGTAATTTCTCCGGTTTAAGACTCTCGTGTGCGAGGACTTCAGAGCACACAACGCACTGAGGGTGCTGTACCTGATTTATAATGATGCAGGTGAAGCCATAATTAATGAATTCCTATCTGTATTTTCTGGTTCTGCAAGAGGACAGGTCTGTTTGTGGGTGATGGGTTTGGCGGCCTCCTCTTTTACCTTCTCTGCATGTGCGCTTTGCGTTCTCCGCTGACCCTGCTGTGTCATCGCGTCTCTTCTGTGGCTCCTCTGTCCCGCTGTCTTTAGTTGTCTCACTAGTCCTCAGGCGTTTAGGATTGGGAGACTGAAAAAATGCTGACATTGTACAGTGTAGTGGATCCGCGAGTGATACCTAGAACATAGATTCCTCCTCTGTACACTGTTGTGAAAACCCGACATTGGGACGCAGATTTAAACAGTACGTGATCGCAAGATATATTTTCATATGTGAGTAGAGGATATTGTCTGGAATCTGGCAATATAAGAACCATAATGGTGGGGTATTCAGTGGCTTATCAATTTTGATAAATATGTAGTCTGTACCTGACAAAAATAAGGGCCTGTTTTCCATGTAATGAAGGATGAAGGTCTTGACAGAAATGCACGATAGCAGTAGAATTGTTAAGTTCTGCTATTGTTTACATTATGCATTGACTGATAACCGCGAGTTTAAAATGGGTGAAGTAAAATTTTATCAAATGATTACTTGGCAAATATTTGATCCCTTGTTTTAAAGTGATAAATTAATGTGATGGAATGGTGAAAAGCTGAGATTCTGTTCTTTCTTCTGATGTGCGTGCCCTATCTATCCGATCATGGGTTCGTGAGTAATTTCAACGAGAGTAATGGCTGTGCAAATATTTAAATATTAATATCTCGCCGATACTTGATCACAAAAATGAGCGGGAGGTCACGTTGTAAAGTAATTCAACAGAGAAGAATGGGTGTAAATTTGGAAGCATTTTGCGTCCACTAGGCCCATAGGGTTAATAATAGCTTGAGTTCCTAGTTGCGCTTGGGTTGGTTGAAAACGTCGGACCAGTGCAGCTGTTTTATAAGTGTACCCTCATTGACATGTATGCGCGGATGTTGATCTCTCTCTCTCTAGCTCTCTCTCATTCTCTGTGCGTGTGAGCGAGAATGACAGAATCGCGTTTGAAAAAAAAAAACTGAAGCAATTTGTGGCGCTCGGTTTTCATTCTGTGGCGCTGCGCCACAGAATGGTCTATGTATGGGAAACACTGGGAGGGTCTGCTTATAGCTGTGCTAATCGGGCAGGGCATATAGAACAACAACACAACAGGTAACACATTTGATGCACGGTAATAGCCTTCTGCCGGGGTAAAGTGTTAATAGCCCATCGGTAATGGGGGAGCAGCATTCTGAACCAACGTTCTTCCCACGCATGTTTTCTTTTGTTGATAATAACCACCATTTCGTATTTTGCTAAGTTTAATTGAGCTACCTTGGTTAGCAAACAGGCAATCATCTCGCGACCCCAAGCCACCGCCCCCGCGACCCCGACTTTGGGAACCCCTGGCCTAGACTATGCGCCTGCTCTGTGCTTGTGTTGGGTACTTGAACCCCTGCTTTAAAAAACATATACAGTCTTCTCCAAACTCTGGTGTGTCTGTACGAGGGGAGCTGCTAAAAATTGTGGGCTGCCTAAACGAAAATAATTTTGGGCTGCCACACCAACCACCCATAGTCCTCTGTGAAGCACTGGGCCCTCTGAATCGAAGACTTCTATGCTTTATCGTGAGTTGTTGTTACAAACAAAACAAATCCAACCACGTATCCTTTCACTTTGCCAAATATTATCAAATTGGTCATTTATGCCTAAATGTTTGTAACTTTACACATCTCTTTTGTCATCTGTGTAACTGCAGATTATGAACTCTCTTGAGGCTCATCATATAACTGTTCTTCGATGTGTTGTTGACAGACTGCCATGTTCTTTGCCTTTTTTTTTTGACAATCAGTCTGTGGATACATCAGCCTGTAATGGTATGTCGCTGCGGGATGGGATTATGTATAATTGGATTGTCATCTGATTTGCCCTTTTTGGATTTCCCTCTGATGTATGTTACTAAACTTGCAGACTTGCAGACCTGCCAACATGTACGGATTTTGAGTAACGCATTTTTACCTTATTGTACGCTTGTACGATTTTATGTCTTAAAGTACGCATATCGTTTGGTTTCGCATTTCAGCAGTTTCTCTGGTCAAGTAGTCACTGAAGTTGATTCCGCCGCTGAGCCACAGATATCTGCGTAAGTTGGGTGTTTTCCATAGGTTCGACCCATTAGAGATCTTCATTTCCGCCTGCCCCGCCTCTCCTAGCTTAGCGCCTCAGTTCAGTTCAGTGCTGCTGCAAAGAAGCAGGTTGCAGGTTCGTGCCTTTTCACCCGTTCAAGTAACATAGAGAAGGTAAAATTAACCAAACGAACCCACATAGAGGGGTAGTCTTAAACAAGGGGCGGTATTGATGTCAGACGTGGGTCTAGGAATACAATTACAGAAATATTCTCACTGGAAAGGGAAAAAAGCTCTGGAACTTTGAATGTGTAAACCAACAAGAATACAATTTACGATTACGATTTAAGATACGGTTTATATAAGAGCTGTCTTTTGTCAGGGAAACTAGATGTACCGCATAGCGGTACATGGTATGACCGCCGCAGAATATTTAAATGTGGGAACTGTTGGTATGATGAGTGTGTGGTAGAGCAGTGTTGTGAGGTGAGAATTTCTGTGGAAATGATTTCCTGGAAGTGGGCATGGATGTGGGTTTTGAATGAATGACATTGTGTGTGTTTGTGTAGTGTGTAGGAGTGATTTGTGAAGGCAATGAATAGATTACAGCGCCCCCTATGGACCAAATTGTGTGGCATGTGCTGATACAAAATTGTTGTCTTGGGCAAAATTGTGTGGAAAAAAACTGTTTTTGTTAAATAACTCGTCAACAATTTTGCCCAAGACAACGATTTTGTGTTAGTATGTCGGTGTTACAGTGGCGTATCGACCCAGCCCATAGACACTTACTTTAAGCATAGCGCCACCTAGTGATAAGGGTAAATGCAAAAATTGAGATTTTGAGTTGCCAATATCATGGAACGAGAAGGTGGGAACTGCACAAAATACGTCACGCACAATCAGCACAAAGACCTCTAAAACCACAGCACGTGCCATACAATTTCGTCCATAGGGGGCGCTGTAATTGCACAAAATGTCATTTTCCCTATTATCTAGAGAATGCTAATGTTTATAACCAATTTTTTTTATTGTGAAATCTATTGATGCTCATGCATTGAAAACAGTGGTCGACGCCCACTTCCAACGAAAACAATTTCCGTAAATGTTTAATATTGCGAAAACGAATCTGAACGAACTCGTCATAGGCCGTTTATGTTAATCTCACCAAATTTTGTGTATGTCATCTACAGACAATGCTGACAAAAAGTTATCAAAGGATTTATCTTGAGATAAATCGTTTCGAAGTTACACGTCAATGAACATTTAACACGTAGCTTAAAATTCTTCAAAAGTCCATATCTTGGCTTTTAATTGCTCAAATTTGGTCAATGTTGACATGCCATCTATAAACAGCTTTCTGTTCATGTGTACTAAATTTTGTGACATTTCGTCAAAGGGGGCGATGTTTTTCGGCAAAGCTAGGTGTCAAAAAACAGTTTTTGTTATTCAGCAAAAACCTTTGCCGGTCTCCCCCTCTTTAACGGACACCGGCACAGCGGGGGGGTGGCCCTGGGGGACCAAAAGGCATTATTCGCTCACAAACTTCTAGGGCTACATGTCTACAAACATTCATGTCCCCCCGAGTTTCAGTGTCCCGGGAATCGTTGACGAAAAATCAGTGAGGAAAAAAAAAAAAGGGAAAAATTTCGCGGCAACTCCAATATGACCGCTTTCGCTAGCATAATAAAGTCCAACAACAGCAAAAGAGAAGTCCGCGGTGAGCGCCAGAGGAAGGTCTGCTGATAGCTATGCTAATCAGGCAGGACAATAGAATAACAACGAGTCACAGATTTGAAGTGTGGTAAGAAAACGTGTTCTGCAGGTTGAAACTGCGCCAAATACAGTTGACCAATTGGTGGGGCAAAAAAAAATTCTGGAGGGACTTTGCCCCACCTGCTCCCACCGTAGATCTGGCCCCGGGAGAAAAGGCACGTCAGGTTACCAGAGCAGGAGAGCAGACGTAACCGGTGCAATTCGGGTCGAACATGGGAAGTCAGACTTTGAGAGCCAGCGAACAGTACTACCATACTTGAAGACGATCCGACACTGAATGCCAGAAAACCTGGAGTTAAAGTAGGGAGAAACAATCAGTAGAGTAACAAGCTGCAGGTGCGGTAGCTGGCAGAGAATGCCAGAGGGTGTGGCAGGTGATTGCGAATAGGTGTGGTGGAAAAGTACTCCAGACTGAAGAGACAGCAAGCAGGCTCATGAGTGAACCAAGGGATGGCCTCCGATGTCCAAAAACCCGGTAACACCGAGTCGGGCGGGAGGAGGGGGAGCCCGGCGGAGGGCTAGAATTCCTCAGACCGGTCGTGTCTATGGCTTCTTCACCAGAGGTCACCTGCTCCACCCCGCTCTCATCAACAGAGGGCGCCTCCACCGAACGCTCCAACACAGGTCCAGGCTCTGAGACGAGGCTGGAGACAGACACAGATACAGGGTTAGACAGAGGTACAGGAACAGGCAGACTCACTCGGGCAGGCTGACGACGGAACCCCCTGGGTCGACCCCTCTTGATGTAGGGCTGGTCCGGCTGCTGGCGGTGGAAGTCAGTGATGAGAGCCGGATCCAAAATCCTACCAGAGGGAACCCACAACCTTTCTTCCGGACCGTATCTCCCCCAGTCTACTAGGTACTGGAGACCCCTGCCCCTCCGTCATGACTGAAGCAGCCGCCGAACAGTGTAGACTGGACCACCATCAATGATGCGACGTGGTGGAGGAGGTGGCGCAGCCGAGACGAGGGGACTCTCATGTTCCTCGATATCCCAGGTGAGAGTGGCGACGACACAGGGGCTTGGGAGAATGGGTGACGAATCCGCATCCGGTTTGGTGTTATGTGAGCCAGGATGGTAAGACAATGTAAAGTTGAATCGGGTGAGAAATAACGACCACCACCGTTGTCGGGAATTCATTCTTTTGGCAGTCTGGATATGTTCCAGGTTCTTGTGATCAGTCCAAACTAGAAACGGCACTTTAGATCCCTCCAATCAGTAACGCCACTCTTTCAGAGCGAGCTTGACTGCCAGTAACTCTTTATTGCCGATATTGTAATTGGATAGCTGGTGACAATCTACGGGACAAGAAGGCGCAGGGATGTAACCTTCCGTCCTCGGCTGTCAATTGAGAGAGCACGGCTCCAACTGCCATGTCAGAAGCGTTGACTTCTACTACAAACTAGCCACTTAGTTACCGCAGAAACCTTTGCAGGGCCCATCTGGAAGCTGCCCTCGGCCACTACGTACCCCAAGAAAGCCACGAACTTGGCATGGAACTCTCACTTCTCGGCTTTAACGTACAGTACGTTTTTGAGGAGGCGACAAAGGACCATCTGAACATGACAGGTATTTTCTGACATGGTTTTGGAGAATATTAAAAATGTTGTCCAAATAAACAAAGAGGAATTTATTTTGCATGTCACGAAGGATGTCATTAACTAAATCCTGAAACACTGCTGGGGCGTTAGTAAGACCGAATGGCATGACCAGGTACTCATAATGTCCAGTGGGTGTGTTGAATGCCATCTTCCATTCATCGCCTTCTCTGATTCTCACCAGGTGATAAGCGTTCCTGAGGTCAAGTTTGGTGAAGACGGTCGCCCCCTGGAGCAGCTCAAATGCCAAGGACAACAGTGGCAGAGGGTAGCGGTTCTTGACGGTGACACAGATTAAGATTAAACAGTTTACTTTTACTTGAGTGAAAAACGGGTTTCAAGGCAACTAGGCACTCAGGCAAAAAACACAAAAGACAAAAACTTGAGGCAAGAACAAAAAGGCTTTCAGTAGAGGTACAGGCAGGGCTCAGGCAAAATCCAGAATCAAAAAACATGCAAGGGGTCATACACAGTGGAGCAGGATAAACCAGAGCAAACAAGTCCAAGGGCTAGGCAAACTCACATGGAAAAAAAACAGGCCAGGTTCAGCAACATACAAACAGAGGCACAAAAAACAGCAGGCTAAGTGGAAAGTCCAAAAAGGCTGGGTCAATACCAAGGACATCCAAGACGCAAAAATCCAAAAACTTAGTTAAGCAAGAGCAGCAGAAAACTCCTCTGAACACAACGAGAATCTGGTGAAGACTGACTCTTCAGCCATGCCTTTTAGAGTGGTGGCTGACGAGGAGAGTGGGTGCAGGGGCAGGGAATCAGGACTAGGAAGTAGAGACACTGGAGCAGGCTGTGACAGATGCGGAGGCAGAGAAGTCGCTTTGGACTTGTTAAACACTTCCTTAAGATCGTGGTAACATACAGGAACATTAGCGATATCTGGGACTGAACTGGTGACTTTTGGACGAAACGGAGAAACAGCTCCTCTCAAGCAGGTCTCATGGCACATCCTTCCCCATTCCTAAACTATTACTGTCTCCCAGTCGAGTTGTGGGTTGTGCCGGTGAAGCCACGGATAAAGCCAAAGAAGAGTACAGTTGGTGGTGCCCCAATCCCAGCTGTCAAGCGAGCTCAATGTCCATTATATTTGCCTTGGCACCAGAGTCCATCAGAGTGGCCAGGGTATGAGATGCGTCAGTGAGAAGGAGATGAACCTGAAGCAGGGGCTTATGACTGGAGGGAGACAGGGAACGTATCAAGCTCATCCGGATCTCCCTTACATCCAGTGAGCTCTGGCTTTTACTGGAGAGATTGACTCGGTGGCCCTCACCTCCACAGTAGCAGGGATTAAAACTAACGACGTCCCGTCGTCCCGGGGACGTAATAAATTGTCATCGGGAGGATCAATATTCTAACTCGGGCCGACCTCGGGACGACGGGAAATTTGGCCAACTACATTTTTCTATTTAAAAATGTTCATCACATTTGCAAACCAGAACGGTGGTCGGTGGGAAACAATTTATGTGAAAATGTAAATGGAACAGGACTGGCTGGCGCGCTCGCGTTTATATTGTTCTGTGAGTCAAGTGGCAACAATGTTGCAGCCTGTTGAGCTCGCACTGCTTACTGCTAGAGCTCGGACGAGACGAAGTTGACTGTCACTTCAACTACTCAATACGATGTTGCGCTAACGATGTCAGGAAGATAGGAAGCTAAGAAACTGTGGGAATTGTGGTAGAAAGATACTTTGATAATGATTAATACTTTAACCTCCCACAAATTCAAACATGTCTACACATCCTCTGAAATTATTATGTTAAGCGATTCCATCACCTAGCCTACTCTAACTGGAATCGTCTGCTAGCTAGCTAACGCAAATAGCCAGTCGTTGTACTATTGAAACAATGTAATAACACACCGAAACTGTCTACTCATCACGCCGAGATTATTGGTTATCATACTCAACGTTTCTGGTTGTGGTGGCGAAAGTAATTATCCACAAGTTATCCACCATCAACAAAACAGGTAGACTGTCAAACCAATGACTACCAATGACTCGACTCGCTCAGCACAGAATGCATTGACTAGACATGCTCCGAAATGAAAATTTGTGGCCGAAGCTAAATAAAAATTAAACGCTTGGCCGAATGCCGAAACCGAATAGTGGATTTCACAACAAATGAATTACTGTCCTTTTGGAACAAGTACTTAGCCACAGTAGATAGGCTATTAATGTAAACACCAGCACCGCCAGCAATTTCCTAACTCCGCTCATGTCCTTCAGCCGCTCTCCGGCTCTCTCTCCCTCTCTTTCTCACACACACACTCGCGCACACACATACATTGCGCCGGCGCCGCCCTTTCCAGTCACCTCACTTTTAAAAGGCAGCTGTGGCCTAGTGGTTAGGGAGTTGGACTTGCAATCGGAAGGTTGCTGGTTCGAATCCCGCCCTACCCATGGTTGAGATGCCCTTGAGCAAGGCATCTAACACAACATTGCTCCAGGGACTGTAACTGAAACCCTGTAAATATCTGTAAGTCGCTCTGGATAAGAGCGTCAGCTAAGTGTAATGTAATGTAATGTAAAATCCCCAACACCGTGGAAAACAGGGAACAAACGCGGCGCCAAGAAGCTTGTACATACAACCGGAGGACAAATGGTTCCACTTTGGAAATGGTTTGAGTGACAGAGTGGAAAATAATTCGGTACACCCCTAATTAAGACCATTGTTTCTGCCCTGGTTTTGTGCAGGAGTCGCCAACCTTTTTCAAAGGGTCATTTTTGACAATATCAGAGACACTTTAACAAGATAGTCAATGACTACACATTATTATTCAATATGGTATTCAATATGTTATTGTTGTCATGGCTATAGACTACTGTATTTCCATTTATTGTTATGAAAATACAGATATTCTATTAGTGCATGTACTTCAAGTAAAGTGTGACAATTAAATATTAGAATATATGGTGGAGTTGTGGCAGAAGGTCATGTAGGCCACAGTTCTGTGACTGAGGGTGTTGATTGTTGTACCTAAACAAATCTAGTTTTGAATAAATGTTTTTCTTGCTATCAACATAATGTAATGTGTATTGTGTTTTTATTATATTATCAGTAGGTAACAATTTAAAATGTAAAAAAAAAAAATCGGGAAGATTCGGGACGGTTTAAAATGATTTTCGGGACACTTCCGGGACGGTGGTGAAAAAAGTTCATTTTAATCCCTGCACAGTAGAGACAGAGGCGGGAGGCTATGCACCGCTGCCGTTCCTCAGGGGTTAGGGGAAGTGCGACCCACCACCATGGGCTTGGGCTGGTCATGGAGAACAGACGGGGGTTGTGGGTTCTCTGGGCTGGATGATCGACTGGCTCTGGCGTCTCCTCTCTCACCTGAGAGCTTAAATTCGACGGTCGATCTGGACTTCCAAGTCGATGGCGCCAGAATTCCAGGAGCTGCACCTCACCTGGGTTCGAAAGTCGATGGATTAATCTGCCACAGTTCGATTCCCTTGGCGAGTGCTCATAAGGGCCTGGGACGTCTCCACAGCCGAGGCCCCCAAATCAAACACTTTAAGCATCTCCTCCGAGAAGGCATCGAATGAGGCACAGGCTGGAGTCTGCCATTCAAACTCGGCTGCTCCCCACAACCGAGCCTGTCCAGTCAGGTGAGTGATGACAAATTCGACCTTGGGTAGCAGGCTGAGTCTGGTGCAGTGGCGTTTTCTCCCTGAGGCCAAGGGAAGCCATTCTTCCCCTATTTTGTCCGGCAATAGCGGGCATTTTAATTGTAATATTTGGCCTTTTAATTTACCGGTTTTGCCCCTTCTACTGCGCTTCAATCATCTATCTCCTGTTTTCTCACTCAGTATTTTCTCACCCAGCCTGCCTTTGCCTCCTCGACAGAATCGACCTATCCTCACACACTACAAATATCCAAACATGACATTTGCACCTGACGTACATGTTTGAAATTAAATCAGTTTTACCAAACTGCCGTATAACAACTTTAAATAAAGTCAGATGGCAGACCAACACCAGTTATGAGGGAAATTAGGGTTTTAGAAGTTTTAAGGAGAAGAATTACGTTTGCAGAGAGTGACTAGCCGAAGACATACAGACATGCATGAGTGAACAGAGGGCTGTGATTGAAGTTTTGCTTTGTACCTGCTACACATGGTCTACAGATAATTTGCACTGAAACTATGTGCTGGAGCACCTTTTTGTGTTGAGGAAGTTTGTATGTTTAATATTATAGTGGTCTGTGTGAGAAAACAGAACTTGTATCTTTAGAAGTCTACCAATACATAGCCATTGCCAGTATGTGCTATGTAACGTTCTGCTAACCTGCTTTGTTTTTCATAACCTAACATGAATGTCGTACAAGTATTGCATGGTATAAACGTGGGATTTCGATAACTGACTTGTAAGACAACCTGTCCCCTCAATCAGTTTGACAGAAGTTTTTGCTTGCATTGGAAATGTATCACCTGTTTGCTGGTTTGCTATTATGGGTAGGCTACTTCATTTTGTTTTTCCACACCAGCCACTAGCACATAAACCAAACTTTTTTTTCCTGTCTTAGAATGATTAAAACATATTTGAAACAGACATGTAGACAGGACTGGCTTGTCAACCTATTCAAAATATCTATCAACTTTGTCGTCGTGGATGACCTAAAGGCCATTGATAAATTCTATGATGCGGTTATTGACCGCTTTGCAAGGATGAAAGAATTGTGACAGTTCTGTCTGCGTTACGTGAACTACCTATGTGTGTGCAATTCCTGCGTTCTATCTGCCAGAAATTCAACTAGTTTGCTGCAGATGTTTTCAAAATAGTCTACAAAAAGGTTGTTAGGGCATTGTCATGGGCTAGGGGTGTCCCAAGACAATAAAAGAGGACGGAGGAGTACTCAAAGTTAAGTTACATTTATTAAACAAGAAAAAGGTTGAACAAAACTAGACTAAAGTATACATGGGAATTAATCAGTGGTAAGTGGTGTAGTGTTCGCTGGTGTTGGCTGTGTGTAATGTGAAGTGTGCATGCTGGATGTTACAAATAGAGAAAGAAAATGAAAAGCAGCAGCCAGGTAGCGAGGCGAATGCCAGCCAGGAGAAAACGAACAGACATCTGAGGCGCTTCTTATAGGGATCAGCCACGCCTATGCACCTGTGCCGCTGATCAGATTTAACACAGCCACGCCCCAACATCAGACCTGCTTACAAAAGCCAGTAATGTCACAGGTTGGCCACTAGGGCCATCACACCTTCCCCCATAAAAGGGAAATCCCCAAGGATTTCTAATATCCAAAGGGCCTAAAGAGTCACCACATACTACAGACTGTTGCATAATAAAAATAATAATAATAAAAAAACACAATCATATTACAAATCAAACAATACCATCAAACTAAATAGACAAGACAAGTAGGCCTACATATGACATTCAAAAACACCCATCACCAGTGCAAAAACCATCATTGCAATGTATACATTTTTTCTTAATCCACATACATCATTCTAACCATCTGAGTCTAGACAATTACCAAATCCGTTAATCGAAAACAGTTTTCAAAACTCTCAATCCGGCAGATCTAAACAGCGTTTAAGCTCAGCCTCAAACATAACCTGTTGCCCAATATTCCGGCGCCTGGAAAATAGGAAACAGAAATGATGCACCACTAGAGAGCAGGAGCACGCGATAGCGCGTCCGCAGTGACGTTCTCCTTACCCTTAATGTGAGTAATCTGAGTAAAGCTGAAGAAATAGACTCCAGCGCATCAACCGCTGGTTTGGATTCTGGAGAGAATGAAGGAATACAAGTGGGTTATGGTCACAATATACATGAATGGGACCTGGGCTACTACCAAGATACACATCGAATGTTTGCAAGGCCCAGATTAAGGCAAGTGCCTCCTTCTCTATAGTTGAATAATTCAACTGATATGAGTGAAACTTTCGAGAAAACTGGGCGTTCAACAGAATCATCGCCATCTTGGAGTAACACGGCGCCAGCACCGACTTTACTCGCATCGACTTGCAGCTTAAAAGCCCTATCCATTCTAGGAGCGGCGAAGGGGAGGCGCTGATGTGAGAAGCGATTTTGCCTTCTCGAACGCCATCTGACAGGTGGACGTCCAGACAAACTGTCGTCCTTTCTTCAATAGAGAAGTTAACGGGACAACGACGGAGGAGAAGTTGGGACAAAAGTTTCGATAGTAACCCATCATACCAAGGAATCTCATAAGCTCACGCCGGTTCAAAGGAGGTGGAAAGGAATCGATAGCAATAACTTTGGCCCGCACTGGGCGCACAAAACCCTGACCGACAACCTTACCCAAATAAGTCACTGTCGCCCTGACGAACTCACACTTCGCCAGGTTGACAGTGAGATTGGCTTGGGCAAGGCGGGTAAACAGGTGGCGGAGACGATGCAAATGACAGCTCCAGGTGTCACTATAACAAACGGCGTCATCAAGGTAAACTGCACAGCCCTCTAAATTTGCCACGACCTGGTTCATAAGCCTTTGAAAGGTAGCGGCTGCATTTCTCAGACCAAAAGGCATGACTTTATAAGAATACAAACCGCTTGATGTTATGAAGGCCGAAACCTCGCTGGCACGAGCTGTCAAAGGGATTTGCCAATACCCCTTTAGCAAGTCTAACTTTGTTACAAATTTTGCCGAACCAACTTGGTCAACGCAATCCTCCATACGCGGGAGGGGGAACGAATCAGCCTTGGTGACACTATTCAATTTTCGGTAGTCAGTGCAAAATCGGTTGGTACCATTTGCCTTCTTGACCAAAATACAGGGACTGGTCCAGCTAGAAAAGGACCGTTCAGCCAGGTGATTTCTTAACAGAAATTGTACTTCATCTTCTAAGAGCTGCCGTCTCTCACCCGACACTCTATAGAAACGTTGTCTAATAGGGACGGCGTCTCCAACCTCAATGTCGTGGCTGATAAGGTGCGTTTGCGTAGGTGTGTCAGAAAACAGTGAGGGAAAATCCCTAATTAACTCACCAAGTTCAGAAGCCTGGTCAGGAGGTAAATGGCTGAGTAGCAGAGGCAAATTGGCCAACGACTCAGAGTTATTTAGCTTACCCAGCAATACTGCATCGTCTGGCTCAACAGCATCTTCCAGTGCTGCCACCACTGGAACAGAAGCGACACCAAACGAAGAACAGCCTGGCGACCCGCCCACCTCACCCCCACCCGGAGCTGCCACCATCGAGGCGAGGGCAGAGCTGGAACTGTTGACATTGGACACACAATAACGGTCATGGTACAGTTTTAATAAATTGACGTGGCACAACTGTGTACGCCTTTTTCTGTCAAGGGTAGCCACTACGTAATTGTCGTTATTCTCACAGCGCAAGATTTTATAAGGGCCTGCAAACTTGGCCTGGAAAGGGGAGTGAACTACCGGTAAAAGGACCATTACCTGATCCCCTAGCACAAAAGAGCGGATTTCAGATTTTTTATCATACACATTCTTCATTTTAACCTGCGCCTTTTGCAGCTGTTTTATGGCTAAAGAGCCAGCCAGATACAGACGACGTCGGAAACCATTCACATAGTCCGTCAGTGACTTTGGTGGTTCATTGGTGACACAATCATCAAACAAACGCGTTACCTGCCCTCTCACGGTATGGCCAAAGACCAGTTTGTTCGGGCTAAACCCTGTACTGGCCTGAGTGACCTCCCTCACTGCTAAGAGCAGCCAAGGCAGACCGTCCTCCCAGTCCCTTCCCAACTCAACACAGTACGCGCGAAGCATGGATTTGTACGTCTGGTGGAACCTCTCCAGCACGCCTTGACTCTGGGGATGCCTAGGAGAGGATTTGTTATGCTTGATGTTAAGGACGTGCAAGACTTGAGAAAACATTTTTGACGTGAAGTTGGTTCCACGATCTGACTGTATTAGTTTGGGCAACCCAAAAATGGATATGAACTGGGACAATGCTTTCACCACAGGCTTAACTGTGATGGAGCGCAAAGGGTAGGCGGCAGGGTAACGAGTCGTTTGGCAGATAACGGTAAGCAGATACACACACCCAGATTTAGAACGAGGTAATGGTCCGACACAATCAATTACCAGATGCTCAAAAGGCTTTGGCGCAGGTGTTATTGGCCTAAGGGGCACAGGTTTCAGCATCTGATTTGGTTTACCGGTCAGCTGGCATGTATGACAAGTTTTCACGTGAGAGGCAACGTCTCTCTTAATACGGGGCCAGTAAGGTCTTTTTAACACCCATATGACCGGCACAGTCGTGGGCAGTGGTTAAAACAGTTTTACAAAGGGAAACTGGCACTACTACCTGACACACACCATTAAGACCGTTGTAAGATGGACATTTACGCACCAACACATTATCTTTAACCAACGTCAACGTTGTTACTGTTGTTAGCCTTGTCAAATAAAGGTTGTAATGAAGTGTCAGTCTGTTGTTCCTCAATTAACTGTTTACGTGGGAGTGTGGGTAAACCAATCAACGGTGCGGGCCTAGGACAGTCACCTTCAGCTGCTTTGGCAGCGCGCGCAGCAGCGCGCGTAACTACTGTCGCGGGGGACATACAAGTAACATCCTCCCCACAAAAAGGCAGCACATAAGGTTCCCAAGCACACTTACCACCCGACTCAGACGACCCAGTAGCCCATACCAAGGAGTTAGCCAAGCCATTGCCCAGGATCATGGATACACCATGGAGAGGGAGCGCTGGACGCACTCCTACCAGCACTTCACCATTAATCATATCTGAAAACATACACACTCGATGCAAAGGCACAGATAAAACATTCATGTCAATCCCACGAACATAAACAGATTGATTAGAGTCAGACTCGGATGAAAAAGGTAATACTGATTGCAAAATAAACGATTCAACAGAACCAGTATCACGTAAAATATTAATGGGCACCTTTTTACCATCGGCACTCAATGACACAAACCCTTGCGAAAGAAAAGGAGCAAAACTAGGGTGAACGTTTGACTCACACACATTACGAGGCTGACCAGAAATAGATATCGCCAGGGCAGAACCATGAGCTGCGTCGGCAGCTGGCGCATGATGTTTAAACTTATTTCTGTTTTTTCGTTTCAACTCCTCGCACTCGAATTTCCAGTGCCCAACGCCGAGGCAATAATTGCACTTACGATTAGGATCGAGCTTACTTTGAGAATTATAAGAACGAGGATAACTGGATGGGGATACGTCAGACAGATGTCTAGACTGTGGAGCTTGACGGCCCCTGTATGAACGACCAATGCGAGCTGTTTGCGCGTATGCAAACTTAGTTTTGTGAACTAATGCGTAATCATCAGCCAATACGGCAGTATTGATGTATACAGCTACATCTTCTGGCAGGCAGATCTTAAATTGTTCGACCAACACAAGGTTAGACAAATCTTCGATTGACTCCACCTTGGTGGATGAACACCAATGTTTAAACTGGAGCGACAGCTCATCTGCGAACTCAACGTAGCTCTGATTTGGAGGTTTCCGCATGCCACGGAACTTTTGGCGGTATGCCTCCGGCACTAGTTCATACGCTCTCAATACAGCTTTTTTAACACAAGAATACATGCGGCTCTCAGGTAGGCCAAGCGCTGAATAAGCCTGAGCAGCACGGCCACTCAATGTACACTGCAACATCAAACAGCGAATCGCATCAGGCCACCCATACAGGTCCGCAACACGCTCAAACAGATTGAAAAAGGTATCAACATCCGATTCATCGAACTTAGGTAGAAGGCGAATGTTTTTAGTGATGTCAACACTAGGCGAACTACCCGAATCGGAGGAACCCATGTTACCAGCTTCAACAAAGCTTAAACGTTTACGCTCCAGAGCCAAGCACTCTCGCTCAATCTCCAATTTACCCAGTTCAATCTCTCGGTCTAGTTTACACTTCTCAGCAAGCACTTGTTGCTCCGCAAGCTGCTGCTTGCTCTTATCAATTTGGAGCTGTAGGAGTTCTTTTTGCTGATCGAACGTGAGATCACTGGCAACTAAACCATCAAACTTAATAGGAGGCAGTAAGGACAATTCCACGAGTTCCTCACAAACCAGCGTTTTCAAAACGTCTTTACGCCTCTTATCATAACTATTTAAAGGAATCTCATAACGTTCAGCCAGTTGGATCAGCTGATCCTTGGTGAGAGAGTCAAAAGCCTCCGCTGTAGGAGCGGCCACAAAGTCGTCTATCTCAGACATTATACCTCTAGTCAAAACCCCATCGAAGAAGAAAAAAAACTGATACCCCTTCAGGACACTCAAACAACTGTACAAATCAACAGACTCACCAGTTATCGTCCCCATCTGTACTAGCTAAAATGGAAAGTTAACTAGTCTACGTAGACCCTAGTCTTCGGGCAGTTACTGGTGGGGGGTTGTTAAGCACCTTAAACCAGGAGCACGAGCGGCCGACTGCAGCCACTCGAAACTCCGGACGTGCTCCCGAGACCAAGTTGCTGCTACCCACGTTCACCACTCAAACACAAAAAACTAAAACAACAAATGAGACGTCCGAAGACACCTCCTACGCCTACCGGGGAAGATACCAGGAAGCCTGCAAACACACAGAAAAAGAAATCGGTCCAATTATCAGTCTCAATTACAAACAGTGCCGAATGACAATTATAAAATCACGAATGGTGCCAACAATTCGTGACTAAAAAAGTCACAAAAAACGATCAAAAAGAGGAAAACGAACCCAAAAATGCACTCCACACGCCCCCACAAAAAGGAGACTGCTCCTGACACAAAAGGAAGGAGCAGTCAACAAAAACAAGGAAAAACGCTCACCGGCAACCCAGGCATGCTGCGAAAACAAACAAACGAACTAATATAACCCAAAAATTGGACGAATTTGACGAGCCCCCATATTGTCATGGGCTAGGGGTTTCCCAAGACAATAAAAGAGGACGGAGGAGTACTCAAAGTGAAGTTACATTTATTAAACCCGAAAAAGGTTGAACAAAACTAGACTAAAGTATACGTGGGAATTAATCAGTAGTAAGTGGTGTAGTGTTGGCTGGTGTTGGCTGTGTGTAATGTGAAGTGTGCATGCTGGATGTTACAAATAGAGAAAGAAAATGAAAAGCAGCAGCCAGGTAGCGAGGCGAATGCCAGCCAGGAGAGAACGAACAGACATCTGAGGCGCTTCTTATAGGGATCAGCCACGCCTGTGCACCTGTGCCGCTGATCAGATTTAACACAGCCACGCCCCAACATCAGACCTGCTTACAAAAGCCAGTAATGTCACAGGTTGGCCACTAGGGCCATCACAGGCATCCTTTTAAATGTGTGACATTTAAATAGTTTAATACAGAATACAATTTAGCAGTGTGTTGATTTGTGTAGGGAGAGAGGCAGCGCTTGTGTCTCACTTGCATTGCTTGCCGCACAGCCCATTGTTTTTAAACAAAACAATCAAACTAAAAATGCCTAACAAAAAAAAACTTTAAAAAGTTTTAAATTTTCTATTAAACAGCACACACATAAGGTAGTTAGTTAGCCTAATCACTAGTTATCTTATCTCGCCTGGCTTCCCTACAGAATTCCCCCACGCCACACCACTGGTCTGGTGCAGGGGCAGAGGGAACTGGAGTGTTCGTGAAGCCCTCAAGCTGGAGACGGGGAGCCGGGGGACAAACGAAGCCTCCGGGCGGATTGTTCCTCCGGACCAGGGATCTCCGAGCTGGCAGATGGTTGCGGCGGCAGTAAACCCAGGACCGGCAGAAGATCGCTGAACAGCCTCAAACTCAGAACTGCAGACATCAATGATGGTGGCGAGACTGGCAGGAGCACCTTACTGGCAGAGGTACAAAAACAGACAGGCAAAGTTCGCAATCGAGAGGACAAAAGGCAGGTCATTCTACAGTATGCTTGTTACACGTTCAGCTATGACTGGTTAACTATGCTAAACTATAGTTACACTAAGCGAACTATGAGTTACAGCAAATTGCAAATGTTGAAACTACCATAATAACATTCTGTTGGCTAATTACAGGGCTCAACGTTAACCCAAATTATGGAAATAAATGAAGAGTTTGGTTCCAAAATGCTATAAATCCATTTTGATCAATTTGAGTAAAAATGTGTTTTCTTTACCAAGAATGTGCTATGGTGAAAACCACAGTTTTCTGTTCCAAATTGTCAAGTAGCATTGTAAGGTTGTATTAACATAAAAAATTGAAATACAGATGTTAATTTTTAAAGATTTATTTTAAAAACAGATTTATTTTTTTCCAAAATGCAATAAATCCATGGCACATTTTTTTCAAAACAACATGAAATATCCATGGCATAAATATAAATATGTGCAAAATACAATAATAAATAACAAGGTAAGTTGAACAAGTCAGCATCTAAATCTCATCTCTTGACCACTGGGCCTAAAAACATTAACAAAAAAGCATTGCTATTTGAAAAAGTGCAACATTTCATAACAAAAAAAGAATAACTATACAACTATATCAAACATCAAGAACATAATGTTTCCAAAATCACATTTCTCTTACATTCACCTTCCACAACTGCTTTTCTCTTTGTCATGTTACATTCATGTGTGTAGTGTAGTATAGTGTACAGTAATGTATAATGCAGTGCAGGCTAGTGTATGTAGTGATTATTCATTGTAACAGAATACATTTCAACGTGTTGTCTTGGGCATTATAAATCACCCCATTGCTAAAAAGATCTTTAAAAACTATTTTTAAGCCCTAAGTAGTGCAGATGACCCTATTGGAATGACTGTTTATGTAAAAAAGAACTATACTATAAAAAACAATTAACAGCGGAATATTATTTTATTATTGTGCAGTCACCATAGTCATCATAGGTGACGTCTGCTTAGGAAACGCTGACAAGTCTGCAGCTATTCAGACTTACTGCACCAACAAATTTGAGAACAAATGCCCTTCTTTCTTCAAAGCACTCTGGAGAAAAGACCTGAAAAGAAGAAGCACGTTGTCACCTTCATGCAGAATATCTTTGATCGTGACCACTGAGTGGGCTCCTCCTCTCCCAGAGGGAAAAGAGTGCTGGTTTTTACCCATCTTTGGAGTTTACCACCCGCAGAAACCTGGCCAAATCAGAGTGGTCTTTGACTCATGTGCAAAGTGCTATTGTGTTTCACTTAATGACGTCCTTCTGTCTGGACCCAACCTAAATAACAGCTTGGTTGGAGTTTTGTTGCAGTTCACACATGAAGCCATCACAGTAACAAGGTTATTATAGTTAACGAAAACTAACGAAATAACGGAAACTAACATTTAAAAAACATTTTCGTTAACTGAAATAAATAAAAACTAAAATTAAAAGAAAAAAACGATAACTAACTGAAACTGTACTGTGCTCTTACAAAACTAACTAAAACGAACTGAAATTATAGAGAATTTTCCCTTCGTTTTCGTTTTTGTAAGGTTTATTTTCCATGCACTGGGAAACTCTCTCCCACATGCCCACCATGGACTAATGCCCACAAGCACACAGACTAGCTGCGTGCGCATCATAGACTGTGCGCATGTGGAGATTTCTGATCTGTTTACTGGCACATGTGCGACTAGCAGGCTGTCATATGGAGCCCCTTCGATACAAAGTAAGACGCCACATACTCCACGGGTACTACACGCCACACCAAAGATCAACCGTCTATGATCACACTAATACCGTCAGGCTTGAGCTACCGCTGTTATAACTTACAGCTACCGCTGTTAAGTTTGTGGGTGCACACGGTAGTTTGTAACGGTAGTTTATTCACACAGAAGTTTGTGTATCAGGTTTTCATCCCTTCATCCGTTGTAATTATGATGCACCTCACACAAACATGTTTAATAACTATTTTATTGGCTTATCTTTGAGCGTGATGAGTGGGAGCAGTACATTCTGCTGCGGAATCTGCAGCACTTCCTAGTTTCTGGTGAAAGGACCCAGCTACGGATGCCGGGCTGACTTTGCAGTGCCGGTCTCGGGTAATGCAACATGTAATGCAGTGTAGATGCCCAGACACTAACAAAATAATCATGTATGCATAAAAATGCAATGCATGCCTCTTCTGTCAAACCAAATTCTTTGATATATCTCTTTCCAAAGTATAACTTAGGTGTAAACTGTGCACCAAACCTGTGTTCCATTTATATTCCTTTGCATTCAAATTCAGTATTTTTTTTTTTAAATGTTCACTATCAGAAGATCTGGTGAAAGCAATCTCTTAAATAAAGTTAAATAATATCAATTGTGGTTTTTTTCCTTCAAAAAGTACAGATAAATATACTGTGATGGTATCAGATCAATAAGCAGTGCCAATAGTGGGGGGCCGCTGTGGCCTAGTGGTTAGGTAGCTGGTCTTGGGATTGGAAAGCCTCAGGTTTGAACCCCGCCCTACCCATGGCTCTGGATATGAGCATCTAAGTGCTAAGTGTGATGTAATGTAATAACAATAGTAGTAGTAGTACTGGTAAAATCTAACAGTGCTTACTATTTTTTTTAATCCTACTCCGGACAAATAAAGTATATTAAAAAAAAACCTAAAACTAATAAAACGAAACTAAAACTAACTAAAACTATCAGACCCCCTCTAAAAACTAATTAAAACTAACTGAATTAGAAAAAAAAAGTCAAAACTAACTAAAACTAAACTATAATGAAAAATCCAAAACTATTATAACTTTGCGCAGTAACTGTGGACATAGAACAGATTTTTTTTTTTTCCGTTATTGTTAGAGAGGACCATAGAGATTTCCTTCAGTTCTTCTGGCATGAACACAATGTCAATGACATCTGTGAGTATCGCATGAAGGTTTATGTATTTGGCAACAGCCGTCTCCTTCAGTTTCCATTTATGGACTTTGGTGTGCTGCAGCTCATGGCGAAGAGCAATTTGGATTAGATACACGATGCTTCATTGATAGGGAGTTCTATGTGGATGATGGGCTTCTGTGAAGACCCACCGCCAGCTAAGTCATTGTTCTGTTAAAACAAACACAGAGATGCCATATCCAACATTCGTCTCCACAAAGTAGCATCTAACAGCATGGAAGTCATGGAAGTATTTCCTGTGAATGGCCGTGCCGAAGGGCTCAAGGAACTCAACTTAGATGCTGATGCAACACCTATTCAGCAAAGCCTGGACCTAAGGTGGGAGTCATTTGAATGCATTAACTGAGCCGATCATGTCGACCACGCGTTTGTCTTTTCCTTGCAGCTCCAAATTAAGTTCGTTCAACATGTTAGTGAGATCAGTTAAAAACGTCAAGTCTAGCAGCCACTGATTGTCATTAAGTTGCTTGTGTTACGCATGTTTACTGACAAGAAGAAACTCCTTAATCTCTGATGAGCTGTTGAAATCTCTGCAATAATTTCCCCCTACTAAGCCATCTCACGTTGGTGTGTAGCAAGAGGTCACAATAGTTTTTAAGCATCTTCCAACTGTGGACGGAACTGACGTCTTTTTGAAGAGTAGTGGTGTGTCCCGAACGAATCGGTTCTTTTGAACGGTTCCTGGGGAGAAAAGTCGTGAACGAGTTCGCTGCTTTCGTTCCCGGTCATTCCTTCGAGAATAAGCGCAGCAGTCTGTGTACTCTGTCAGTGGCAGCAGTGAAGGCCGGCAACTAGCCAGCCAGTCGTCTGCTGCGCTGTTGTGTTGTCTTCATTGAGTTTGAGACGTTCTCATGCATATTATCCAATGAGAGCCTATAAAGCATAGCAACTGTTTCCATGAGTAAACAAAAGAATCAATGTTAATCTAGTGCTACAGAAGACAACAGTAGTTGTTAATAAGGTTTGTAATAAAATTATATTTACTTTGTGTTATAAATGTTCATATTTAGCCTATAAAGCATAGCAACAGTGTCTATGAGTAAACAAAAGAATGTAATTCAGCGATGCGTTATATAACTTAACAGTAGTTGTTAACACCATTTGTAAGGAAGTTAGGGGTGGGCGGTATAGCCTAAAATTTATATCACGGTATAAGTTGAACCATAGATGGTAGACGTTATATATCACGGTATACTTTGGTATGTAACAGTACTAACTGTTAACAGCTTCTTAATGCTGAATGTCAATATTTCTGAACGTCACCAAACACGATATAAAACATTGTAACATTTTCGTGTGGGAACTTGGCTCAGCCAGAGGTTAAGCAAACCGGGACTGAGCTAAATATACAACACGTTCAGAGCAGAATAACTTCGTATTCCACAGGATCCGCACACAAAACAACTAGATGAACACGTGAGAATGATAGCACAGGAAATGTTGGGAGAGTGCAGTCAATCCGTGCGCTTTACCAAATGGACAGAACTGGGTCGTCAGTGACTTGCTGTCGGCGCAGATGGGTCAGTCAAGTGCAGGTGTAGCTGTCTATGAAACAGCACGACAGGCTCCTCATTAAGCATTACCTAAAGCAGTGGCAGTTCTACATTGAATTACTC
Source organism: Coilia nasus (assembly GCA_027475355.1). NCBI lineage: Eukaryota > Metazoa > Chordata > Actinopteri > Clupeiformes > Engraulidae > Coilia > Coilia nasus. The sequence goes on along the minus strand of CM050215.1, from coordinate 10,070,484 downwards.
CCCGGGCGAGACCCCCTCCTAAACTTGTAACCGTTATGGTAACCAAATCTTATGGTGAAATTAGATCTTGTGTTTGTTGAGCTAAGACCGAATTATTGTTGAGTATAGCAATTGTAGCATCATAGCTAGAAGGCTAACAAACGTAAGAGTTAGGGCTCATTCACACCAAACTCTCTCCGTATTCAGCGCGTGGCCGTATTCTGTCCGTACAATATGTTTCTATGGTGATAGAATACGCTGAGAACACGGTTGCGGTGGGAATGGTCTCATCTGCCAACGTGCATTCTAAATGAATACGGACAGAATACGCTCAGAATACGGCCACGCGCTGAATACGCAGAGAGTTTGGTGTGAATGAGCCCTTATACCATGATTAACATTAGCCCTTCATTCATGGCATGGATAACGTGATCATGCAGAGAGAACAGTTGCATACCTTCATCTTTTGCTCGTTTCTACACTTTTAATGGCTTTGACCTTTTTCTGTCCATCTCCTTCTGTTTGTAACTCGACAGTCAACATACTGTTTTTCCCATCCCATTTCCGAACCAGGAATTAAGACTAATTCACCTTGGTGACCGCCTACTCGTTTTGTATTGCCCTGTTTTATTAGCCTTTCACACAATTAAAGGAATTATAAACTTGTAAATATAATGTTAGGAATAAAATGTGCGTTATTGGGAAGGAAGCTTATGTGTGACTGACTTCGCTTACTAATTGCAGAGTATTGCCCATTGCGTTTGCATTGCATTTGAGAGACTCAGAGGTGCTATCCCCCGCGCCCCCTCCCCTTTGCCCTTCTCTCACAGCTTCTGTGCACTGGAACTTTGTTTACAAGGTTTTCCAACGTAGCTGACTTGCTGTAGCAAACCGACCGTAAGTAATGTTACAACCGCGGAAGATGAGCAATTTTGAAAATAGGCATGTCAGAATAACGTGAATTCTGCAGATTATGTTTTCCTGTTCAGTATCCGACATCTTGTAGCCAAACCATGACCAGATTACAGAAGTTGAGTCGGTCTTTTTTACGAGCTCCTTCTATTCCATGTGTTCACTGCTTGCAGCTATTTTTCCTTCTTCCTTGTTGTGGTGACGCAATGAACTATCACGGTAGGAAGGTATAACCCAAAATCTCTACCGATGGCCAAATTTATACCGCATACCGTTTATACCTTTTATACCGCCCACCCCTAAATGAAGTTGTTATATTTACTCTGCCTTGAATGTTGAATAATTCATTATTCATTTTAATTCTTTTAATGGGATTGGTCATTCACCCATTGATCATTGTACTTGTACAGACTCTGCCTCCTCTCTCGTTCTTGTGTTACCACGTAGCCTATCCATACATCATTGAATTCTGGCGTAACTGGGAAGATATTATTCTGATATATATATAGCACTAATGCTGATTCAATGCACTTCACTTTAAGATTGACTGACTGGACAAACGGACTTTGGTTTCATGGCTTGGAGTCGTGCAAGACACGTGATATTACGTCATCCAAAGAAACGAACTGGTGAATGAATCCAAACGAGTTCTTTAGAGGAACTGAACGACGAAGTCACTGTTGACTATCGCGATTAGTAGTGGGCCCCCCTGCTTTAGATAATTCAGACAGCATGGTCGTGAAGAGGTGCTCATTATCCTTAAAAGACGTCCATGCCCTTGAGAAGGCTTTGCTTGTAAGTTTATTACTGTGTAGAATTTATGTACTAAGAAGTCATCTGTTTTATGGTCGAATAAATAATATAGCAAGCAATATAGCGTGTTTTCAAGTCATATGTAGAACTGGTCGTGTGCTATATGTATGTAGAAAGATGAAGAAGGCACATTTTTATGTACATTTTCTGTTTATTTATAGTTTTAAGAGAGAGAGAGAGAGTAAAAGGAAAAAAAGAATTCTTTGAATTAAAGACTGAAGTAAAAGCTTGAAATCTACTTCTCCTTCGGAGGTTCGTTGAATAGCCTAGTGTTAGCTGTCTGTTATGCTTAACAGTTTGTCACTTTTCACATCTCTTTTGTCGTCTGTGTAACTGCCGAATATGCACTCTCCTGAGGCTCATTATATGTCAGTCTGTTCTTGGATGTGTTGTTGACTGACTGCCATGTTTTTTGCCCTTTTTTTGACAATCAATCTGTGGATACAGCGGCCTGTAGTGGTATCTTGCTGAAGGTGGGATTAGGTGTAACTGGACTGTCATCTGATTTGCCCTTTTTGGATTGCCCTCTGATTTGTTGCTAAACAAGTTTTCACTTGTGATTATTACAGTGTGTCTTTTCCTGAGGTAACTCAGAAAATATCACACTCATATCAACTGGCACAAACAAACAGTGATTAAAACAATAAGACATGATATTGCTCATAAATATGGTATGGTACATATTTATCAATATAGCAATTGAATAACAGAATACATATTGCATTGTTAATATGCACGTCAAATATGACCAGCAGTTTTCTGTCTCTCATTTGGTTCCTCTCTGTTTTTCATTTGGCATAGGTTGTTTATGGGTTGAAACATGATTCTTTTTACACTGGGTATAATATTTTATAGCAGCATAAAACGTCTCATCTCTAAAGCCATAGATCAGGGGAATAACTGCACGTGACACAATAGTAAATGCTAAAAAGTTAAAATAGCGCACAATAAGAAATGCGTCAAAATCAATCGCCAAGACCCTTGCCTCAATATAAGGGCCAAATATCTCTAACGTGCACAGGAGGATCTGTAACATGTGGAGGAGTAAAGTCCGCTGGCCCTTTGCTGCTGCCTTTTTATCTGTGCCTGATGCTCGTTGAGCCACTCGAAAAATGGACCCATAGCAGAAGAGTATGACAAGTAAAATGGCCACATAATTCATAATTACCAGGTTGCCCCTCATCATCATGTGCCACTTTGCCAGAAGCATAATTTCGTAATAACAGAAGTTAAGTCTAATAAAATAGCTTTGGGAGACAACAGAGAGCATAATGAAGAAGTCTATAAAGGGCTTTAGGAAGCTAAGGAACCACACTGAAGCTATGACTATGGAAGTCCTTATAGGGGAAAAGATATTGACATGTCGTAGTGGCATGCAGATCGCCACATAGCGCTCCAGACACATGGCAGTGATGATTAATGGTGAGACCTGTGTGACAGCATGCATGACAATGACGAAAGGGATGCAGAAACTAATAGGCAACAGCCAGTGAATGTGTATGGTGATCACCACAAAGTTTGTCATGAGAAATAGTGCGGAGTCGGCCAGCAGTGTCTGGGCAAAAAGCAGGTAACGTGGCTCGGTCCTCAAGGCCTGCTTGCGGTGGAAGACAAAGTACATGAAGAGGTTGATGGAGATGAAAGGCCAGATCAAAATCTGCACCAGAGACGTGGTGATGTTCAAGCGTGTCTTGTCATTGCCCCTAAGCAGCTTCTCGCCACTGCTGTCGTTCATCTCCCTTCACATATACTATGGCACATACATAGGAATCAAACTAATTAACAAGTGTGCACCAGAGACATGGTGATGTTCATGCGTGTCTGGTTGTTGGTCTTCAGCAGCCTGCTGCTGTTTATTGTACTTAGCACCTACTGTGGACACAAAAAAAGAAATAAAGCAGACAAGCACTTTTCATTGTATTGTACATACTACATTTATCAAGCTTAGTCTTTCAATAAGTGTAAATTAAGCGTAAAAACACATACTCCCTAGGGCAGAAACTGTAAATGCCAGTGGCTTACCAGGTGAGTTGTTTAAATACAGTATATAGTGGAAAAAAATTAATTGGGCTGTAAAAAGACACACTGTAAAATGCAAAACCATACAATCACTTGCTGTTTGGTCAGACCAGAGAGAGAAACTAAGAGACATACATGTTCCTGCCGCTAAAACAAAAATTCTTGGTTCAGAAGAACATTTAATAACCACAAATGACCTAGAACAAAATAATCACATATTTTTAGATGAAAAAAAAACAGCCATTGAAAGATACCATTATGAGCAGTCATCAAAAGCTTGTCAGTAACATACCCTTATTCTTATTGATCCTGAAACGCAAAACCACACCCCTAGACAGCTGTTGTAGACTGCTGCTGTAGACTGCTTTTAAAGGTCTTTGTGGAGACCCCATGGTACTGGTTAGCTGAAATATTTATTTATTTGTTTATTTATTTATTTATTTTCATTTTTTTATTTCCTCTTGAGTCCACCTACAGGTTGGAAGTGGAATTATCTCTCATTCAAACTACAGAGAGACAGCCCACTCCAAACTCAGTGCAGTTATAGCCAATGGAGGCCAACAAAGTGCATTCAGCCTTTCACCCTGTAACAAGTTGATGAACCACTGAAACGATTTTGGAAATATTATTTTAAGGTTGAAAAACTTATTGAAAAAAGTCTTGCTTTAAGAAATGTATTGTTTTCATCAAACTGCATGATCTGTTTTTGGACAGAAGAACTTAAATTTGCTAATGAAGCTTGTATATGCCACCATGGTGTGGAACTATTGTGGATGTGTCCAGAGCAGGGACATTGCTAGGCATGTAGGTGCACAAATTATATACAATTAGACCAGAGTAGGCTAGTAGGCCTGCTTTACTGCGTGAGACTGAATGTCCTTAACATTTCATTCCTGCTGGCACCGGCTAAAAGTAAAACACGGCGCAGTAGCAGAAGTGCCACCGGGCTTGTTCGCATTGCTTCGTGCATTGGGTTCACGTGAGTTTCATTGAATGACTAATACACAGATGCAACAAATGCCTGCCAGTGTGACCTTTCGCTCTGTGTGTGATGTGTTTTGACTGAAAGGGGGAGGGGGGAAAATTGTGCTCGCCACATTATTCTTTGCAGCGATAGTTGTTGCATCCCAATTTAAAAGCGGTAGTTGACGAACCCCAGTTCAATAGGATAACAGTCATGTCTATGTCTACACCAGAGCAGAACGTTCGTCAGACCCCACATAAACAAAGGAAAACTGTGTCTCAGAGCAGTGAACATGAATGATTGCAGGCTGATTGCAACTGTGTTGATTTATGGATTAAACTGAATAAATCCTAAAGGTTTATGGTTAGTGTTCCTATTTATTGTGAGTTTCCAGCAGTATTAGCCCATGTATGTGTAATATGTTTTATAAGATAAGATGTTGTGAGTGACGTTGCAAGTGAACATGCTTTAAGAAGGTAATTCATTGTCTGAGGAAATAGTTGTGCACCACATAGCAAGTAGTTGCTTTATCATGGAAACAGCCAAAAAAAGCTCTACTACAACTCTGAGTTTAATAGACTGTAAGTTTTCCTCTAACAGCCATATCAAAATACACCATAAGCGTGCTAGCATGCTAAATTAGTTTGCTAATCTGAAGATAATATGAGTCTCTTCAAACTAATCTCTACGTTTAGAGAAAATATAGTTACATGGGGACCTGTATTTGTAATGAACATTGTCTGTTGTGAGAAATTCATTTTGTCTGTTTAGAAAAAATATTTTCGTATGGCATAGTGGTTTTCAGATCACCTATGACTGGTAGTGTTTAACAACAGCCTGTCAGCATCGAGTTTACCACAAGCTACAAGCTGAATATTTTCAGGGCCGAACGGAGTACTCAACCCTTTTTGCGAAATCCGTTGGTTCCTAAAACATTCCAGGAGAACGGGAGACACATGAAAAATTACCCGGAACTTACTGTAGTGGAAACCCCCTACATGTCCCTTTAGGGGCTCCGTAGGTTGGCACCCCCCTGTTTGACAAACATCAGTTTAAGGGAACAACAGCAAGGCAACAAAGAAGATTTTACATCACATAATTAACTCATTCGATGCCAATGACGCGAAAACGCTGTCTTTTACGATAGTAACACCCAGTGCCAATGACGCGTTATCGCGTCAATTTCGTTTTTTTACAGGGGAGGTGGGGTAATCATCTGATCTAGCTTGTGTAAAAAAATCAAAGTTGTAATCACAAGGGAACCCATTCTGTGGGTAGTACCAATATCAGTGTGGATATGTGATCATCTAACATTGTCTCAAAGAAGAGACACTGGACCTGGCTTGCTCAATTGCTCGCAGTTTTGCACACTGCTAGCTTGATCAAAATAAATCCTGTCAGCACGTATGTTGAAGCTACTGTTTTCCTAGCAACATCTCACGTTTAGCTTCTGCAAGCCACCAATAGATTAATTTCACTTTAGGTAATGCATAATGAGCAGCCTGTCGCGCTGTTTCATAGATAGCTACACCTGCACTTGACTGACCCGTCTGCGCCGACAGCAAGTCACTGACGACCCAGCTCTCTACATTTGGTAAAGCGCACGGATTCACTGCACTCTCCCAACATCATAATTTCCTGTGCTATCATTCTCATGTGTTAATCTAGTTGTTCTGTGTGCGGATCCTGTGGAATACGATGTTATTTTGCTCTGAAGGCGTTGTATATTTAGTTCGGTTCCGGTTTGCCTATCCCCTCTCTGAGGCAAGTTCCCACACTAAAATGTTATAATGTTTTATATCGTGTTTGGTGACGTTCAGAAATATTACATTTACAAGCATGGAGCAGTAGTCTAATTGCATAGCTTACTCCGATACTAGATGTATGGACCGGTATTTTAGATCGTGTTTATAGGTCTTCTCTGCTGTACACACACATGCATACACACGCGCGCGCACACACAGGGGGAGAGCTAGAAGCACTACAGTTATAACATAGTGTGCTGTACATAAATAGCTGCTAGAAAGTCTAATTTTTGCCTTTGAAATGTTTACGCACAAAGTGTTTCCCATGAAGTGTTGCTTTTAGCTGTGCTTCAAAGAATCTATGAAATGTGCCTACATGGTTTTATAAATAAATTTGTATTTTTTAAATTTATAAATAATGTTGCCAGCGTTATTTTTGGTGCAGTATACAATGGGATCACTTTTCATAATGTTTGAGATGTCTCTGAAGCAAAAACAATTGTAATCAAAGACATTTTCTGCTTGAAATGTTGCTCGTTACAAAAAGCCATTTTTCTCAGTATTTTGGTCAGAAATCAGCATTTTTAGTTACACCCACCCATATTCTCCAGACAATTGCTAAGGAATGGAAAGAGGTACAAACACATTTTTTTTTTCTGATGATAAAGGAAAGTCCGGAGTTTCTTTTGGTATGTTTTTTGTTGACACAGACATAGAACTCAATTTTCTGTGGGTCTTGAAACAACACTGAAATGTTCAAAAAATCCTTGGCACTGGGACGTGACCAACTTTGAAAATGGCTGGCACTGAATGAGTTAATAAATACCTTACAAAAGCTAATAAACAAGAATAAGTTCTTTGGTAAATACCATAAACGTTTACAGACATTTCAGGAACATCATTACAATAATAAGATAACAAAAGTTGAACAAAAGATCTGAACTGTCAACACCACCCATGTTTTTAAAAAAAATCCTGGCACTGGGACGTGACCAACTTTGAAAATGGCTGGCACTCAATGAGTTAACCAGTTTACTTATATAGAACCTACAGTAATATAGTTTAAAAATAGGTTTGTGAATATTAAGCAACTGCTACAGCTGCACATAGGATTGTAGGTCCTAGCAGCCTGTAAAATGTGACTCTGGTATTGTCAACTGTGAGACATTATGGCAATTAATTACTTGGGTTATTATGCACCACATTTAACACCATTACCACTATTTATTTCTTGACATTCATGGTTCTTACCCAGTAATCATTCATATCAGAATATCATTGTCTGTGGTGTGTGTGTGTGTTGAATGTATGTTTGGGATTGTATGTAGGGATGAGCGTAAATGTGGATGTATATGTAAATGTGATTTTGTGCATAATGTTAAGGTTTGTAAACTTATATTATGTGGATATGTTTTCTAAAGGAGTGTGACTGTAGACATAGCAGGGCCGGCCCAAGCCTTAATGGGGCCCTAAGCAAAAATTCCTTAGGAGGCCCCCTTACCACCTCCTCAGCAACAGATGGTTAATTTTCCTATAGCCTACATACTATGTGTGTAGTTTATCCACCGTCATTGTCGCAATATGTAATGCGTTTAAAATACACCAGTCATTCTGACTGTTTTAACTGAAGCAAACCCAGATTGGCAGTCATTCTTAATCTATTTCGTTATTCTGTGAATCTGACTGCAAGACGAGCTTTCATCACTTCTGCTCAGCATTCAAATTCGAAGTTTACTTTTGCTAAATCTGTCCACCAGAGAACAGTCATGTATTGTCTATCACCATTACTCTGCTGCAGGCAGGACAGGCACATTATCAGTTCGTCAAATTTATTAACATTCAAATTGAAATCAATCAACCATTGTTAGCGATCTCACAACAATGATCAAGAAGGAGACTTTGAGAAGTTAATATAGTTTAAAACATGTCAAGACAAGCAGTTATCCGCATCCCCAACCTTGCAGCTTCTCAATTTGGATGGAAATATCTAGAAATGACCACTAGCAATTGTGCTAGGCACCAACAAAATTGGAGCTACCTTTAAGTGTACAAACAGATCCCATTCGAATAAATGAACACGTGTTGTCCACTTGAACTAATACACATTATAAGTGGGTGTTAGCAAGTGGCAGCCAAACATCCACCCAAACGTAATGAAAAGCCACTGTGAAAAGCAGTTCTAAATTACGCGCTAACAAACACATTTAGCTAAGTAGTGGCATGCTGTGTCCCGAAAACAACACTCATTTTGTTAAAATCTAACAGTAACAAGTTATTCTCTTACTCTTGGTACAATAGGCTGTTGTGGATCAATTTAACGCACATTCGAAACTTCAACAACTGTAGGAAGTAACGTGATGACCGCTATATTTATTAAAATACCAACCATCCATTTGAATGGAATGGGGCTTCATGCTACAAAGTCACTGCTGCTGTATGACATCTCCAAGACAAATGGTGGCAACCTGAATCAGCACGAATCAATGACGCATCTCATTGGAAGGACTTTTTTTAGAAGATTTCCGTAAGTTATCAAAGTGTAATTAAATAAGCTATTGACTGTATATTTTTATTGGTCTTTTAAAAAATAATAATAATACAGCACGACCAAATGCAACACTGTTGATATCGATTTCGTTAAAATGACTAGTCAACAGGGTGGGGTGGGGGGTGGTGGCGCTGAGGACTGTCTGTTGTTTTCTTCCCATCATGCACTGCACTTTTTGCAACATCATTTCTCGAACAGAATCCACTTATAAGTGCTCCTATATTAAGTTTGACTTCAAAATATTATAAACAGTCATTTTTAGAATTAAAAGTGGCACAAAAAGAACACCCACCGTCATAGAGGAGTATAAGGCAAAATTCTATCTATATAAAGGCTGCTAACATGTTGTGTTGCGTTGCGTTGTGTTGCGTTGCGTTGCGTTGCGTTGCGTTGCGTTGCGTTGCGTTGCGTTGCGTTGCGTTGCGTTGCGTTGCGTGAGTGAGATCGCGGGTTCACCGCGTGCGGTTCAATGACACATCAAGGTAGAGTGATCAGGGGGCCCCAGAGGTGGGTTGGGGGCCCTAAGCCGTCACATAGTTTGCTTATGCCTCGGGCCGGCCCTGGACATAGGGTGCTGTTACTGGTATATACAAATATTGTTTGTAAAGTTTGTAAATTTGGGCAATATGTACTAGTGTACGCCTGTTATCTCTGATATAACTACAAATTTTGATAACAGTATCATTAAAAAAGCAGTGTTTGTCACCTTGTATTCTTGGACTATGTTACGAGTTCATTCTCAAGAGTTCAGTTGTATGCCTGATGAAATCTGCGACTGCATTGTTTGTGGGGTGTTGTTCAGGTGCTGTTTCTAGGACCTCTGGGACTCGAGTGCAAGATGTTTTGCTAATTATCTTCTTAATTAGTGAACAGAATGTTTGTTTTCAAAGCCATCAATGTTTTGCTCATTAAAAGGTTAATAAATTATTCACTCATTGAGCTGATGACTATAGTCAACCCTGGTATTTTTAGTAAATGATACACTAAGGTTTTGTGTTGTTTTCATGGTAGGGTGTGAAAGGCAACCTCCCCATGGGGTGACCAACCGGCCATTCTCACATAGGCAATATTGACAGGTTGTTTTGATTTATTGAAAATGTTACAGTGCCCGTGCAGTGAGAGGCTGTGCAATACAAGGTCCTTTTTGCACAGGTAGCATAATCTGACAGGGGGTAATGGCCTATCCAAATTCGCTACCGTTGATGTCTTTTTGTAGGTATAGCATAATCTGACAGGAGGTTTTGGCCTATCCAAAGTCTTGAGGTCTTTTCACAACCTGCCTTGAAGTCGTTTCGCAACCTATGAAAAGCATGAGAGCATGCTTCCCACGCTGTTACAGTGCCCATGGAGTGAGTAGCTGTGTAATTCAAGGTCCTTTTTGTAGAGGTATCATAACCTGAAAGGGTTTTAGCCTATTTGTTCTTTGTAAACCCTAGCCTGCATAACACTGTAGTACACCAACTGTTTGGATGTGAAAAAGTACAGATTTAATATAAATGTAATCCTTGAATTTATTAAAAGAGAGTAGTACACATAGACTAGATAAGCACTCAGAGAGGTGCTACACCCACACCACCATGCACTTGGCCAAAACTTCAACCTTGACCTCTGACCCTGACCTTGGACTGATTAAATACAAAATCGTTAGCACAGGTCTTGACCCCAATCCCAACCTTCCTACCAAGTTTGATCCAAATCGGATCAGAACTGCCAAATTTATAACCGCATTTAGTTAATTCATTCAAGGTCACGAAAGGTGAAATTTGACATGATATTTAGAAAGTCCATATGTGTACTTTATATAAGTGTTTAATGTAAACCATGACTGTATCTCGCATCTAAGCATTTTCATGATATGAGCTGTCAAAGTATTCCCATGCACTTAGCATGGGGGCAAAACTTTGACCTTGGCCTGTGACCATGACCTTGGACCAATTCCAAAGGAAATTGATAGTGCATGTCCTGACCCCAGTCCCAATCTACCTACCAGGTTTGATCCAAATCGGATCAGAACTGTTCCAGTTATTGCTGTGAAGGACAGACAGACAGACACGCACGATTACAATTGCTATGCACGGGTGTAATTACCTTTATTATGTGCCATGTTGTGGTCAGTTTGTAAACCACTATGAAACCACTCTATCCAGTCTGTTATGCACTATAGGGAGACCAGAGGGGATACAGGGTTATGTGAACCTTCACAAGACATGGACTCATTGTCTGCCATCATTATTTACCATATTTGTTCCATGTTGGAAATGTAGGTTAGTGACTGATGCAGAATGCAGCAGAATTGATAGTCGTAAAGCAAAGCCTGGGTCCCATATGCCATAGACCTGACTTTGGTCCGCACAACGAATAATGGCAAACTGATAAGAATTATGACTTTATTCATGGCACAAAGTTGGGGAAGGGACGCATTTTTGTAACATACAATAATAGATTACCTTTATTATGTGTCATTTTGTGGTGAGTTTTTATAGACTATAAATTATTTATGAAATCCACAGTAAATTCATACATCAGCATTCAATGTGCAGTCTGCATTAGCTAGAATTGTTGTACATTTGTGTACTGCATGTAAATATTTAAACTGAGCCAACAATGAGACATTGTTACTCTACAAATTGCAACTTGCACCTCTGTGTAATGCTTGTTGCATAGTGAGTTGACAATAAAGTACACTTTGACTTTGACTTATTTTTCTGTGGAGACTGATATCATTCCGCACCTGGCATACTGCTTTATAGATGCATAAAACCGCTCATCTCTAAAGCCATAAATCAGGGGACTTGTTGCTCTGGAAAGTACGGAAAATGCCAGAAAATTGAAATAGCGCACAATGAGATACACATCAATATTTCCCATCTGTATGATCCTGGTTTCAATGAATGGGCATAGTGTCTCTAGGGTGCACAGGAAGAGCTGTAGGAGGTGCAGCAACACAGTCCTCTGTCCCTTTGATGCGGCTTTCTTGTCATCACCCGAGGCTCTCTGAGCGATGTGCATGATCGACCTGTAGAAGAAGAGGAGTATGAGCAGAACGACAGCATAGTTTAGAATGTACAAGTTCCCCCGCATAGTCATGTGCCACTTTTGCAACAGCAAAATCTCAAAGTAGCAGAATGTCAACTGGGAAAAGTATGCACTGGTTACATAGGAAAGGAATATAGCAACATCAACAAAAGTTTTGAGGAAACTGAAGAGCCACACACAAGCAATGACTATCTTTGTCCGGTTGGGGGTAAAGATGTTGACATGGCGTAGTGGCATACAAATGGCCACATAGCGCTCCAGAGACATGGCCACGATAATGGCGGGCGAGACATGTGTCAGAGTGTCCATGATGATGCAGAGAGGTATACACATCGCCACTGGCAGTAGCAGGAACACATGGTAGGTTATCACCACAAAGTCAGTCAGCAGGAGAAAGATGGCGTCAGCAAGCAGGGTCTGGGCAAAAAGGACATAGCGAGCCTCTGCCCTCAGCACGTGTCGTTTCAGGAAGACGTAGAACATGAAGAAGTCGATGGAGACAAATGGCCAGACGAAGAGTTGAGCCACAGCTGTAGTCACATCCAGACGTACGGCGTCGTTGCCTTTCAGAAGGGTATCGCCACTGCCGTTAACATTGCTACTGTTGCTGTTCATATTTTATCTGCTGGATTAAAGCACACAAAATAAGCTCACAGGTAAAATATGGTGACGATAAACAACATTAAAAGATATGTTATTAGTGGCTTCTCAGTACTGAAACATGTTACAAGTACAAATAATAGTACAAATAAGAGTATATTCACAGAAAGACATAATATTGTAAATATAACAAGGATTTTAGAAATATTTACAATTTCATAATGGACATATACAATTTACAGTATACAATTACATAATAGACCTTAACAACTACGGTGATATCCACTGATTTGCCTACCAGTTAGTCCATCTTATCCAGCAACCTCTTACCAGCTTTGTTACAACTCTACAAGCCACCTTTATTTATACCATAGTGGATGCCATTGCTTCATGCTGCCTGCTCTCCTGAGTAATAAAGCCCTTGCTGAGGACCTATGTCTCACTCACTGAACACATAACCAGAGGTGGACATCCTGGTTCAGAAAGTAAAAGTCCTGCCAGATATGTGTCCCAGCCAATTCACTGACCCAGCTGATCATAATTAGCATTACTCTTTAGCCAAGTAGATTAACTAATTAGAGAAATGCACAGGCAGGAGAAATATATGGCAGGACTAACCATATGTGACCACTAGAGGCAGAAAAGGATGCACACCAGTGTGGCGGGCCCAAATCACATGGCTAGACTGCTATTTTTAAATCTGTTGTTATTGATCTGTTCTTGTATCACCTACAAAGTCCACACAGTTGGGTTAGCAAAAAGTCTGTAAAGGAGCACATTTTCAGATTCTACAAAATTTAAAAGACCTCAATTTTTATTTTTGCCGTTTAGAATATTCGTTTATGGGTGTGTTAAAATAGATGAACATGTTTGAATGCTTCAAAAAACGTAGACTTTCTCACTTTGTGCTTGAAGCTTGAACTGTGGTCTAGTTGTTGGGTAAATACAATAGAAAAGACACAAGTGGTATGCAAGTATTGGCAGGCAAACTGAAAAATCTCTTTTTTTTTGTCCAACAGTTCAAAACAGACCGTGACTCTGGTGTTTAGCACCGTCATGCAAGTACTCATAAAGCCCTTTAAAACTCACCTATTGGCAGAGGTGGCATATCTGCGTGAAGTTGGCACCCCATGTGTTGAAAATAAGTACAAAATCATTTGTGTTTGTGCATCGTTTGTACACATTTGTGCAGGCGAAATAAACATTTGTGCACAAACCATTTTAGAAATATTGAAGATTAACTAAATTGGTGACTCCAGATCACCCCGCACGCCATCTATGCCAAAATTACTCAAAATAGTTGCATCTTTTTGCGCCTCATTTGTGTACGTTTATGCAGGCTAAATTAACATTTGTGCATCAATGAGTCTCATGTTAAGTTTTTTTCACCCCTTCAACGTCCAAATGACTTGAAAATAGTTGGAATCATGTGTGCTTCGTTTGTGCACGTTTGTGCAGGCAAAATAAACATTTATGCTGAAAACATTTCAGAAATATGAAACATTAACTTGGTTGGTGACCCCGATCACCCAGCGCCCCATTAGTTTAAAAGTTACACCAAAATAATTGCAATTATTTCTGCTTTGTTTGTGCACGTTTGTGCAGGCAAAATAAACATCCGGCCCATCTGTGCCGAAATTACTCCAAACTAGTTGCAAATGTGCACAAACGATTCCAACTATTTTCAAGTCACTAGAATGTTCATGGAGTGCTGATGACATCACGTGCCAAATAAAAAAAAGCCTAATAACATGATACAGAACGAAGCGCAAATGTTTATTTTGCTTGCACAAATGTGCACAAACGAAGCACAAATGATCCCAACTACTTTCAACTTGTTTGGATGTTGATGGGGTGCTGGTGACATCACATGTCAAATAAAAAAGCTTAATAACATGAGACTCATTGATGCGCAAATGTTAATTTAGCCTGCACAAATGATTGCAACTATTTTGGAGTAATTTTGTAACCAATGGGGTGCTGAGTGACCTGAGGTGACAATTCAGTTATTTTTTAATATTTCTGAAACGGTTTGTGCATAAATGTTTGTTTTGCCTGCACAAAGGTGCACAAACAAACACAAATGATTTTGTACTTATGGGGTGCCAACTTCAGGCAGGTAGCTGGCATTCATAAGTACCACTTTTGGAGCTAGTATCATGCCAACTAGCAATGAAGAGGAATCTCCATATGGTACCTTAACTGTAACACAGAGAAAGGGGTACCTTACCTTCTCAAAATATTCCTATTCAGCAAAAAATGTAAGATGTGAGGACTTCTTGGCCGCTGCCTTGTCCTGCTTATGGGTTATGCTGTGCTATGCTATAGTTATGCTAGCCTTACGTTCCAAACCCTCTCTAACCAGCCTGACTACAGGTTGCTACAGCACACCACAGCTGGCAAACTGTTAAAAATCTACCAACATGCTGCTCAGCTTCAAATAGCCAAAACTGTGACCATTGCCAGCTGGTAACAGGCTGGGTACAAATTTCCTCATTCCACCCACACCTGCTTTCAATCCCTCAGTCCCCCCATTATGGCACTACCTGGATGATGTGGTGAGGAGCCTGGAACAAGCCCTAGCCGAACAGAGTCGCTATCGCTGGTTTTGGTTCACTTACGGAAATAAAGGGCATGGCAGAGGAAAAAGGCGCATAAGTTCTTTGACATTCTATTAAGCCCCAGATGCTTACGTGATTCTGATGGCCTCTCACTGCTTCTGCACAAACAGCTCAAGTTCATCTCTAAGCTACTGAAGAAAAAATGTATTATCCTCGCCCATTCCCGGAATACTGCCTTCTGCTGTTTGTGGTGTTTCAAAAGCTTCAGGCTGAAACTGAAAACCCATGCCATGGATAAATGAGGATAATGAGTTCATAGCTGGACTAAACTGACTGAAGACAACCCTCAGCACATGCCAACCTCTGCTGCGGATGAGATGGATGGCTGAATTAAAAGAAAAAAGAAAAAGGAAGTAATAGAGGCAAATTTGGAAGGTAATTTTCTTTTCCCTTTCTCTCTCAACTGTTCTTAACCACCACTGCTTCAGTAATTGGAGAGCCTGTCAAACTGTTGAAAATCTACCAACATGCTGCTCAGCATCAAATGGCCAAAACTGCCACCACTGCCAGCTGGTAACAGGCTGAAGAAGAAATGTCCTCGTTCCACCCACACCTGCTTTCAATCCCTCAGTTCCCCCATTATAGCACTACCTGGATGATGTGAGGAGAACCTGGAAGAAGCCCTACCCTAACAGAGTTGTTATCGCTGGTTTTGTTTCCCTCTTTCTCTGAAATGTCCTTTTACCTTCACCACCACTGCTTCAGTAATCAAAGGGCTTGTCTCTGCTGAGCAGCACACTACAGCTGGCAATTGCTTGCCAATGTGCTGCTATGCAACGCTATGTAATATGGCCCCAACCGAAAATAGTTCAAGATGGTAACAGGCTCAATGGAAATTTCCTTCCTTCCTTCCTTCAAACACACCTGAATCCAGACTGTGATTGGTGATCAATCTTGGTCTGTTAACGCCACTGATCAGTAACAAAGGGCACATGCGCTAAACGTCATGTTAATAAAAACTTTCTTGAGAGCATAATACTGGTGTTGCAGACTTTATTTTTTGTATGTATTTATCAACCTATTCATCAAGCAAAATAATCAAACTATTAAGTTATACAAGTGATTTGGGTGAATGTGATGTGAAAACAAACATTATTTTCTGATGATAAACTCAAGTGTGCTTGCTGGAGTATATTAGGCCTAAATGGCCTATTGTAAACCATGACAGAGTGAGAGTGTGTGTGTGAGTGTGTGGGCAGGGGGGGTTGGTGGTGGTGGTGGTGGCGGGGGGGGTTGAGTAGCTAATTGAGTGTGTGAGAGAAAGACGGGGGGGGGGGCACAGATGCAGCAAATGCTGTGGCGGTAAAGGTCTCTGCACACCCACTTGAAAGTGCAGGACACTTTTGAATTGGTCAGTGTTGTTTGCCTTCGCACAGTGACTGTGTAGCGAACATACTAGCATTCCATCTACAGCTCTTACAACAAGCAATGCATTTCAATCAGCGGCGCCAACAAAAATAGACTCGAATTGTAATCAACATGCCATCGGTAGCAAAGTTTGATGCTAGTGTGCAGGGGTGTATTGAAAACAATGTAATCTAAACTAATAGAATGTGCAGCACTGCGAAACCTGTTCACACTAGTCAGCAGACTGTGTCTTGGGTACGACTGATTGCAAGTGGTCAGCCAAGATGCATTTCATTCACACCAGTGTTCTAATATGTGCTTCAGTTGATCACTTGCTATCAAATTTACCTTTAGAATGTACCTTTACAATTTAGAATGGTCTATTGGTATATTACGTCATGGTCAAAGATGCATCAGGAAGCACTGAGTGTTCACACTACAGACAGAACTTTATATGAATCCAGACAAAATGCTGACATGCAGTCTTTTTGTTGGGGTGTCGTAGAATGTCGCAGACATTCTCCCAATATTAACAAGAATCAAAATTCGGACATGCAGTCGCAGAATGTCGCAGTCAAAAAAAATCACAGGTGAAGTGGGTCAAATTGTGAGACTCACAATTGATGTCATGCCTGACTTTCTGGAATCGGGTACAACGCTGGAAATGTGTTGGCCACAACAATTTCAGGTCAAAATCGGGCTGATATCGTGTAGTCTACAGAACTGCTGGTATTTAGCTGATATTCAAATCTCTAAACCCTAAAATGTTTCCTCTTAACCATGGTGAAAACATTTGAGCCAGATAGGTAGTAAGACTTACTTGGCATACTTGGCCCATATTGGACCTAAATTACCTATTTTAAACCATGACAGTGTGTGTGTGTTTTATAAAAAAAGCCTGCCTTGTCTTGCCTATTCCTATTCGGGTTGTTTGTATAGCTGAGGGTTGGGCCTGACCACACACCTTCGTAAAGCACTACCACCTAGTTGTTACCGTGTCTACTGTTGCACACTCAGTGCTTGAGAAAGATGGGTCTATGCTCAAAGGAACTGCTTCGTGGGGTTTTTTGGTATGGCTTTGACCTTCACTATGCATTGATTTGGCTCTAGCATTAGGGACGTTTTTTAAAGCTAAAAATTCCGAAAGGGTGCACACACATTCATAAAATGGTTATCAGGTTCAGGATCAGATCTAGCAAACACGTAAAATATAGCCACACTTAGAATGCTACTGGAAAGCTTATTGTACACAACATTTTGACTGACTTTGTCAGGTCTACAGCTCCCATAGAGTCACGGTATGTGTTGAATAATTTAAATGAAAGAGAACTGTCAAGATGAGCTGTCAAAGCACCTAGCATGGGGGCAAAACTTTAACCTTGGCCTGTGACCATGACCCTGGACCAATTCCAAAGAAAATTGATAGCGCAGGTCCTGACCCTCTACCTACCAAGTTTGATCCAAATCGGATCAGAACTGTTCCAGTTATCACTGTGAATGACAGACAGAGAGACAGACACCATCTGTCATTATTTAACATATTTGTTCTATGTTGGAAATGTAGGTTAGTGACTGATAACACGGGTTGCAAAATGCAGCAGAATTGATTGTCGTAAAGCAAAGGCTGGGTCCCATATGCCATAGACCTGACTTTTGTCTGCACAACGAATAATGCCAAACTGATAAGAATTATGACTTTATTCATGGCACAAAGTTGGGGAAGGGACACATTTTTGTGACATACAATAATAGATTACCTTTATTATGTGTGTCATTTTGTGGTGAGTTTTTATAGACTATAAATTATTTATGAAATCCGCAGTAAATTCATACATCAGCATTCAATGTGCAGTCTGCATTAGCTAGAATTGTTGTACATTTGTGTACTGCATGTAAATATTTAAACTGAGCCAACAATGAGACATTGTTACTCTACAAATTGCAACTTGCACCTCTGTGTAATGCTTGTTGCATAGTGAGTTGACAATAAAGTACACTTTGACTTTGACTTATTTTTCTGTGGAGACTGATATCATTCCGCACCTGGCATACTGCTTTATAGATGCATAAAACCGCTCATCTCTAAAGCCATAAATCAGGGGACTTGTTGCTCTGGAAAGTATGGAAAATGCTAAAAAATTAAAATAGCGCACAATGAGATACACATCAATATTTCCCATCTCCATGACCCTGGTTTCAATGAATGGGCATAGTGTCTCTAGGGTGCACAGGAAGAGCTGTAGGAGGTGCAGCAACACAGTCCTCTGTCCCTTTGATGCGGCTTTCTTGTCATCACCCGAGGCCCTCTGAGCGATGTGCATGATCGACCCGTAGCAAAAGAGGAGGACGAGCAGAATAGCAGCATAGTTTAGAATGTACAACCTCCCACGCATCTTCATGTGCCACTCTTGCAACAGCAAAATCTCAAAGTAGCAAAATGTCAACTGGGAAAAGTATGCACCCGTTACATAGGAAAGCAATATAGCAACATCAACAAAAGTTTTGAGGAAACTGAAGAGCCACACACAAGCAATGACTATCTTTGTCCGGTTGGGGCTAAAGATGTTGACATGGCGTAGTGGCATACAAATGGCCACATAGCGCTCCAGAGACATGACCACGATAATGGTTTTCGAGACATGTGACAGACATTCCATGATGATGCAGAGAGGTATACACATTGCCACTGGCAGTAGCAGGAACACATGGTAGGTTATCACCACAAAGTCAGTCAGCATGAAAAAGATGGCGTCAGCAAGCAGGGTCTGGGCAAAAAGGACATAGCGAGCCTCTGCCCTCAGCACGTGTCGTTTCAGGAACACGTAGAACATGAAGAAGTCGATGGAGACAAATGGCCAGACAAAGAGTTGAGCCACAGCTGTAGTCACATCCAGACGTACGGGGTCGCTGCCTTTCAGAAGGGTATTACCACTGCCGTTAACATTGCTACTGTTGCTGTTCATATTTTATCTGCTGAATTAAAGCACACAAAATAAGGTCATAGCTGAAATATGGTGACGATAAACAACATTAAAAGATATGTTACTAGTGGCTTCTCAGTACTGAAACATGTTACAAGTACAAATAATTTCAGTATATTCACAGAAAGACATAATATTTTAAATGTAACAAGGATTTTAGAAATATTTTCAATTTCATAATGGACATTTACAATATACAATTACATAATAGATCTTAACAACTACAGTGATATCCACTGATGTAGCCTATTTCTCAGTGGG
Organism: Coilia nasus; assembly: GCA_027475355.1. Lineage (NCBI taxonomy): Eukaryota > Metazoa > Chordata > Actinopteri > Clupeiformes > Engraulidae > Coilia > Coilia nasus. The sequence goes on along the minus strand of CM050215.1, from coordinate 10,050,658 downwards.
TTGGTATTCGCCTACCAGAGTTAGTCCATCTTCTCCAGCAACCTCTAACCACCTTTGTTATAACTCTACAAGCCACCTTTATTTATACCATAGTGGATGCCATTGCTCCATGCTGCCTGCTCTCCTGAGTAATAAAGGCCTGGCTGAGGACCTATGTCTCACTCACTGAACACATAACCAGAGGTGGACATCCTGGTTCAGAAAGTAAAAGTCCTGCCAGATATGTGTCCCAGCCAATTCAGTAAACCAGCTGAACCTAATTAGCATTACTCTTTAGCCAAGTAGATTCATTAGAGATATCACCTGTTTTAGGAGCACAGACAGAAGAAATATATGGCAGGACTAATCATATGTGACCACTAGAGGCAGAAAAGGATGCATGCCTGTGTGGAGGGCCCGAATCACATTGCTAGACTGCTATATTTAAATCTGTTGTTATTGATCTGTTCTTGTATCACCTACAAAGTTCACACAGTTGGATTAGCAAAAATTATGTTTCCGGAGAAGTCCGTAAAAGAGCACATTTTCAGATTCTATAAAATTTAAAGGGGGACCTCAATTCTTATTTTTGCTGTTTAGAATATTTATTTATGGGTGCACTAAAATAGATGAACATGTTTGAATGCTTCAAAAAACGTAGACTTTCTCACTTTGTGCTTGAAGCTTTAACTGTGGTCTAGTTGTTGGGTAAATACAATAGAAAAGACACAAGTGGTATGCAAGTATTGGCAGGCAAACTGAAACATCTCTTTTTCGGTCCAACCTCTCAAAACAGGCCGTGACTGGTGTTCAGCACCGTCATGCAAGTACTCATAAAGCCCTTTAAAACTCACCTATTGGAATAGGTGGCATATCTGCATGAAGTTGGCACCCTTTGGAGACTGAGCCGAGCATTCCATTTTTTCAGACGTGATGCACTCCTTTCACAAAAAGGCTTGTTGTGTGGTTATATTACATGGCAGAGATAAAATTCACACACCAAATTATTCAGGGGAAGTAGACCTTTTAAATGATATAACATGTCATAAATACATTTAAATGTAACACACATTATTTTTAAGTAATATCATAAAAAAATACCCAAAATTTGCATAAAAACGCCATTTTGTCAGGTTTCACCCAGATTTTCACATATTTCTGTTGTAGTTACAAAAAAATATGGTGTATATGAAACATCCAGAATTTTGTGATCTATACAAAGAAAAAAACAATAAAATTGTGATCTTTTGTTCAAAAGTTATGATAAATTTACTGATAACAGTACCTTCTGCCGTAACAAATAGAATGTTATGAAAACTGAATGGGTCAATAAACAATCTGGCCTGTTTTACCTACTGTACATAGATACTAATGTAATTTATTTAAAATAAGTGATTTTAATAATCTTAACATGGTAAATGACTACATATATGCCATATATTTGTATACTGAAGGTGATGCTATGACTCCATAACAACAAATGTGAAAACATGTCAGTATTCTTCATTTTACTTCAAAACCAAAATAACAGACAATAATACATGATTTAAGTTTTAGAAAGACCAAAAGGACTTTTATTTTCTAATAAATACCTTACAAAAGCTAATAAACAGAAATACGTTTTTTGGTAACTACCATAAACATTTACAGACAGATCAGGAACATAATTACAATAACAATAAGATGACAGTATAACAAAAGTTGAACAGTTGAACAAAACATCTGACCTGTCAACACCACCCATGTTTTTATTACAGTCATTATAGCCTGTCCCATGCCATATCCTTCCTTACTAATCTATGTATCTATGTAGGCTATAGTTGAAATAGTTGAGTAGAAATTGTAGAAATTGTAGAAATTGGACAGGCACATGACTGCACATAGGTCTGTCTACTTGGCCACTAAAAGACCTCCCACTATATGACAAAATCTCATGTCTCCACGTCCCACCCTTCATTCCCACATTTTCACATCTTTAAAATAATTTGAAAATTGCTATCTTTTTAGGCCTACGGGATGACAGGGTATAAATTATTCATTTTATGGCCCTTGGTATGTCTGAGTAGGAGGGAAACACACAATCAGAGAAGCACTCTCTGACATAGGACATGTTAGGGAATGGCTAACCAAATCCAAAAGAGAGAAATAATAATGAGAATAGTAATGGAAATGTAGATATAAATATAAACTCACCAAGACTACTGTTATTTAGGCTATACTGCAACAAATACTTGTGCACACAGGAATGTGCACATGCAGGCATGCGCACACAAAGACATAGAAACACAAGTATAGCTAAGGATGATGGTGGATCACTATCCACCTACTTATCATCCAAAAGCTGTCTGTCCAGGAAGTCCTCCTCCTCTACATCCATGCCTTCATGGTCCGCCAAGTTGTGATCCACAATGATGTTGTGCTCCTCCTCTGCCTCCTTTCCGTGCAGATGGAAGACTGGCTCTTCTCTCCACGCATCTAAGAAAAACAAACAAAACACATAACTTAACTTTAGCCTGTCTTACATCTCTGCACATCACACATAACTTTGATTTACCTGTCTTGCGTCTCTGCATATCACATCCATTTATTGACAATCACTTGCCAGGACCAACCTTTACCAAAATGTTGGTGCACTAAAGGACTGAACATTTGCTCTCACTTGTTTGTGTTGTGTTAACAATGAAGTATGTATAGAAACAAACAAGATAGCATGACTGATAAAAACTTGACCAAAGAAACCTACTACATAAATACCATAATTATAACCAAATAGGACTTTCATGATACTGTATAGGCTAAATGATATTGGGCAGCTGAGTGACTGCAAGGAGGACGAGAGATACAGCATGTTAGTGAGCTATAAATGATCTCTAATAGGCATTACTTTAGCTAGCAAATCGACAACATAAAACCTAACTAGTGATTAGACACAACTGTAAAACATTTACTGTTCTTACATTCACATGGAAAACCTATGGTAAATAACAACTTGCATATGCGCTCTCAACAACTCGGATTTTTCGAAGTTGTGGTGTACCAGCTTGACTGGTGCTCAGTTTAACAATGGATTTATTCATAATTTCGCTGAATATTCATCACGCCCCTGCCCAGGCTACAACTAGCCTCCGCCCCTGGATCTCCATATGCATGAAGTCTGTGCCTGAGACAACGGAAGAAAGTCCCGCCGAATAAAGAGTATTTTGGCAATGAAAGTCCAATGAACGACTACACCAGTCTCCTCTACACACAATAAAAACGTGCTGCATGAACAGTAACAAAATTCACACACATTGAAAATTGTTTTACGGGAGAGGGTTCGAACCAAAGAAATGAGATCACTAGAGCCAACATTGGTGCTAGCTCGAGTCCCATCCTATTACGCCACGAATCACCGAGCCTGTCGCCTGTCTGACTGGTACATATTGTAACACTGACCTCATTTAACACAAGTTAACATATGCGAAAACATAAACGCCCATGTTAACTGGTGATATCACAGGTTAACATGGGCGTTCACAAGTTAACATCAGCAAACGCTGCAAACCCAAGCCTTCAAATCAAAACACGTAGGCTGGTTGTTGTGAAGGCTATAACTATTTTTTATGAACAATAAACTATAGGAACCTGCACTGCCAGCGTTGGAGGTGGATTTTTGAGGAGCAGGGGAAACACCGTGTTTTAATGCACAACTCAGTGTAGCTACATCCCAAGTCAGTGTGAGATAAGTTATCGCTGTCGAACATAACAGGCAGAAAATAGCCCCTTGCTCTTCATAGATTGATAATAGCGCAGGCCTACTTACACTACATCTGCCTGCCCACGATGCAACTTGTATGGGTTGGTGTAGGTTATTCATCTGTCGGTTGTATCAACCCGACACGTACGTCATGTCTACTGTATTCATGCATGTTGACACAGACAATTCTGCTGTAAACTGAGGATCAGTCATCTGACATTGGATCTTAGAAAAAAACAATGGTTTGTGACTGTGCTAGTGAATGTTCCACTGACGTCCTCGTCAGTCTCATCCACACAAAATAAGAAACAAAAGAGAATAATTGCCAACCCAAGATGACATTGTCTGGGAGTCCCAGAGGATTCGAACCACAGTCACAAACAGTAGACTGACTCATCAATAATGCTGAGCCACTGGATATCGCGCTGTACCACAACCACCCACCGTTAGTGTCTGTGTCACCAATATATATAGCAATGATGACGTCATTTGACACAAGTTAACACATGTTAACTAGTGATATGCAAGCCAACATATAGCAAATGCTGTGAATCCAAGGTTCATTCTTCCCATATGCAGGCCTAACGAACCTTGGTTATTAGCACAAAACTAAACGTTTAAGGCCATGTAGACGAGCAAACACCTTGTGTACACTGAGGAATTCCAACGAACACTACTACACGCCGAAGAACCTGGCATGCAGGACATTTTCCTCCGAGCATATTCCGAAATCCTACAATAATAGGCTTTAAGAAAACTCTACAACACAGCAATTCAGCACGGGCATTCAGTGTCTGCCTGAGTACATCTCATTATCGGGGTGCAAGAAAGTAGTCTTTTCATGTAGTTTGGGTGATGTTCATTTTGAGTTTAAATTTGACAAACGGCCACTACAGTCACCATTTAGGTTTGTTTGAAGTCATCAGCAAGGACACTTTTGCCAAGGTCTTGAAGTTATAATGCAAAAGAAATACAAAGAGTAATACTTCAGTATGACAATATTCATGACAGTTTGTGAAAAGGGATATTTTCACAGTATGTCAACTTGTGTCAATTGAAGTCAGTATTGCAGTATATTATAGTGAGATATGCAGCTTTGTCGGCAGCTCGTGGCGCAGCAGGAACGAACACAGGTCTCGTACATAGTAAACTGCATGGTAGCTTTGTGCTAGTTTGAGTTATGTTCAATGTTGGCTGTCGTGAACTCCTCTCTTTGGTTCAAACCCCCTCCTGTAAACCACTTTTAAATGTGTGTGAATTTTGTTACTGTTCATGCAGCATGTTTTTATTGTGTGTGGATGAGACTAGTGTAGTCATTCGTTACACTTTTATTGCCGAAATACTCTTTATTCAGCGAAACTTTCTACCGTTGTCTCAGGCACAGGCTTCATGCATATGGAGATCCGGGGGCAGAGGCAAGTTGTAGCCTGGCAGGGGCGAGGCTGGGGAACACTCGTCCACTAAGGAGGGGGAAGAAGGGGGAAGAAGGGGGGAGAAGAAAAAGGAGGAGGGAAGGGGAAAAAAGGGAAAAAAGAGAGAAATAAAGGCCTAACACGATCATTTGTGACCATATCATTCTGATTCATGTGTTGTTAGCCCTCAACAAAGTATTTTAAAACTTTTTGATAATTTGTTAGCACTCCACGGGATTCGAACCCACAAGATTGTAAAATGCTGCGTTCAAGATGCCTCAGGAATCAGGAAGTGGCTCTGACATCCTAAATATGCATTCAGGCTGGTGCATTACAGTGGTCCCTATAACGCGGTTCACCTTTCACAGCCTGGCAGTTTCACGTATTTATTTTAGTTGCAATTTTGCATGGTTTCCTTCTATAATGCTGTACTTATTTTTCTACGAAGGTTTGAGCTTTGAGAGTAGAAGAGACAGAAATGTAAGAAAATGTTAATACCTGTCTGAGAAAAATATACAAGGTGTGTATAGTGAGGTGCTTTACAGCCTTAAAACATCTATCATAATTGTAAAAAATAAAGCTGACTACTTTGCTGATTTTGCCTATTGCGGGTTATTTTTAGAACGTAACTCCCGCGATAAATGAAGGACCACTGTAATATGCTTCTGTACGCACTTTACGTTTTACAGGCTGAAAGGTCTATGTAGGATAATGTCATCTTAATGCTTTTATGCCACAAGTCTTTATAATTATTTATGTATAATAATAATAATAATAATAATGTATTCATTCAATATGTAATTCATGTATGTAATTCATTGCTCTTCCCTCCTCCACTTACCTAGGGAGACTGGAATGTCTGGAATAACCAAGCTCCATTGCCCACCTCCACTCAGCAATGCCTCCATATCTCCCCCATATTTAGTTACTTAAAAATATTGTTATATTTCCCCTGTGTTTGGTATTTAATGTGTCTCACTTTCAAATGTCAAGTTTTAATATGGGTAAAATTAATTTAATGAATAAAAAAGTTGTGTTATCAGATGCTATCCTTGTACCACCACCACTACACTACGATAAACATTACTATCACCCACTAATAGACATGGTCTATTGTGCTGACAAAAAGAGAGTAGGGTAAAGGTTTTAAGATATTTAATAAAAACAAACGTGAAAAGTAGCAACGCAAAACACAGTTATTGACTTTAATGTAGCAATGAAATAGAACAGTAAAATATAATATAAAAAAAATCTCAATGAAAATATGTACATCTATTTACAATGTTCTTATTTAGGGAACCTTCTTCTCATGTCCTCCAACCACTCTTCTCTTGTGAGTGTCTCTGTGTTGGGACAGTACACCCTCCCACGAAACTGGCTATGCCCAGTCTCTACCGTTCGAAAGTGGCCACATTTGCTGCAGGTGTTCGCCTGCACAGTCCTCCTGTATGGCCTCTTTGGGGTGGCACCAGCTGTACCAGGAATGAAAAGCTCGTACATAACGACAGGTTGTCCTGCCTGTGCGAAGGTCTGGTGAGCAGGTACTGCTGTTGGGGCTGCTGACGCTGTTGGGGCTGCTGATGCTGTTGGGGCTGGTGCTGGGCCTGCTAGCACTGTTGGGACTGCTGTCGGGGCTACTTGGGGTACAACAAATAATTGTCTTTTGGCAACAGTTCCTCTTGGCAAGATGGCGCGCGGTGGTGGCCTGCACCTGGCTTGACCTGCTGTATTCTCAGGCAGATGGTACTGGTGTTCATGCTGTGGTTGGACAGAAACAGGTACAGCAGGGAGCATTCTTGCCTCCTGAAGAGGCTCTTTAGCAACTGGGACTGCTGGAGGTAGGTTAGTGCCTTGAAGCAACACAGAAAGCTCCTGCCTCTTTTGCCTGGCATTGTGCCACTGTATAAGGGTGGTTTGGTTGACCTCCACAAGTTGAATGTCCGTTCCCTGCATCACCAGTGCGTTGCCAAGGACCAGCTCCCTGATTTTTCGGTAGCCCCTCAAAATTAAGGACCACCTTGTAACTAACCCCTTGCCTTTCCCTTTTGGGGTTGAGTGCAGATCACAGAGTCTTATAAAAACTGTCTCCACTAGCCTGCAACAGTCTGGCCACTATGCAGGTGCACTGCTTGCACCTAACACGCAACGGGTTGTGCTCTCCACACCTGGTGTTCTTGAGGACTTCTTTGCTCTAAAACGTCCACTCAAAAGTCTCTCTTGGTGCCGTGCTGCATACACCACCCGCTGCTTGTCACGTTCATCCAGGCTCTCCCAGAGAGCTATTATTTCACTTGCCTGCTGATTAGTGAGGAAGAGAGATGTCTGATCCCGCAGCCCAATACTCTGCAAGTCTGTGGACGTGTTGGTATCCAGGCACATTCTGGTCATCAACAGCCTTTAAAAATTATTCACCAAAAAAAAATAGAAAATGACAGTGTTAAACCTTTAGCGATACCTTATTGATGCTTTAGTTTCCACAATATTTCTGTACATTTGTACATGCTCCCATTTTAAAATGATCACAATTTTACTTACCTCAGTTTCTTTAGGTTCAGTATCTGAAGAAGATGAACTAGAAGGCTGAGTAAATGTGCCAGCATCACGTGTGAAGGAGGTACCAGGGTCCAGTGTGGAGGAGGTACCAGGGTCCAGTGTGGAGGAGGTACCAGGGTCCAGTGTAGAGGGTAGAGGGGTAGAGGCAGTGCCAAGAAGCAGTGTCGTGAAGCCAAAGGTCTGCATGAAAGTGTCATGATCAGGGGCCTCATGTACTAACACTTGCGTGGATTTCCTACTGAATCTGTGCGTACGCGAAAAATCTGGAAAGATGCGTACGCGCAAAAAAAATCAGATGTATCAATCCGTGCATAAGCAGGTTTCCATGCACATTCTCTTCGTACATGTGAAATCCAGCGCACATGCACGAGCCCGACTCTCCGCCTTGTCTTCTCCCTCAAGTACCCCACATTGAATATGCTAATTAGTATAAATAGGTCTGTAGTAGTGCTCCCGTTGAGAGAATGGATATGGAAAAAGGAAGGAAAAAAAACTTTTCGGCATGCGAGGTGAATGTGCTGATTTTGGAGGTGGAGGCCAGACACAAAATCTTGTTTGGTTCACTTTCCACCGGAATCAGCACCAAAACAAAACAACTTTCCTGGACAAATGTGGCAAAGGCAGTAAGTGTGGTAAGGTCAGAAACACGGGCCGTGCTGATGTGAAAAAGAAAGTCGCTGTCTCCTATGAATGATTAGAATAATTACAGCATAAACTATACATCATGTGTATATTTTCCAGTACATTCACTTTAGATGTTAAATTTCTTACCAAGTAGCCACCCATTACGCACTCTGCCAGCTTCCAGCCTATTCCCAACCACGCTGTTAGTCCGGATGAAGGAGTCATGGGTTGCCCCAGGCCACCTTGCTACGATATTTGTAAGGCGCATTTGAGCATCACATATTATTTGTACGTTTATTGAATGGAAATGTTTCCTGTTCACATACGCATATTTCCCCTCAGATGGCACCTTTATATGTGTGCAGTCGATCGCTACGATTACATTTGGAAAACCGGCTATCGCTGCAAATTCCGCTTTAATGTTTGATTGATTGATTTCAAGTAAATATTATGGTTACTCCACGCAACATCAACAACTCTAGTCTCATTATACTACTGTCAAGATTTGAGCGACAAACATCTCATGGGAGATATATTAGCATGAATGATATCCACAGTCCTGAAAATATACAATGTTTAATAAGCAGTCATCCCTGAATATGATTTTACCGCGGCTTCCGATGTCCTTGATTCCAGTATAGCTATTATAGTTTTATGTATCTGTTAAAGTTAACCCAACAGTGTCACATTATGCGTGTAAACAATAACCCATGATTGAAGTGCGTTTAAAATCATGCATCCTGATGTTTAAAGCCACCTTTACCTAGCTGCAAATTGCAATATTATGTCATGACTCGTGAGTGAGTACACCTGAAGTTATTGCGCTGCATTGCCTCTATGTGCCGCCAACTGACCAAATGCACTAGAAACGTGCGTACGCCAGCCATGAAGTTTACGTGGAGGCCCGCACTTTTTCACGTCAAGTCAGTGTCTGTACATCCGAACTCTGGCGTGGGAAGTGGCGTACGGAGCTTTTTTGTGCGTACGCAAGTTTTGTACATGAGGCCCCAGGAGAGGATGGAGCCTGTTGAACCTCCATATCCAACACTGTGGGGTCAGTGGAGAGGTCAAAAAATCCCTCATCTTCCTCCACATGAGCCACTTCCAATTCATCATGGTCTTCAACTCGCTGTTTGTTTAGGGACACCGCTGTCTTGTACAGGAACCCCAGCTGAAGCAGCCGTCTGTTGCCCTGTGGACCCCTGGCTTGCTGGCTGTTGGTCCAAGAGAGAGAAGACACATGTCTAATTAGTTTTCAAATTGATGTATCAATGCACAATGTACTCAAGTGTATAGCTGACCGGTGTTACCTGCTGAGTGTGGAATCCACACACACACGGCTTTACTTGACCAAATAGGGACTTCTGGCCATGTGCCATTCTTGGACATTTCTCAATCTAAAAGAAAAAAACCTCAATTGAATTACATACAGCTTAAATTCTTTCTTTTCATCTGTGTTTTCACAAATGTTGTTGACTGGGTGTTTGTTGCCTCCCTATTACAGTATAGAAAAAGTATAATGCATTGCAACTATACTGTAGTGTAAAAAATCTCTTGGAGCACATTTGTATTCCAAGTACAAGTACTATACAATATACAAAGATACTATAGAAACAACAATGTGAAAGTAAATAAAACTCAACAGAAATACCTCCCATTCTGCACAATTGGAATGGCTCTCCTGTATAGCAGTTGTGCAACTTATTGATTGATAATGAAGTTGGAGCCACCCTTTGTCTGTATCTTGCAAAACTATTTTCTTATCAATAGGTATGCTAATTTAATTCCAATGGTCATCTAACTATGTTGGCCCCGGCAGGGCTACCTTTTGTTCACCCAGACGACTACCGTCTGCCTTCCTGTTCTCAAGTGCAAACATCCATTTAAGGTGTGAATCTTACATAGCATAAAAACACTAGTGTGTAAATGAACATTTGTGTAAATGAAACTTTGATTTTCTCAAGTCAGACTTTGGAAAATATTCAATGTCACCATCTAACCAGGGTTTAGAATCTGCTGTTACGTGCTCATACCTTTTGATACAGCTCGTACCATTTCTTCTGTCTGGGAGCAGGCTTATTTCCCTCGTCCACAGGCCAGGTTCCGGTGCTGGCAAACTTTCTGAGGCGTGCCATCCACACTGTCTGGCATTGCCTTGTGTGATTTCGATGATGTAGCCTTCAGTAACATGAATGCAAGGAGGACATAGATATGATGTTACAGACAGTAAATGCATAGATATAATCCATACAGGCACATTTCAATAAATTTTGCTTGCCTTTGCTTTAATATTAATTAATACAACTTACAGCTATAAAGCAATATCTAAAAAAGAATAACAAATCAGACCAATAAATAAGGATCTCGATTACATTATTATTTCACCTTTATGCCCCTTAGTGCTTGGTTGGGCATTCTTTTGCATTTCATAGTGCATTGAAATAAATGAGCATTTCCACAGTACTCTAATGCATTTAGATGCGCCTGTAGATGATGATTGGGGGCATTGCAGAGATTGTATAGATATTTTTCGTCACCTTTGCTGACATTCATCGGCTTAATCGGGCCACTAATTGGTTCCAGCACAGCACATTCAACAAGAACACAAGCTGCTTTTTTCAATTATTCACAAAGTTAAATTAACCAAAGTAACTTAACACATTAAGTATAGCTTTCTTTTTAAAACACATTGAGAACTAGCGCTAGTCCTGCCTGGAAAGCAGCAGAGATCTGAAACAATAAATTAGCCACACTAACTGATAGGACAGTGTCTCACAACCCCATACTGCAGTACACAACTCAGTAGTAAATGTTTAATAATTTTTCACGCTCTCATTTATAGCTTATCATAGAAATTACCAGTGTCGGCTCAAGAGTAAAACACAGACCAAAACAGAGGACAACAAGCGTTATTCTACGAGTGGTAGAATGAATGAAGCCCTCAGTCTACCGATGTTAACTTAGCAAAAAACTCAAGTCACTACAACACTAAACAGTGTGTATTTATCATTTTATTATGATACTCCTCTCAGCCATCAGTGAACATGTAGGCTAACAACCTATTGCTGGCCGGCAGCTAGCTAAATGAATCCATATAACATGCATGGCAGAAATGGTACAATCATTTCTATCATAGCATACAACGCAATAGTTACCGGTAATATGGAAAAACTTACCATGTCGAAGCGTAGCTTAGATTTCTGTTTTTCAGCTTGGTATACCAAGGTAGTTATAGCTTATATTCACGTCTTATCACGAACGCCTCCTCAGCAGAAAACGTCACTCCAACATTTGAGAGCAGGATTGGTGGAATGTTTGGAAATGTTTGAAATGTTGGGGGCTGCGACACATGATTGGAGGACAAAGTTTGAAGTATCAGTATGTGATTGGCCAAAATCTCCAACATTGTCTAACATTTTGCTGGCCGATCGGTCGGCAGCTGGCGTTGGGATTGGAGAATCGCGGGTTCGAATCCCACCCTACCCATGGCTGAAATGCCCTTGAGCAAGGCATCTAACCCCACACTGCTCCAGGGACTGTAACTGAAACCCTGTAAATAACTGTAAGTCGCTCTGGATAAGAGCGTCAGCTAAGTGTAATGTAATGTAAGTGTAATGTAATGTAATGATTGCAGTTTGAATGAGCCACTAGATGTCGCTAGCAAAAAAGAAGGCTAGTCGCCAGGCGTATGAGCTAATGGGATCCTATCAGTTGCAAACGAACCGTGTCCAATGACGTTAGATACATTTTAATGTAGCAGCTTTAGTTTTAGTTGTCATAAACATATTTCGTATAACTACCGTAGTTTTTTTTTTAAATATATATAGTCTATTTAGCTTTCTAGTACTGAGAAGGCTACTTTCCTTTAATGCCACCAATGTCTTTAATTCAGCTGTACTACACTAAACTATAGCCTATATAAAAAACAAACACTAGCAAATCCTACTCTAAATCTCAACGTTTTACAATATTTACAATATTATTTACAATATTATTATTAAAACATCAATATAAAAATACGATCAAATATATGTACACTATTAATTAAATTTCAGCTACTAATACAATTTTAACTATTAATTACAATAAACAAACGCTTTCCTTCTCTATCTGACCAACCGCCACAACTGTCAATCACCAACGAATTCAAGCGGAACGCTATACATTTGTTTAAACCATACAAGCGCAAGGAGATTCCTGGTAGCAGATATGCGTCGCGTGGAGTGAAGCCGAATATCGAAGATGGCCTACTGTGCGTTTTTGGAGTCATTTTTATCCAGACAAATTACTTATAGACTTACCGGTACTATGTTCAGACACATCAGCTGCAGCAGGATCTTGTTATGGTCTTGACTGTCTTGCGTACGACTCATTTAAAATTCCATGTCCCACGGTCGCACCTTAAATTCACACAAGTCCCTTAACATTATGGTAATAAATTACAAAGTACAGTGTAGCATTCTGGTTAAACACTCGAAATAAACAGTCCATGATGAATCTGAAAAGAAGTTTTGCAAACTTGTTTTTTCTTTTGCGACACACAATAGGCTATTTCATTTGCAAACACCGAAGATGATTTGCATGATGCATTAATAATTAGAAAAGCTTAACGTCCATATGAAGAAAAACTGTGTCGTGGGGTCCGTGTACTTTTTCGTTCATTCATTATTCAATTTTGGAAGTCACATGGGAAATGAAAAAGGATGCGTATTCATTCATTATTCTATTTTGGAAGTCACATGGGAAATGAAAAAGGACTCGTATATGAATTCTTACACTTTTGTATGTCTTTTGTTTAATGGCCATGGTTTTACATTTGTTTTGTTATTGAAAATGAATTTTTGAACCGTAGAAAAAAGGGAAAAGGCAAAATGCCGTTCTGAATTGCATCTAGCTTCGTAAGTGTTAGGTTTGGGGTGCCCTGGAAGTAGTCGCCTACCCGTAGCCTAAGCTTTTGGGTCATCCGTATGACATGGCGTCTTTGGAGGGATACTATGACTTGATTTGCGAAATGTTGCGAAAGCATGCTACACATGCAGATATTTCACAGCACCTGAAAGACATCGGAGCACCCGGTGGCTGCTCTGTTATGAGTGTACGACGGTTTTGTGAAGCGCACAACCTTACCAGGGGTGCGTTTCCCAAACAACGACGGAGGTTAGCATTAAACCGCCGTTGTACAACGTAGGTTCAAACTACTCAGCACGCCACAACCGACTGTTTCCCGAAAATCTCCAACCACCAAAGTACGATGGAAGTCTGAACTGTTGTTAGTTTGGACTTGGGTGGTTCAAACTGCAAAGTACCCAGATGTTTCGGAAGTGCTCGGAGAGTATTCGGATGCATTCGTTGCGGATAACGACAGAAACGATTGATCTACATAAGGACATAAACGTAGTCTCATTTCATTTAAGCCGGTATGACAGCTGTAGAAACTCTGGGGTATCTCCGTAAACACAACCATGTGCCCTACTCATTAAAAGTAACAACCGACTGTCAGTTTGTATCATATGTCTATATATTTAATTTATACTGCATAGAGCAACAGCTATAAATGTAACCACTCCCTCCCTGTAGGTAGCCTAAGTGGTGAGGTGGATGAGTGGTTAGCTCGTCGGTCTGTCAAAGGAAGTGTTGTCTTTTTCGGTGAGATATGGGTTCGAATCCTGCCGAAGAGTAATCAATTTGTAACAGGTGTAAATCATCTACGGGGCAATGGAATAACCGTGCTTGTGGGTCAGTAATCAGTGCACATACATCACAATTTTACAAAAGTGCTCATTAACATCACTGACGCACATTAACTTTTATCCAACCACATTTTGCACCAGCTTTTTGTGTGCTATCGGGTGTGTTTTCTACCTTCTTTTTACATGATCTGGCAATGCAATACCGATAATTAAGTGAATTGGGAGTAACATAATTTATGCAGATGGTGGCAGCAACGCACAGACAGCCGCGTAATCCGCCACAAAAGTGCCAAAGGTGACGAGCAAGACGTCACGTGAACAAACACGACGGTCTCACGACAGGTCCATGCTAATCGTTCCAACTGCACAGCTTCACGATGGAACTTCCGATGGTTCGTCCAGACTTTGTTGTTGGGAAACACTTGCGTCGTTGAACGATCCATCGGACTACTGTAGTTGTAAACATCGTTGGTTGCTAAGTCTGGACGATGGTGTTGGGAAACAGCAGTGTGGTAAGACCATCGTTCAAACCTACGAAGTTGCTAAGGAAGTTAGCAACGACGCTTTTGGGAAACGCACCCCAGGGTGGTATCTGATACAAAACTGGAAGTCGCCGTTTCTACAAATGAAAAACGATCAGAAATGTGTCCACTTTTCTAATACCAATATTTGACAATGGTTATACATGTTGAAAACAAAATAGAACCCATTCTGGTTATATTGTTCCAAATAAAACACCAGGCTGCACAGTTTTTTTAAATTTCATCTTTCAGTCCAAAATAGAATAATGAATGAACGAAAAAGTACACGGACCTCGTGGGAATGATGGCTTTGTTTTTAGAATGCACAACGAACTAATGTCGACATTAACGCAGGGCTCAAAACGAATAAGGAAACCAATTACTGTATGTATGTCAAGTGGTGAGAACGCTGACATTTTTAAACACATATGACAGAAAATAGCACATCTGAATTGATACTTCTCAACAAAACTGTGTGATTTCTTTGGAAATGGTTCAGACAGTGCATAGCGGTGGATAGAGTGTCTCAAGAGCTCAAAATACATCATTATTTTGTGTTTTGTCAAAATATCGCGGAGTTATCACTAACCAGGATGACGAGATTCTCCGATATGTGTGCGTTCAATGACTGACGTACTGCGCATGTGTGCGCTCCAACAGCGGAAAACCTCTCTCAAGAGCTTACAAATCACCAATTTAGAGTGTTTTCTATCAAAAAAATCTTCCGAGGGAGCTCGGACACCCCTAGTAGGCATACGGCTTCACTGATTTATAACTTACCACTTCCATTTACCCACCAGCCGCCACTGTGTAAAATGTAATGTAAACTATAACTATAATGTTTTATTGTATGTGCTTGTATACAATGAGGATCCTCTGTTATGTCCTGTGGAAATGCTCTGGGTCAGGCATGGGCTACCCCTACGGGGTAGATGTGGGCTAAGTATGGGCAAGCCCACAGTGGGCTTGCCCGCAGGTAGCCCTAAGTGGGGCCCCAAAGGGAAACACAACTGTGGGTCCCACATGGGCTACCCCATTAGGGATTACTGTGGGTTTGCCCTGCCCGCACTCCCCCACAGTAAACCCACACTTGCCCACTGTGGGCCCACATGGGCATGTTTGCTGGGTAGCCATCAAGCTAACCATATATGACATGTCAAGCCACCATTGTCTGACACAGTTCGACTAAATTACTTATTATTTTTGACATATAATCGTTTACATTACATATTATAAGCCTGTAGGCGAATATATGTTTGAGAGCGAAGTTGACACTTTAGGAGAACCTATCATGCATGTAGCGTAGCTGCAGTAGATCTGGAAAGCAAAGCTAGTTTGCTATGAAACTACTGACAGGCTATTTCGCACAAACTTCAAGGAATCTCAAAAATATTTATCCTAGTGGTAACTATAGCCTGTCCTACACTTGTCAGTCATACAAAAGCCCACAAAAAAAACGAAAATGAGTAATGACAACGAACTGCAGTTTGCTGCTTGATTATTTACCTACACAGCCTGCTGATATTACCACTCGCGGTCATATAATCAAACTATGAAAAATAAGTAAGTACTGTTTCCGTAAGTTACCGTTTTTCAAGTAATAAACAAGATATATGATATCACAAACAAATCAAAAGAGTCCTTTATCTCAGTTGATCCGATGTCTTTTCCCTTGAATGAGGTAAAGTTGAAGAATAACAGATGACCGCTGACATCACTGACACCGCTGTCACTGGCACTCCTCCTCCCGATGCAGCAAAAAGAGTGACATTTCACGTCCATGATTTCTCTTCACGTAGCAAAAGCAATTCGCGCTATAAACCCAATAACCAATGATATCACTGTATAGCTTATCATGTGACCTTTATGGGGAAGTTTTTAGATATGAAATTGGTGGTTGGACTGCAGAGATATGACGTTTAACGATACCGATTTCAGAATGGGCCGTCTGCAAAGGGTTAAAACTTCCCTATTGGCAGAGGTGGCATATCTGCGTGAAGTTAGCACCCCATGTGTTAAAAATAAGTACAAAATCATTTGTGTTTGTGCATCGTTTGTACATGTTTTTGCAGGCGAAATAAACATTTGTGTACAAACCGTTTTAGAAATATTCAAGATTAACTAAATTGGTGACCCTAGATCACCCCGCATGCCATCTGTGTCAAAATTACTCCAAAATAGTTGCATCTGTTTGGGCCTCATTTGTGTACGTTTGTGCAGGCTAAATTAACATTTGTGCGTCAATGAGTCTCACGTTAAGTTCATTTCACCCCATCAACGTCCAAATGACTTGAAATTAGCTGGAATCATGTCCTTCGTTTGTGCAGGCAAAATAAACATTTATGCTCAAAACATTTTAGAAATATGAAACATTAACTTGGTTAGTGACCCCGATCACCCAGCGCCCCATTAGTTTAAAAGTTATTCCAAAATAGTTGCAATTGTTTCTGCTTTGTTTGTGCACATTTGTGCAGGCAAAATAAACATTTGTGCACAGCCCGTTTTAGAAATATTCAAGATGAACTGAATGCGTGACCCCAGCTCACCCAGCACCCCACCTGTGCCGAAATTACTCCAAACTAGTTGCAAATGTGCACAAACGATTCCAACTATTTTCAAGTCACTAGCATGTTCATGTAGTGCTAATGACATCACGTGTCAAATAAAAAAAGCCTAATAACATGATACAGAATGAAGCACAAATGTTTATTTTGCTTGCACAAATGATTCCAACTATTTTCAAGTTGTTTGGACGTTGTTGGGGTGCTGGTGACGTCACATGTCAAATAAAAAAGCTTATTAACATGAGACTCATTGATGCACAAATGTTAATTTAACCTGCACAAACGATTTTGGAGTAATTTTGGAACCAGTGGGGTGCTGAGTGACCTGAGGTCACCCATTCAATTCATTTTTAATATTTCTGAAACGGTTTGTGCACAAATGTTTGTTTTGTCTGCACAAAGGTGTGCAAAATGATTTTGTGCTTATGGGGTGCCAACTTCATGCCAACTAGCAATGAAGAGGAGTCTTCATATGGTATAATAGTTAACTGTAACACAGAGAAAGAGGTACCTTACCTTCCCAAAATATTCCTATTTAGCAAAAAATGTAAGATGTGAGGACTTCTTGGCCGCTGCCTTGTCCTGCTTATGAGTTATGCTGTGCTATGCTATAGTTATGCTAGCCTTACTTTCCGAACCCTCTCTAACCAGCCTGACTTGTTAAGACAAGCTTGCTGCTTGCTGCCTTCATACTTGGAAATTTGCTAACCTACCCTATTTCTAAAACCTTTTTCTACAGACATGTGGTTGCACTCTCCTTAACCCCTGTTATGCGTCCTTCCATGACACATCCCAAATGTCTACCTTGCCCTTATGCATGCTATCAGTCTTTCAAAAGGAAAAACATGCCTGTGTCCTGCTCGGGACTTAAACATGCCAGAGAGGCTATAAATAAACCTTCACCACCACTGCTTCAGTAATGAAACCCGTCAGACGAAGGGCCCGTCTTTGCTACAGCACACCACAGCTGGCAAGCTGTTAACAATCTACCAACATGCTGGTCAGCTTCAAATGGCCAAAACTGCGACCACTGCCAGCTGGTAACAGGTAGAAATTTCCTCGTTCCACCCACACCTGCTTTCAATCCCTCAGTCCCCCCATTATAACACTACCTGGACGATGTGGTGAGGAGCCTGGAACAAGCCCTACCCGAACAGAGTCATTATTGCTGGTTTTGGTTCACTTACGGACATGAATGGCATGGCAGAAGAAAAAGGCCCAGAGGTTCTTTGACATTCTATTAAGCCCCAGATGCTTACATGATTCTGATGGCCTCTCACAGCTTCTGCACAAACAGCTCAAGTTCATCTCTAAGCTACTGAAGAAAAAAATTATTATCCTCGCCCATTCCCGGAATACTGTCTTCTGCTGTTTGTGGTGTTTCAAAAGATTGAAGCACTACCTGGATAATGTGAGGGGAGCCTGGAACAAGCCCTACCCTAACAGAGTTGTTATCGCTGGTTTTGGTTCCCTCTTTCTCTCATATGTCCTTTTACCTTCACCACCACTGCTTCAGTACTCAAAGGGCTTGTCTCTGCAGAGCAGCACACTACAGCTGGCAATTGCTTGCCAATGTCCTGCTATGCAATGCTATGCAATATGGCCCTGTTATGTCCAGTTCAGTGTTCTATTTAGACCAGTTGTGCTGAGAGCATTGTGTTATGCCTGACCTACAGTACGTTGACTGTTTCGATTGTTTGGGTCTGCCAGGGGGTTAGAAGGAAGTTCGAGTACCTAGATGATGTGATACATGGGGCCACCCCCGAGAGCCACGACGAGCGCCTCCACAGAGACTTTACAGCCCTCAGTGAACACAGGCTTACCCTCAACACTGAAAAGTGTGTATTTTCTACACCAGCAATCGAGTATGTAGGTTTTCGGGTGTCAGCGGACGGCATCTCTCCACTCCAGTCAAACGTGGCAGCAATACTGGCCATCCCTGAGCCTAACTCAGCTACTCAGCTTGCCTCTTTTTTAGGGATGACGGGCTACTACCTAAAGTTCCTCCCGCACTACTCCGCTACCACTGCTCCACTGCGGCAACTGTTGCATAAGGAGGAGCCGTGGGTGTGGTCACAGGAGTGCTCTGATACCGTGCGCACACTCAAAGCTCACCACAGCCCCAGTGTTAGCCCATTTCGACATTGCCAAACCCACCTTGGTCACCTGCGACGCATCGGCCACAGCCATCGGAGCAGTACTGTCACAGGTGCAAACAGGTGTGGAGAAGCCGATCGCCTTTGCCTCACGGGCACTCGGTCCTACTGAGCAGCGCTACTCAGTGGGTGAGTGCGAAGCACTGGCCTGCATCTGGGCCTGCGAGAGGTGGCACCTGTATCTCTATGGTCGCACTTTCACCCTTTGCTCTCCACATCTGGGACAGGCCACAGACCACTGAGGCTACATTGCTGGTCTGACCGTCTGCGCCAGTATAATTTTGACCTTAACTCTTTCCCAACAGGGCAAAATTAGGCCAAAAATGACTCCTTTAATATTTTATTCTGCTGTTGCTAAACAAAGCATATCTCAAGGAAAACATTCATTTTCTCTTAAAGCCAGATAGGTAAACTACACAAATATATGTTTGACATGACAAATGTATATTATTTATATGTGCTAATTTGCATAAATTTACATATAATTTGCATATTCCGAGCAGCAATTTTAAGTATATAAAGCTCTACAGCTTCAATGCAACATGTTATTTAAAAAGTGAAATAGCAGAAAGTTGCATTTACTTGTTGACTAAATAAATACAAAGTTTGGTAGCAATTGCATGAAAGGAACTCTAAATAACTCACTTTGAAATTATGTATACAGACAAGCCCAAATAACTATTATAATTACTATATATATAGTTTTATTATTAAAATCAGTTGCAACACCAATACAATCACATTTTAATGAAAATACATACATATCTTATTAATTCATCTCATATACATATATGTCAATAATCATTTTTATACAGTTTAGATGAACAGATGAACAGATAAACAGATGAACATTTAAAAAAAACAGATTCAGTGTTCGTAGGCCTTGCTATGAAAAATGGCAAAACAGTTCCTTTCCCTTGAAATGTGAAGATACCTCCCACACTGAGGTGCACTACAGTAAGAATACACCTGCTTTTGGCCCCTGCCCTCTCTGTAACACACCACAGTTTCGTTTAACATCCTTAGAAAACATCGGCATATGTACTACATCATATTGATCCGGAGGGGGTGAACGGGTGCTGTACTTATAAGAAGGGGGCACATCATACTCCACTAAGCCACAGAGTTGCCGTACTAGCTCTTCTCTGAAGTCCACTAGACTGTAGCGTGAAGACCTTTGTAATTCATCAAAATCAGAATGATTGGTCTGCTGTTGTTTGAACAGCAAGTAACTATTTACCACAGCAATGTCAATTATGTGGAAGAACAGTGTCTTCCACCACCGTGTACATTTACGCAGAACATTATGTGTGGCCAGAATTTGATCAGACCGATCTACACCGTTCATGAACATGTTGTATCTTTTTATTGCCTGTGGCTGTGGCACAGTTACAGCTGTCCACTTGTTGTTTGTCTTTGACTTTCTTTGTACTTCTAAAACATTGTTGGCATGGTCTATTGTTGTTAAAACAGACACAACCTTATTGTCTTTCCACTG
This sequence comes from Coilia nasus, assembly GCA_027475355.1. Classification (NCBI taxonomy): domain Eukaryota; kingdom Metazoa; phylum Chordata; class Actinopteri; order Clupeiformes; family Engraulidae; genus Coilia; species Coilia nasus. Next base: position 10,029,925 of record CM050215.1, on the reverse strand, counting down.
GAGAGCAAGAACAGGGCCATCCCTTTCCCAGCGCATAGCTCCCCGGGACACTCTCCGACCCCACTTCTTTCCATCCTTCAAACAGTCAGGAAACCCTTTCTTTTTTTCCCTAACAGTTCCTGTGCTGGGCACACCCAGAGCAAATAAGTCCTTTACAAGTTGAAATGATGTGTAAAAATTATCAAAAAATAACAAATAACCTTGGTTGATAAAAGGACGAATCAGTTTCATTACAACATCATAGGCAAGTCCATGTTGACTAATCTCTTCCCCTGCTGCTTTGCCAATGTAAACGTCAAAGTCTAAGGTGTACCCATTACAGCTATCGGCTAAAACCCATAACTTTATTCCCCATTTAGTGGGTTTGTCTTTGATATACTGTCTTATTCCTGAACGATGTTTGGATTTAACCATTCTCTCATCAATTGCAAGATTTTGACTAGGCTGGTACAAACTGAGACATCTGGATTTAAAATCTGTGAGAAACGACTGTACTTTTCTTAGCTTATTGCCTGGTGTTTCAGTGTTTGGGTCAACAATATGGAGCAAAGCCATAAGGGCCTTGAAGCGTGTACGTGACATCATACTCCGTGCCCAAAGGCCATGATACAATGTTTTTATACTCCAGTATTTCTCAATGTTTGAGGTAACTCTTACCAGACCAAAATAAATTAACACTCCAATAAGTCTATATATTTCCTCAGGGGTTGTGTCTTGCCAGCTGCCACCAGGGCCTGTGTAGGTGTGGTGTGATCCACCTACAATGTGAGTGTGTGCAAATGTGTTTGTGTGGGTGCAGATGTCCATTACCATTTCTACAGTGAAAAATAATTAAAAAAATTCCAAAGCTGTGGTCATGATGTGTCTGAGGTGAAATCTCCCAGTATGAACACCACATGGTCTTTTGGGAGTGAAAGGAGGCAGAACATTGCTGACATCAATGTCATTGTAAGTCTTCGAGTTTCCCCAATGACCAGCTTCATTAATGCCACAAGCCCCATGTCCACGCTCACACCCACGCCCACCTCCACGCCCTCCTCCACGTCCACGCCCTCCTCCACGTCCTCGTCCTCCTCCACGTCCTCGTCCTCCTCCACGTCCTTGTCCTCCTCCACGTCCTCGTCCTCCTCCACGTCCTCGTCCTTGTCCCCGTCCTCCTCCACGTCTGGGTCTGTCCACCTCCACGCCGCCTGGATCTTCATCTTCAGCGCTAGAAGGATCTTCATCACTACACCAGAAAAAAAATGTTATGGTTATAATATTTCTGCAATAACAAAAACCTGTAGTCTTATCAATAATATAGTCAATACAAATATCTGATCAGTAGAGTTGTTGTAACTAGCTCTTGGAAACAACAGCAAAAACAATGTTTGTTGTGTAAAAGAAAATAAGACAGCTCGAGCAGTGCAGTATTACTCAAATTTCACTGCATGTTATATTTTCATAGTACATGTGGCAAATAACCTTTTTATCCTTATATTATTATTATTATTATTATCATCATCATCATTTCGGGAAATACTTGAGGTTTCACCTCACCAACATGACTCACGTTGCTTCAGATCAGAGCTGGAGGCAAGTTTGTGAGCTAGGTGTACACATTCATACAAAACTGCACGGTTTCTCGCTGTCTAAGTATTATTATTATTATTACTATTATGATTATCAACATCATTACTATTATTTTGGGAAATATTTCCGGTTTCACCTCACCAACATGACTTGTGTTCGTCTTGCTTCAGCTCAAAGCTTGAGGCAAGTTTCTGAGCTAGGTGTACATCCATAGAGAACTGCACGTTTTCTCACTGTCCAAATTCATGTAGTGCATTCAAACACACGTCCTAACTTATTTGCAAATAAATAGCATGCTTGTTGGGAAATATCTGAGGTTACAAGATTATTATCAAAAACATGACGAGGACAAACTTCATTTCACGTCACAGACACAACGCGAACGCTTGGTCGAGCAGCTCAGTGTTGAGATGAGTTTGCGCGCTAGGTCTACTTAGCCTACATAGGCTACAGATCTCACTGTCTAGGTTCATATACAAGCACAAACGTTGAAATGTACCTCATAATAAATCTCCTAATAAATACTATGTACTATACTATGTAAAAATGACTGGCAAACAAGCTGTTTTCACCTGAGGAGACGGCTCACGTTCGATTCACCTCACACACTTAGCAAAACTTTCTCATGAAATATGTGCCGTAGCTGGCGTTTCATTACACTTACCTTGACTGCTCCAGAAGTTGGTGATCAAGATCACTCTCTTCATCACTGGACATTCCCAAATGTCTCTCCAAATCTTCGTCGTCGTCTGATGCAAAAATCTCCTCTATAACCTGCTGTAAATCGTAGCTGCCACTGAACCTGGGTCGTCTTTCACTACTCGCCATGTTGAAGTGTCTCATTTGGCGCTTGACAACAAATCCCAAAATACAAAATTTAACCAATAGAAAAATTCAACACATACACCAGGAAAAATGATTTATTTGATTGGCTTAGACACTCATTGAAACCCTGACACGTTTTCGCGGGGTTTCAGTTAAGAAAAGGGATACTTTTATTAATTCACGTCATCAGTACGTAGGTACTGATTTCTCTATGGGCTGTCGGGAAAGAGTTAAGTTCACCCCTGGCAGAGACAATGTTGTGGCTGATCTGCTGTCCCGCTCCACCCCACCAGACCCCATCACATACACACACACTGACTCAGACCTTGTTGAACAGGACATGGTGCAGATGCTACACACACCACTACATTCGTGTCTACATTCAGAATGGCTGGTCTTACAAGGTCCCTGAGGAGCTGGCTGCATTTTCCAGAGTGAAGCAGGAGCTGTCTTGTTGGAATGGAACTTGTGTGGCACATGGCCTTTGCACAGTCGTTGTGTATGACCTCCACTCAAAATGGCCCGAGCTCATCGCCACTGGTTCAGTGACCTCTCAAGTCATAATTGACTTCCTGGACTCTCTCTTTGCACGCTGGGGTCTCCCAAACACTATCACTACTGACAATGGCCCACAGCTGATCTCGGCCGAGTTCACCACATACCTCAAAGCTAAAGGCATCCGTCACATCCGCACAGCCTACTACCACCCTCAAGCTAATGGGGGTGTTGAGCGCTTCCACCTGTCACTGAAAAACAGCCTCAGAGCACACTTGGTCCAGGGCTGGACCTTTTCACAGGCCCTTCGTCACACACTGCTCCATTACAGGGCCACCCACCACCCCCACCAACCCACAGGTGTTTCTCCAGCGCTCCTCGTGCTTGGCCGTGAGCTTCGCCTCCCCCTGGACAGGCTCAGCGCCGGATTGCCCCAGAGACCACAACCCAGGGTCAGGGCGTCTGTCACTCGCCAGCAGAGGTGGATGAAGCAGACATTCGACCACTCAGCACGCGCCAAGGCCCCTGGCATCAGAGCCATGGAGTGGGTCAGGGTCTGCAGGCCCCACAGAGGACACAAACTCGCCTCATATTGGTCCATCCCTCTCTAAGTCACTCGCCAGCTAGGTTCTGCCACATTCTTGCTCAGTGACGGCAGTTGGTAGCACGCAAGTCGTGTCCGCAAAGTGGCATCTCCAGTGCATACAACCGGTGTGACACCTCATGCCGTACCCCTACCTGAACAGGATATCTCAACCCCTCAGCCGGCACCTCAGACACACCTGTCAACCTGCCACTGGAAACAGGTGCCTGCCCTTCACAGACTGCCCAGTCTCAGCCCCGTGCTTCCCCTCAGCCTGTTTGCACTCGTTTCCGTCCAGGATATTTGCAGGACTTTGAGTCAACATTTCATGTTTGAACCCCTGTAGGAGGGTGGAAAATGTTATGTCCAGTTCAGTGTTCTATTTAGACCAGTTGTGCTGAGAGCATTGTGTTATGCCTGACCTACAGTATGTCGACTGTTTCGATTGTTTGGGTCTGCCAGGGGGTTAGAAGGAAGTTCGAGTAAACAGTACCAGAGTTAACGTTACCATGCATGTCGGTGTGTTTCATTTTATATATCCTCTTTTCTAAACATTACAGGCCCCAACCGAAAATAGTTCAAGATGGTAACAGGCTCAATGGAAATTTCCTTCTTCCAAACACACCTGAATCCAAACTGTAATTGGTGATCAACCTTTTTTGTTTGGGCAAATGAGTGTGTGAAAGAGAGACGGGGGGGAGACACAGATGCAGCAAATGCTGTGGCGGTAAAGGTCTCTGCACAGCTACGACAAAGTGCAGGACATTTTCGAAATTGTCAGTGTTGTTTGCCTTCGCACAGTGACTGTGTAGCGAACATACTAGCATTCCATCTACAGCTGTTACAACAAGCAATGCATTTCAATTAGCTGCACCAACAAAAATAGACTCGAATTGTAATCAACATGCCACCGGCAGCAAAGTTTGATGCTGGTGTGCAGGGGTGTATTGAAAACAATGTAAAACTAATAGAATGTTGGAAGGGCAATGTGCAGCACTGTGAAACCTGTTCACACTAGTCAGCAGACTGTGTCTTGGGTAAAACGGATTGCAAGTGGTCAGCCAAGATGCATTTCATTCACACCAGTGTTCTAATATGTGCTTCAGTTGATCACTTGCTATCAAATTTACCTTTAGAATGTACCTTTAGAATTTAGAATGGTCTATTGGTATATTACATAATGGTCAAAGATGCATCAGGAAGCACTGAGCATTCACACTACAGAGCATATGTGGATACAAGCGTCTTAAACCACCTCTACATGTGGTTTGAGCAATCAGATTCCAAAGCTTTTTAGAATGAGCCCGTCTTAGACATCTCCACATGTCTTAGTTGGGAGACTGGCCACATTACAAGACTCGTTAATGACTGCTGGTGACAGAACTTGCAATATTAACAAAAGACACTTTATATGAATCTACACAAAATTCTGACATGCAGTCTTTTTTTTGGGGTGTTGTAGAATGTCGCAGACAAAAAAAATCACAGGTGAAGTGTCACGATTTTACTCTGTTGGGTGGTGGTTTTTTGTGTTTTCCCCGGTTGGGTTGTATTTTCTGCTGCACATTCATTGTCTAGTAATTGGTTTCAATCCCAGTCACTTACTGCTTCATTCGCTATCTCCGCTCTGATTACCTTCACCTGCTCCGCCACGCCCATCTCCAGCTGCCTCTCGTTTCCTGGTTTCTCTCTCTCGCTATTTAGTCTCTCATTTTTCACTCCCTCACTGTCAGTCCGTCTGCGAACCACGGTGTACTCCTCGGCAAGCTTTTTGACTCCTGACTCTCCAGCGTCTGTTTGGCTGTGTTTCCCGCTGTCTCCTGTTTGTTCCTGTCTCTCCCCTGTCTGCCTGTGTGTGTTATCTCCAGTCCTCCGGTATCGACTCCTGCCTGCCTCTGACTCTGCTCTACGCTCCTGCCCCTGGCTTCGACTCCTGCCTGCCCTCGACTCTGCTCTGCTCTACTGCCCCGGTAATGACTCCTGCCCGTCCACGACTCTGCTCTACTGCCCCGGTAACGACTCCTGCCCGTCCACGACTCTGCTCTGCTCTACTGCCCCGGTAACGACTCCTGCCCGTCCACGACTCTGCTCTACTGCCCCGGCTCATTGACCCGCTTGCCCGCCACGACGCTCAGCTCCCCTGCCCCGGCTATCTGACCTGCTGCTTGCTGTTTTTCCCGAGGACTCTGATCGCTATCAGTTCCACGTACCACAGCCCGCTGGGCCGTGGCCACTGGATTATCTCCCTTTTCCCCCAACCCTTAAATAAAAGTCCTCTTGTGAACGTGACACTCTTGGGTCTGTGCCAATCTGTTCTGGTTCTGACATGAAGTGGATCAAATTGTGAGACTCACAATCGATGTCATGCCTGACTTTCTGGAATCGGGTACAATGCTGGAAATGTGTTGGCCACAACAATTTCAGGCCAAAATTTGGCTGATATCGTGTAGTCTAGAGCACTGCTGGTATTTAGCTGGTATTCAAATCTCTAAACCCTAAAATGTTTCCTCTTAACCATGGTAAAAACATTTGAGCCAGAGAGGTAGTGAGACTAGTTGACCAATGCCAGTTAAAATAAGCCTATACTGGGCCTAAATTACCTATTTTAAACCATGACAGTGTGTGTGTGTTTTATGAGTAAAGCCTGCCTGTTGCCTATTCCTTGTTGCCCAGGTTGTTTGTACAGCTGAGGGCTGGGCCTGACCACACACCTTCGTAAAGCACTACCACCTAGTTGTTAGTCACTACGGGCACATGGTAGGATCGGATTGGATTGGGTGTTGCTACCCAACGGGTGGTCTGTCCCAAATATCTGTGCACATGAGAGTTCGTGTAAGTGGATAATTGTCAGAGATCTGGCCGTTTCCGCTACGCTAGATGGCGCTGTATTCCTTTCAAGAAGTGGTGTTAGAACTACTTCAGGTTGATGGCTGCTAAAAAGAAAATAAACAAACTATCTGGCGGCATACAAAACAAAGATAGCGCTTGAGGAGGTTGACAGAGCAGCATTTGCATGCATGTTGTGCATTCTCCTTTGTTTGGAAGTCCGTGTGAAAGAACAGTCAGCGTTTTTGGTTTCCTTGATACGACATGAACTGTGCCGTCGGCGTTTGATATTACAAGCAATTGAGGACAACGAGACTTGTTGAAAGCAGGCGCTAGAAAGCCTCGAAGTTCAGTATGAATGAAAATCAGGGACAGAAGCTTCTGGGATCGAGTGGTCTTACATGCGCAGTACGCGAATCCAAACCAATACCGTGCACAAGGCGGCACCAAGCGGATTAACATCGGCTTAAGCCCGGGGTTGCAATCGGATTCGCGAAACCAATCCCTATACGATCTTTAGCCTGTGCACATGAATTCAATACGATCCCAAACCATTTCCAATCGGATTCAACTCGTCCATGTGCACGCAGTGACTGTGTCTACTGTTGCACACCCAGTGCTTGAGTAGGGTGGGTCTATGCTCAAAGGAACTGCTTCGTGGGGTTTTTTGGTATGGCTTTGCTATGCTTTGATTTGGCTCTAGCATTAGGGACCTTTTTTAAAGCTAAAAATTCCGAAAGGGTGCACACACATCCATAAAATGGTTATCAGGTTCAGGATCAGATCTAGCAAACACGTAAAATAAAGCCACACTTAGAATGCTACTGGAAAGCTTATTGTACACAACATTTTGACTGACTTTGTCAGGTCTACAGCTCCCATAGAGTCACGGTATGTCTTGAATAATTTAAATGAAAGAGAACTGTCAAGATGAGCTGTCAAAGCACCTAGCATGGGGGCAAAACTTTAACCTTGGCCTGTGACCATGACCCTGGACCAATTCCAAAGAAAATTGATAGCGCAGGTCCTGACCCCAGTCCCAATCTACCTACCAAGTATGATCCAAATCGGATCAGAACTGTTCCAGTTATCACTGTGAATGACAGGCAGAGAGACAGACACCATCTGTCATTATTTAACATATTTGTTCTATGTTGGAAATGTAGGTTAGTGACTGATAACACGGGTTGCAAAATGCAGCAGAATTGATTGTCGTAAAGCAAAGGCTGGGTCCCATATGCCATAGACCTGACTTTTGTCTGCACAACGAATAATGCCAAACTGATAAGAATTATGACTTTATTCATGGCACAAAGTTGGGGAAGGGACCCATTTTTGTGACATACAATAATAGATTACCTTTATTATGTGTCATTTTGTGGGGAGTTTTTATAGACTGTAAATTATTTATGAAATCAGTACTATATTCATACATCAGCATTCAATGTACAATCTGCATGAACTAGAATTGTTGTACATTTGTGTACTGCATGTAAAACTTTAAATTGAGACATTGTTATTTTACAAAACAATGAGACATTGTTACTTTATAAATTGCTACTTGCACCTTTCACTTATTGCACCTTACATATTGCACATTTCACCTTCACCAGAGAAGAGCTACCTCAGACTTCCTTCTTGTTGGACGCGTATATGTCTACCTGTATGTCTTATGTCTATATACTGTTGATTTCTGTATACACTTCATGTCCATGAGTGTGGCTGTGTGTGTGTGTGTGCGCGCATGTGTGTTACACATTTGGTGTCTGGTGAAACTTAATTTCAGTCCTCTGTGTAATGCTTGTTACATAGTGAGTTGACAATAAAGTACACTTTGACTTTGACTTATTTTTCTGTGGAGACCGATATCATTCCGCACCTGGCATACTGCTTTATAGATGCATAAAACCGCTCATCTCTAAAGCCATAAATCAGGGGACTTGTTGCTCTGGAAATTACGGAAAATGCCAGAAAATTAAAATAGCGCACAATGAGATACACATCAATATTTCCCATCTCTATGATCTTGGTTTCAATGAATGGGCATAGTGTCTCTAGGGTGCACAGGAAGAGCTGTAGGAGGTGCAGCAACACAGTCCTCTGTCCCTTTGATGCGGCTTTCTTGTCATCACCCGAGGCCCTCTGAGCGATGTGCATGATCGACCTGTAGAAGAAGAGGAGTATGAGCAGAACGACAGCATAGTTTAGAATGTAGAAGTTTCCCCGCATCGTCATGTGCCACTCTTGCAACAGCAAAATCTCAAAGTAGCAGAATGTCAACTGGGAAAAGTATGCACTGGTTACATAGGAAAAGAATATAGCAACATCAACAAAAGTTTTGAGGAAACAGAAGAGCCACACACAAGCAATTACTATCTTTGTCCGGTTGGGGGTAAAGATGTGGATATGGCGTAGTGGCATACAAATGGCCACATAGCGCTCCAGAGACATGGCCACAATAATGGTGGGTGAGACATCTGTCAGAGTGTCCATGATGATGCAGAGAGGTATACACATCGCCACTGGCAGTAGCAGGAACACATGGTAGGTTATCACCACAAAGTCAGTCAGCATGAGAAAGATGGCGTCAGCAAGCAGGGTCTGGGCAAAAAGGACATAGCGAGCCTCTGCCCTCAGCACGTGTCGTTTCAGGAACACGTAGAACATGAAGAAGTCGATGGAGACAAATGGCCAGACGAAGAGTTGAGCCACAGCTGTAGTCACATCCAGACGTACGGGGTCGCTGCCTTTCAGAAGGGTATTACCACTGCCGTTAACATTGCTACTGTTGCTGTTCATATTTTATCTGCTGGATTAAAGGACACAAAATAAGCTCATAGTTGAAATATGGTGAAGATAAACAACATTAAAAGATTTAGTTATTAGTGGCTTCTCAGTACTGAAACATGTTACAAGTACAAATAATTAGAGTATATTCACAGAAAGACATAATATTTTAAATATAACAAGGATTTTAGAAGTATTTACAATTTCATAATGGACATATACAATTTACAATATACAGTTACATAATAGACCTTAACAACTACGGTGATATCCACTGATGTGGCATATTTCTCAGTGGGTTGGTATTTGCCTACCAGTTAGTCCGTCTTATCCAGCAACCTCTTACCAGCTTTGTTATAACTCTACAAGCCACCTTTATTTATACCATAGTGGATGCCATTGCTCCATGCTGCCTGCTCTCCTGAGTAATAAAGCCCTTGCTGAGGACCTATGTCTCACTCACTGAACACATAACCAGAGGTGGACATCCTGGTTCAGAAAGTAAAAGTCCTGCCAGATATGTGTCCCAGCTAATTTACTGACCTAGCTGATCATAATTAACATTACTCTTTAGCCAAGTAGATTAACTAATTAGAGAAATGACCTGTTTTAGGAGCACAGGCAGGAGAAATATATGGCAGGACTAACCATATGTGACCACTAGAGGCAGAAAAGGATGCACACCTGTGTGGAGGGCCCAACTCACATGGCTAGACTGCTATTTTTAAATCTGTTGTTATTGATCTGTTTTTGGATCACCTACAAAGTCCACACAGTTGGGTTAGCAAAAATTATGTTTCAGGAGGAGGCCGTAAAAGAGCACATTTTCAGATTCTACAAAATTTAAAGGGGACCTCAGTTCTTATTTTTGCTGTTTAGAATATTCATTTATGGGTGTACTAAAATAGATGAACATGTTTGAATGCTTCAAAAAACGTAGACTTTCTCACTTTGTGCTTGAAGCTTGAACTGTGTTCTGACTGAACTGAAACATGTCTTTTTTGGTCCAACAGTTCAACACAGACCATGACTCTGGTGTTCAGCAGCGTCATGCAAGTACTCATAAAGCCCTTTAAAACTCACCTATTGGAATAGGTGGCATATCTGCATGAAGTTGGCACCCCATGTGTTGAAAATAAGTACAAAATGATTTGTGTTCATTTGTCCATCTTTTATACACGTTTGTGTAGGCGTAATAAACATTTGTGCACAAACCATTTTAGAAATATTGAAGATTAACTAAATTGGTGACCCCAGATCACCCCGCACGCCATCTGTGCCAAAATTACTCAAAATAGTTGCATCTTTTTGCGCCTCATTTGTGTACGTTTGTGCAGGCTAAATTAACATTTGTGCATCAATAAGTCTCATGTTACGTTTTTTTCACCCCTTCAACGTCCAAATGACTTGAAAATAGTTGGAATCATTTGTGCTTCGTTTGTGCACGTTTGTGCAGGCAAAATAAACATTTATGTTCAAAACATTTTAGAAATATCAAACATTGATTTGGTTGGTGACCCCGATCACCCAGCGCCCCAGTAGTTTAAAAGTTACTCCAAACTAGTTGCAATTGTTTGTGCTTTGTTTGTGCACGTTTGTGCAGGCAAAAAAAACATTTGTGCACAAACCGTTTTAGAAATATTCAAGATGAACTGAATTAGTGACCGCAGGTCACCCAGCACCCCGTCTGTGCCGGAATTACTCCAAACTAGCTGCAAATGTGCACAAACGATTCCAACTATTTTCAAGTATGTAGGATGTTCATACATTATTACATTATTATTACATTACACTTAGCTGACGCTCTTATCCAGAGCGACTTACAGATATTTACAGGGTTTTAGTTACAGTCCCTGGAGCAGTGTGGGGTTAGATGCCCTGCTCAAGGGCATCTCAACCATTGGTAGAGTGGGATTCGAACCGGCAACCTTCCAATTGCAAGAACAACTCCCTAACCACTAGGCCACAGCAGCATACATGACGTCACGTGCCAGATAAATAAAGCCTAATAACATGATACAGAACAAAGCACCAATGTTTATTTTGCTTGCACAAATGTGCACAAACGAAGCACAAATGATTCAAACTATTTTCAAGTTATTTGGATGTTGATGGGGTGCTGGTGACGTCACATGAAGCAATGAAGAGGAATCTCCATATGGTACCTTAACTGTAACACAGAGAAAGGGGTACCTTACCTTCTCAAAATATTCCTATTCAGCAAAAAATGTAAGATGTGAGGACTTCTTGGCCGCTGCCTTGTCCTGCTTATGAGTTATGCTGTGCTATGCTATAGTTATGCTAGCCTTACGTTCCGAACCCTCTCTAACCAGCCTGACTTGTTAAGACAAGCTTGCTGCTTGCTGCCTTCATACTTGAAAATCTGCTAGATAACTAACCTACCCTATATCTAAAACCTTTTTCTACAGACATGTGGTTGCACTCTCCTTGACCCCTGCCATGCGTCCTTCCATGACACATCCCAAATGCCTACCTTGCCCTTATGCATGCTATCATTCTTTCAAAAGAAAAAAAAAATGCCTGTGTCCTGCTCGGGACTTAAACATGCCAGAGAGGCTATAAATAAACCTTCACCACCACTGCTTCAGTAATGAAACCCGTGAGATGAAGGGCCCGTATTTGCTACAGCACACCACAACTGGCAAGCTGTTAACAATCTACCAGCATGCTGCTCAGCTTCAAATAGCCAAAACTGTGACCACTGCCAGCTGGTAACAGGCTGGGTAGAAATGTCCTCGTTCCACCCACACCTGCTTTCAATCCCTCAGTCCCCCCATTATAGCACTACCTGGATGATGTGGTGAGGAGCCTGGAACAAGCCCTACCCTAACAGAGTTGTTATCTGGTTTTGGTTCCCTCTTTCTCTCATATGTTCTTTTACCTTCACCACCACTGCTTCAGTAATCAAAGGGCCTGTCTCTGCAGAGCAGCACACTACAGCTGGCAATTGCTTGCCAATGTGCTGCTATGCAATACGGGCCCAACCGAAAATAGTCCAAGATGGTTAACAGGCTCAATGGAAATTTCCTTCTTCCAAACACACCTGAATCCAAACTGTGATTGGTGATCAACCTTTTTTGTTTGGGCAAATGAGTGTGTGAAAGAGAGACGGGGGGGGACACAGATGCAGCAAATGCTGTGGCGGTAAAGGTCTCTGCACACCCACTTGAAAGTGCAGGACACTTTAGAATTGGTCAGTGTTGTTTGCCTTCGCACAGTGACTGTGTAGCGAACATACTAGCATTCCATCTACAGCTGTTACAACAAGCAATGCATTTCAATTAGCTGCACCAACAAAAATAGACTCGAATTGTAATCAACATGCCACCGGCAGCAAAGTTTGATGCTGGTGTGCAGGGGTGTATTGAAAACAATGTAAAACTAATAGAATGTTGGAAGGGCAATGTGCAGCACTGTGAAACCTGTTCACACTAGTCAGCAGACTGTGTCTTGGGTAAAACGGATTGCAAGTGGTCAGCCAAGATGCATTTCATTCACACCAGTGTTCTAATATGTGCTTCAGTTGATCACTTGCTATCAAATTTACCTTTAGAATGTACCTTTAGAATTTAGAATGGCCTATTGGTATATTACATAATGGTCAAAGATGCATGAGGAAGCACTGAGCATTCACACTACAGAGCATATGTGGATACAAGCATCTTAAACCACCTCTACATGTGGTTTTAGCAATCAGATTCCAAAGTGTTTTAGAATGAGCCCATCTTAGACATCTCCACATGTCTTAGTTGGGAGACTGGCCACATTACAAGACTCGTTAATGTATGGTTTCCATTGACTGCTGGTGACAGAACTTGCAATATTAACAAGAGACACTTTATATGAATCCAGACAAAATTCTGACATGCAGTCTTTTTGTTGGGGTGTCATAGAATGTCACAGACAAAAAAATCACAGGTGAAGTGGGTCAAATTCGATTTCTGGCATCGGGTACAACGCTGGAAATGTGTTGGCCACAACAATTTCAGGCCAAAATAGGGCTGATATCGGGTAGTCTAGAGCAGGGGTTTTCAAAGTGGGGGCCGCGGCCCCCTGGGGGGCCGTGAGGGGGCGCTAAGGGGGCCCCGGCAAGTTGGAGGGAAAAGTAGCAAACCGAAATAAATACTTGAATAAATAAAACCAAAAAATATTCCCATTTGTTAAAAGCTGCATTATAATAATCTACCGGATATCTTAACATTACTACTATTACCGTTATTATTTTTATTATCCATCATCTTTCTAATTGGCTGGTATAGAACACATCCGGGTGATCACGTAAACAAACTTGACCTAACTTACTGGTAGCAGAGCCGATTTACGTTTTGGCACGGTGCTTACACACTTTTCATCTCAGGGGGGCCTTACCTGGAATCTACTGGTCTATGGGGGGCCTTGTCATGGTAAAGTTTGGGAACCCCTGGTCTAGAGAACTGCTGGTATTTAGCTGGTAATGAAATGTATAAACCCTAAAATGAGGGCTGGGCCTGACCACACACCTTCGTAAAGCACTACCACCTAGTTGTTACCGTGTCTACTGCTGCACACTCAGTGCTTGAGAAAGGTGGGTCTATGCTCAAAGAAACTGCTTTGTGGGGTTTTTTGGTATGGCTTTGACCTTCACTATGCATTGATTTGGCTCTAGCATTAGGGACGTTTTTAAAGCTAAAAATTCTCAAAGGGTGCACACACAGCCATAAATTGGTTATCAGGTGCAGGATCAGATCTAGCAAACACATAAAGTATAGCCACACTGAAAATGCTACTGGAAAGTTCATTGTACACAACAATTTGACTGACTTCGTCTTTCTCAGGTGTCTCCAGGTGACTTTTTACAGCTCCCACAGAGTCACGGTATGTGTTGAATAATTTCAACGAAAGAGAACCAACGACTGTGCAGCAACCACATTGACTATTACAACTGAATATAGCTGACTTAGAACAAGACTCATGCAGACTGATATTATAAGCAGGGATGTCAACAGGCAAGAGAAAATCAGGATTATTCCATGGGTCTTACAATGACAGGAAGCCGTAACAGAACGTAATGACCAACATGACACGTAAAATAATACATAGACACCTAGAAAATACCTGATTAACAACAAAAACAATGTGCCTAAACCTAACCCTAACCCTAACCACTTCTTGGTAGATCCACATGTTTCCCAGGTGTGACAGATGTCATTATAATTATGACCTGAGCACCTATCCAAAGGTATCCACACTGGGACATCAGTTACCTCACAAGATGGTCCTGCAGAGCTATATAAGGAAAGTCTCCCTGTTCATTGCAGCACTTTACTTTTTCAGAGATAACAAATGACTTTTCATATGGTCCACAGATTATTCTTTATTCTCTGTATTTTTGCACTGGTTTATCGCACATAGTACTTAGGCAATAATGTTAATACTGCTGACATTTTCTTTGTCAAAATGGTTAGCATTTGCATTGAATTTGAATGTGATTATTATTGCGATTACATTTTTTGTTGTTGTTATTATTATTATTATTATTATTATTATTATTATTATTATTATAGATGTATCAATTTACTCTACATATTAAATCTTGTGTGCATGTCTGTATGTTTACATTCAGGTAGATGAGCCATGTCTGAGAATAGTTCCCAGACGGTGAACAGCAGTGAGCCCGGGCTGTTATCTCTCCAGAGCTCCATGGGAGTTACCAGGACCACCGCTGCGATCCAACTCCTCGTGTGGCCCTCCATCGGCATCAACCTCTTCATGTTCCACGTGTACCGGCAGCGGGAGGCTCTGTGGTCCGAGCCACGCTACGTGCTCTTCACCCAGACACTGCTGGCCGACGTCTTCTTCCTGGCGCTCACCAACTTCGTGGTGTTGACCATCCACAGCAGACAGCTGCTGCCTGTGGCTTTCTGCGTGCCGGTGTGCATGTTAATGGAGGGCCTCACGCACCTTTCGCCAACTGTCATTGTGGCCATGTGTCTAGAGCGCTATGTTGCCGTCTGTATGCCTCTGCAACACACCAACATCTTCTCCCCCCACAGAACGAGGGTCCTCATTGCCATAGTCTGGTTTGTCAGCTTCTTAAAACCCCTCGTAGACTTCAGCATCTTCCTGAGCCTTGTCACCGAGAGTTATTTCATTCAGCCAACGTTTTGTAGCTATGAGATTATGTTGCTGAGGACTTGGCACATAGTGATGAGGGGGAATCTGTATATACTAAATTATCTAGTTGTTCTTGTCATTCTGCTTTTCTGCTACATGTCAATAATTGTTGTCGCGCGCCGGGCTTCAGGCGACAACAAGCAAGCTGCATCTAAGGGCCAGCGTACGCTCTTTCTCCACCTGCTGCAGCTTCTCTTGTGCACGTTAGAAACAATATGCCCCTACATCGAGGCTCAGATCCTACAGACTGGCAATCTGTTTGTCTACATGGTTGTGCGCTCTTTCAACTTTATGGCCTTTTCTATTGTCTCCAGGGCAGTGAGCCCCCTCATCTATGGCTTCCGAGATGAAAAGTTTTATGCTGCAATTAAGAACTATACCAGTCGTGCCGTTAATAAAGTTGCCTCTGTAAAATGAGTTCACTGCTGAATTGATTTTGATACCTTTGAATGAGTCGGATGCAACAAGTAGGATTCATTTGTCACTCTGTTAAAAAAAATTAGTTGTGATTCCTATTTAATAAACAAAATGGCCTCCTACTGCTCATCTGTTAAACATGCTTTTGTCAAAGATGTCAAAGAGATGTCAAAAAGTATCTGTGTTAAACAGCCATGTACCCACATTGGTCTCCAGTTAATTGATGGAAATTAATGTCAGCCCCATGTTAGATGATCAGTTGTTTCAGCACAAAATTAGAGTGAAAGTGTGTCACTGTGAAAATCTTACAATTACATTTTCTGTAAGGTAATAACATCAATTACCATTTAGGCTTCATGAATTCATACACTAGTTTAAAGTTAAAGTTTTATTTCTGTAAATGGCAGGTTTGAGGCCTGTTGGAGATCTGCAAAGGATTCTGGGTATCAGGAAGGGCCATGTGAGACTTAGCATCATCCTGTAAACATCTTGTAAATAAACATAATTGCATCTAAGTATTCCCCACAAGCATTAGAAGTATGCCACTAATTGCAGAGATGAATACGGATTAATTAGGAATAATTGGACATGTGAATAATTTATTAGCCTGTGGCAAAACAACATGCAGCAGGTTTTTTTGTCCAACTAACTGAAGCTTAATTAGCAAAATGTTTTTATTTGGTGTTACCTGTGTCTAAGCAATAGCACCTAGGCACAAAGATAACACACACACAAACACACACACACTTTGGTATGTCACTGAGGGCCTAATACTGCTTTTGCCGTGGCTGATGAGAGGTGTTTAGGTCAAGACCAGTGAGGGCCTTCTTTAAAGGTCTGAGTAATGTGGCATTGATTCTGACTTAACCAGCCAACCAAGTTAATTAGAAGGGTGCTCAAGGTAAGTAATGAGCAAGGGTATAGTAAGCACCTCAAGCTGCTTCTGAATCTGCTACCATCTGGAAATGCTGTCAAACATCTTACCATTGTGCACCAATCATTATGGTATTGTGCATCATTCTCTTTCAGTCAAATGCTCAACATCACCTTTCAAATATAGCCCTTGGCATGTTACATATTACTGTGCTGAACCCTTTTTAACCCAGTTCTTTAAGTGAAAGTATGTGTTGCATTATGGCCTGCAGAAACCATAAGGTTACTGGTTACTGGTGTTGTGATCAGTATTATAGGTTAAATGTAGGTTAAATTCCTATACCAGCACTAAAAAAATGGGTGGTGGCAGCATTGCTCTACGGGGAACTGTCGCTAGTTTGAATCCCACTCCTAATGACTAAGGCGAAGTCTGCTTATAGCAAGACACTGAACCCCAGCCTGCTCCTGATGAGCTAGGTAGGGCCAGAGAGTGTTGAGGGAGGAAGAGTCGTCAACAGCCGTTTGCTTCCGTGTTCTATTTTCGCAGGGGGGGGGGGGGGTTAATTAATAAATTGGTTATTACGTCTTTCTGGAGTTGTTAAGGGTTTTTTTTTAATCATGTGTAACAACCCGCAAATAGTAATAATTTCAAGCCTAATAGTGTAAGTTGTTACTGGTTGGATTTTGAGAAAATTAGCTTTATTTCAGGTCAGGCAGCAACCACTTACTATGTAGTTGTTAGCGCGCTAATGCTAGCGAACTACGCTAACATAATGTTTTAAATTGAAAGCTGTCACTTTACTCACTAACACCCACCTAGATACTGTTACTGATATTAGCGTAAGCAGACAAAGTATAGGGTTACAGCAATGTATTAAATTAAAGGTGCGTCTAATCACTGTTAGCGTTTAGCACATTGGTGTTTTCATAGTTACTACCATTCACTTGAATGAGCTAGTTCATTAGCTTGCTAGCTCGCTTTACAGACACACTAAATTATTTTCTTAGAGTTCGAAATAGGAATTTGTTGGCATCATACATCATCCTAGACTATGGAAGCCCGTTTCCGCCACTTTAAATAAAAGTTTTTTATGAATTGCGAGATAGTATCTCACAATTCTGACTTACTATCTCACAATTCTGACTTATTATCTCACAATTCTGAGTTACTATCTCACAATTCTGACTTATTATCTCACAATTCTGAGTTACTATCTCACAATTCTGAGTTACTATCTCACAATTCTAACTTATTATCTCACAATTGTGAGATTCTATATCGCAGTAAAATACCATCTCAACGCGTGGCAGAGAATCAGTCATGGGCCAATAGGTCAAATCGTTCGTTAGGTTACAGTCTGTTTTGTTCGCGATTCAAGAACTCGGTGTGGATTATACTGCATTTGCTTTGATTGTAATACATTAAAACGGAGTGATTGTGGCATACATCATTGTGTACAACTACCACCACCATCCATGTCTCTTAATAAGAGACGGGCAGTTTCTCTGTCTGTAATTATGCCAGCAATCCAGCATTTCTGATGCATCCATCTGTAGCCGTGTTGTTGACCCGACTGTAGCTGCGGATGGATGAACTCTGCCACCTCGACAACATCCGTTTTATTACGCCTGCGCCTGAGCTGGTTTCTTGCCAAAGTTCTCTGTAAAGTGCGGAGGCTTATTTCAATGCCACGCTCTTCATCTAATAGCGTCCGAATCTCACTTTGTGTGAAACCACGTAGAAAATATCCTTCAATGATCGCATCCATTTTGAATGGCCATGGGAATGTAGGCTAGGGTGTCTGCCCAATGCCTTTAGGCTATCTCACAATTGTGAGATAGTAACTCAGAATTGTGAAATAGTAACTCAGAATTTCGAGATAGTAACTCAGAATTGTGAGATAATAACTCAAAATTGTGAGATAATAAGTCAGAGTTGTGAGATACTAAGTCAGAATTGTGAGATACTATCTCGCAATTCATAAAAAAACGTCCATTTAAAGTGGCGGAAACGGGCTTCCATACTAGACAATAGTACACTAAACATAATTATATTTATATTATTTTACCGCTTATTAAAATAAAAGGTTTATGTTACTACATTAGGGTGACCAGATGTCCAGA
Source organism: Coilia nasus (assembly GCA_027475355.1). Classification (NCBI taxonomy): domain Eukaryota; kingdom Metazoa; phylum Chordata; class Actinopteri; order Clupeiformes; family Engraulidae; genus Coilia; species Coilia nasus. The sequence continues at coordinate 10,011,249 of CM050215.1, read as the reverse complement.
GTCTAAAACCAGGACACTATGTGTGACGTCATGCGCGTGCACATTCTCTTAGGCATTGTCATGTAGTAGTCTAGTCTGCTATCGAAGAAAACCGTTAAAACACGGCCGCTGCATACCGCAAGATACATTCTAACATTGACTGCGAAGATTGTCACTCACACACAAACACACACATTGACTCTGAATTACTGGAAACTTCATTAGGCTTTAATTTAACCGTTTTGTATATGCCATTGCTATAATTTGGGCAGCTTGATGTGGTGTTGGGTGGAAACCGGGACATTTTTGCGTCCCGACAGGCTTTTGTCGGGACACGCGACTAAAAATTGGGACTGTCCCGGTCAAACCGGAACATCTGGTCACCCTATATTACATCATATGACACACCCATTTATGCAGTCCTGAGGTGTCCACGTTTGGTCCCATAGTAACGTATTATGTTGGCTTATCTTTGTAGAATCTAAGATCTTTGGTAGGGCCTTGTATGGCAGCCTTCTTCCATCAGTGGGTGAGGTGGGCCAGGGTCATGTCAACTTTTATCAGCCACTGACAAATAAACGGGTGTTCAACAGTAAATTATTATTTTGTTCCTAAAATCTACCAGTCATTTTCAAGTTTTACCAGCAATTTGCTGGTGGATGGTGTGGATGTCCACCCCTGGTGTGAGTGTGTGTATGAATGGGTGAATGCGAAGCATTACTGTAAAGCGCCTTGGATAAAAGGCTATAAAATGCAGTCCTTTTAATAACAGTATTTTTTACTAGAGTGTTCAGTACTGTATTCTTCTGATATAGCTTTGTTTAGCCACAGACCTTTATTCCAAAATAGGTATATTATCACTAACATGCACATTAGACTCAAGATGATTTGGAGGTATCTGACTAAATAAATGAAAATGCTCTGATTACAGACACAAGATTCCATTGTCCATTAGTGTGAATAACAATTAATCTTTTTTGTTCAAGAGCAGTACATGTAGCATATGTTGTCTTTTATAGAACACCAAGGATGCAGTTCCACATACTTTACAATGTCTCTCTTAAATTTTACAGCAACTGAGAATAAGTGATCAATTACAGTATATGTACATATATGGAATATATTTATCCTTGTCTATAGCTTTCACACCTATAACATTAAATATGTATGGCATGTAACTATGGTGTGATCACTAGTGTTATCATTTTTAAATGCACACTGACATTTATGTCACATGACATATTGCTATGTCTTTTAACACACTAAATAGTGCAGCAGGTTTTTAGGGTGATCATTTCAATATGATTATTCATCTGTTTGAAAATACCATATGAGAATGTCCATCTTGACTTGAATTGAAATTGTTTGTGCTTCATTTGTGCACGTTTGTGCAGGCAAAATAAACACATTTATGCTCAAAACATTTTAGAAATATTAAACATTGACTTGGTTGGTGACCCCGATCACCCAGCGCCCCATTAGTTTAAAAGTTACTCCAAAATAGTTGCAATTGTTTCTGCTTTGTTTGTGCATGTTTGTGCAGCCAAAATAAACTTTTGTGCACAAACCATTTCAGAAATATTCAAGATGAACTGAATTAGTGACCCCAGGTCACCCAGCACCCCGTCTGTGCCGAAATTACTCCAAACTAGCTGCAAATGTGCACAAACGATTCCTTCCTATTTTCAAGTCACTAGGATGTTCCTGGAGTGCTGATGACATCACGTGCCAAATAAAAAAAAGCCTAATAACATGATGCAGAACGAAGCACAGATGTTTATTTTGCTTGCACAAATGTGCACAAATGAAGCACAAATGATCCCAACTATTTTCAAGTTATTTGGACGTTGATGGGGTGCTGGTGACGTCACATGTCAAATAAAAAAGCTTAATAACATGAGACTCATTGATGCACAAATGTTAATATAGCCTACACAAACGATTTTGGAGTAATTTTGAAACCAATGGGGTGCTGAGTGACCTGAGTCCACCGATTCAGTTAATTTTTAATATTTCTGAAACGGTTTGTGCACAAATGTTTGTTTTGCCTGCACAAAGTTGCAAAAACAAACACAAATGATTTTGTACTTATGGGGTGCCAACTTCATGCAGGTAGCTGGCATGTACCACTTTTGGAGCTAGTATCATGCCAACTAGCAATGAAGAGGAATCTCCATATGGTACCTTAACTGTAACACAGAGAAAGAGGTACCTTACCTTCTCAAAATATTCCTATTCAGCAAAAATGTACGATGTGAGGACTTCTTGGCCGCTGCCTTGTCCTGCTTATGGGTTATGCTGTGCTATGCTATAGTTATGCTAGCCTTACGTTCCGAACCCTCTCTAACCAGCCTGACTTGTTAAAACAAGCTTGCAGCTTGCTGCCTTCATACTTGGAAATCTGCTAGATAACTAACCTACCCTATGTCTAAAACCTTTTTCTACAGACATGTGGTTGCACTCTCCTTGACTCCTGCCATGCGTCCTTCCATGACACATCCCAAATGTCGACTTTGCCCCTATGTATGCTATCATTCTTTCAAAAGGAAAAAATGCTGTAATGCCTGTGTCCTGCTCAGGACTTAAACATTCCAGAGAGGCTCTGAATAAACCTTCACCACCACTGCTTCAGTAATCGAAGGGCCTGTCTTTGCTACAGCACACCACAGCTGGCAAACTGTTAACAATCTACCTCTTTTTCAGTTGACCCATAATAAAGTGATAAAAGAATCAAACTTCATGAATGTTTTTTGTGACAAAGGAGTATCTGTTCCAATCACTCTGTCAGAGAAAAATCAGAGTTGTAGAAATAACTGGAAACTCTGGACATCCATGACATTATGTTCTTTACAAGTGTATGTAAACGTTTGACCTCCACTGTATATACTGCCATTGTACTAGTTATATACTTCAAGTCCCTATTTTTAGTTTATTATATTATATTTTAAGTACGCTTCTATAAACTTTGGTTATTTTACTAGTTTACTTGTTGTTATACTTTAAGTGTGCTTGGCATGTTACTTAGCTTACTATTCATATACTTGAAATATACTCCTTAAAGTATTCCTACTGATTACTTGCAGCAGAACGATATAAGAAATATACTAAAGTATAAGTATACATTGTAGTGTTTAAGTATAAGTGTAGTTAGTACTAATGTACTTAGTCTTACACTTTTGTTTATACTTTTTAGTATAAGCCAAGTACACTTCACTTTACTATTCTTGAGTACTGTATATAAAATTTAGTTTATAAAAAGTCAACTTCAAGTATAATTCCTCAGTTTTTGTATAAAATAAGTATACTCATAGTAAACTTGAATAAACTACTTTTTGCTAAGGGAGAACTGTCAAGATGAGCTGTCAAAGTATTCCCATGCACTTAGCATGGGGGCAAAAGTTTAACCTTGGCCTGTGACCATGACCTTGGACCAATCCATAAATTGCATGTCAGGTGCAGGATCAGATCTAGCAAACACATAAAGTATCGCCACACTGAAAATGCTACTGGAAAGTTCATTGTACACAACATTTTGACTGACTTCGTCTTTCTCAGGTGTCTTCAGGTGACTTTTTACAGCTCCCACAGAGTCACGGTATGTGTTGAATGATTTCAACAAAAGAGAACCAAAGGCTGTGCAGCAACCACATTGACTATTAAGACTGAAGATAGCTGACACAGAACAAGACTGATGCAGACTGATATTATAAGTAGGGATTTCAACAGGCAGGAGAAAATCAGGATTATTCCATGGGTCCTACAATGACATGAAGCCGTAAAAGAGCTTAATGACCAACATGACACAAAATAATACATAGACACCTAGAAAATACCTGAGTAACAACAAAAACAATGTGCGTAACCCTAACCCTAACCCTAGGCACTTCTTGGTAGATCCACATATTTTTCCGGTCTCACAGATGTCATTATAATTATGACCTGAGCACCTATCCAAAGGTATCCACAATGGGACATCAGTTACATCACAAGATGGTCCTGCAGAGCTATATAGGTAAAGTCTCCCTGTTCATTGCAGCACTTTACTTGTCAGAGGTCAGAGATAACAAATGACTTGCATATAATACTCGTGTTTATAATGAAGACAGGAACTTTAACAGGGATTGATGCAGAAGCAGGCATAGTATAGTTGTTTTTAGTACAGTATTTATCCAGCAGTGTCTTATTCATATGGATTACTGAAAGGTCTTGACCCACAGGTTATTCTGTATTCTCTATTGTTGCACTGGTTTATCGTGCATAGTACTTAGGCAATAATGTTAATTCTGGTGACATTTTCTTTGTCAAAATGGTTAGCATTTGTATTGAATTTGAATGTGATTATTATTGCTATTACTATTATTATTATTATTATAATTATAGTATATATAATTATATAATTATATTTGTGTGCATGTCTGTCTGTTTACATTCAGGTAGATGAGCCATGTCTGAGAACAGTTCCCAGACGGGAAACAGCAGTGAGCCTGGCCTGTTATCTCTCCAGAGCTCCGTGCGAGTTACCGTCACCACCACCGTGATCCAGCTCCTCGTGTGGCCTTTCATTGGCATCAACCTCTTCATGTTCCACGTGTTTCGGCAGCGGGAGGCTCTGTGGTCCGAGCCACGCTACGTGCTCTTCACCCAGACACTGCTGGCCGACGTGTTCTTCCTGGCGCTCACCAACTTCGTGGTGTTGACCATCCACAGCAGACAGCTGCTGCCTGTGGCTTTCTGCGTGCCGGTGTGCATGTTAATGGAGGGCCTCACGCACCTTTCGCCAACTGTCATTGTGGCCATGTGTCTAGAGCGCTACGTTGCCATCTGTATGCCTCTGCAACACACCAACATCTTCTCCCCCCACAGAACGAGGGTCGTCATTGCCATAGTCTGGTTTGTCAGCTTCTTAAAACCCCTCATAGATTTCAGCATCTTCCTGAGCCATGTCACCGAGAGTTATTTCATTCAGCCAACGTTTTGCAGCTATGAAATTATGTTGCTTAGGACTTGGCACATGGTGATGAGGGGGAATCTGTATATACTAAATTATCTAGTTGTTCTTGTCATTCTGCTTTTCTGCTACGTGTCAATAATTGTTGTCGCGCGCCGGGCTTCAGGCGACAACAAGCAAGCTACATCTAAGGGCCAGCGTACGCTCCTTCTGCACCTGCTGCAGCTTGTCTTGTGCACGTTAGAAACGATATGCCCCTACATCGAGGCTCAGATCCTGCAGACTGACAATCTGTTTGCCTACATGGTTGTGCGCTCTTTCAACTTTATGGCCTTTTCTATTGTCTCCAGGGCAGTGAGCCCCCTCATCTATGGCTTCCGAGATGAGAAGTTTTATGCTGCAATTAAGAACTATGCCAGTCGTGCCGTTAATAAAGTTGCCTCTGTAAAATGAGTTCACTGCTGAATTGATTTTGATACCTTTGAATGAGTAGGATGCAACAAGTAGCATTCATTTGTGACTCTGTTAAAAAATGACCATTACAGGAGTTGTGATTCCTATTTAATAAACGAAATGGCCTCCTACTACTCATTTGTTAAACATGCTTTTGTCAAAGATGTCAAAGAGATGTCAAGAAGTATCTGTGTTAAACAGCCATGTACCCACATTCGTCTCCAGTTAATTGATGGAAATTAATGTCAGCCCCATGTTAGATGATCAGTTGTTTCAGCACAAAATTAGAGTGAAAGTTAGGTTTAGGCCTAGGTGAATGAGACAAAGGTGTACTGAAAAACCTATTTCCAACAAAATACTGGTCATATGCATCTGATCACCCTGAACTGAGACAATTTGAGATACCTTCACAAAATTTGAAGCAGCACAGAAACACAAACTTTGTGTCACTGTGAAAACCTTACAACTACATTTTCTGTAAGGTAATAACATCACCATTTAGGCTACGTGGATTCATACAGTAGTTTAAAGTTAAAGTTTTATTTCTGTAAATGGCAGGTTTGAGGCCTGTTGGAGATCTGCAAAGGATTCTGGGTATAGGGAAGGGCCATGTGAGACTTAGCATCATCCTGTAAACATCTTGTACATAAATATAATTGCATCTAAGTATTTCCCACAAGCATTAGAAGTATGCCGCTAATTGCCGAGATGAATACGGATTAATTAGGAATAATTAGGCATGTGAATAATTTATTAGCCTGTGGCAAAACAACATGACCAAAAACATAACAACAGTTTTTGTCCAACTAACTGAAGCTTAATTAGCAAAATGTTTTCATTTGGTGTTACCTGTGTCTAAGCAATAGCACCTAGGCACAAAGATAAACACACACACAAACACACACACACACACACACACATACGCTTTGGTGTGTCACTGAGGGCCTGATGAGAGGTGTTTAGGTCAAGACCAGTGAGGGCCTTCTTCAAAGGTCTGTGTAATGTGGCATTGATACTGACCTAACCAGCCAACCAAGTTAATAAGAAGGGTACGCAAGGTAAGTAATGAGCAGTGGTATAGTAAGCACCTCAAGCTGCTTCTGAATCTGCTACCATCTGGAAATGCTGTCAAACATCTTACCATTATGCACCAATCATTATGGTATTGTGCATCATTCTCTTTCAGTCAAATGCTCAACATCACCTTTGAAATATAGCCCTTGGCATGTTACATATTACTGTGCTGAACCCTTTTTAACCCAGTTCTTTAAGGAAAAGTATGTGTTGCATTATGGTCTGCAGAAACCATAAGACTAAGTCTAATGGTTACTGGTTACTGGTCTTGTGATCAGTAGGCCATATAGGTTAAATTCCTATACCAGCACAAAACAAAAAAGGGTGGCGGCAGCATTGCTCTACGGGGAACTGTCCCTCACTATGTGTTGCTCTGGATATGAGTATCAGCTCATCATTAGCTATTAGAAAAATAAAACCCTTAAACAGTTAGGAAATAGATTCAGCTCACACAGACCAGGGTGAGGGAGGATGGATAAACAGCCATTTGTAGAGTAAGCTGTTGGCAGGTGTAGCTGCTCCCGCCTTAAACATGATGACCATGGTGCGGCAGTGGCTCAGGGGGCAGAGGAGTCGGACAAAAAATGGGGGGATCGCTAGTTTGAATCCCACTCCTCATGACTAAGGCGAAGTCTCCTTATAACAAAACACTGAACTCCAGCCTGCTCCTGATGAGCTAGGTAGAGCCTTGTATGGCAGCCTTCTTCCATTAGTGGGTGAAGTGGGTCAGGGTCAAGTCAACTTTTATCAGCCACTGACAAATAAACGGGTGTTCAACATTAAATTATTATTTTGTTCCTAAAATCTACCAGTCATTTTCAAATTTTACCAACATTTGGCTGGTGGATGGTGTGAATGTCCACCCATGGTGTGAGTGTGTGTATGAATGGGTGAATGCGAAGCACTACTGTAAAGTGCCTTGGGTAAAAGGCTATAAAATGCAGTCAAGTTAATAACAGTATTTTTAATAACACTTTTTTTTAATAACAGTGTTCAGTACTGTATTCTTTTGATATACTGTTTTTTTTCCTTAGGTGTTTGTAAAACTCATCTCAAAACCCACTTTTATGCCTTGGCGTTCAATTGTGTATAAAATGCTTTTAGTTTAATTATGTCTTATATGTTTTTTTTGTTTATGTATTTGTTTTAACTCTTATTATTTGTTTTTATGCATTGTCTTAGCTTATTTATCACTTTCTCTTAGTTATTTATTACCCTTAAATCATTTTACGCCTTGGCCTCTTATACTATATGCTTCTTATTTTGCAAACATATTATTTTGTTGTATTAGTCATCTACTGTCAGGTCATCTCTGTGTTTTTATGTTGTCCTCTAGTCATGGTGTCCTTGTGTTTTAGTCCTTTTACCTACTTGTTCAGCACTCTGGTCAGCTGCCTCTGTTGTATTTTAAAGTGCTTTATAAATAAACGTGACATGACTTGACTTGACCTGATATAGCTTTGTTTAGCCAAAGACCTTTATTCCAGATTAGGTATATTATCACTAACATGCAGATTAGACTCAAGATGATGTGGAGGTATCTGACTAAATAAATGAAAATGCTATGATTACAGACACAAGCCCTGTAAAGAGAACTCCAATCGTGAAACAAATTATTTGTAGGGCCTTCTTCAAAGGTCTGTGTAATGTGGCATTGATACTGACCTAACCAGCCAACCAAGTTAATAAGAAGGGTACTCAAGGTAAGTAATGAGCAGTGGTATAGTAAGCACCTCAAGCTGCTTCTGACTCTGCTACCATCTGGAAATGCTGTCAAACATCTTACCATTGTGCACCAATCATTATGGTATTGTGCATCATTCTCTTTCAGTCAAATGCTCAACATCACCTTTGAAATATAGCCCTTGGTATGTTACATATAACTGTGCTGAACCCTTTTTAACCCAGTTCTTTAAGGAAAAGTATGTGTTGTATTATGGTCTGCAGAAACCATAAGACTAAGTCTAATGGTTACTGGTTACTGGTCTTGTGATCAGTAGGCCATATAGGTTAAATTTAGAGGCGGGCCGTTATCGGCGTTAACGTGCTGCGTTAACGCGAGACTCTTATCGCGCGATAAAAAAAATATCGCCGTTAATCTATTCTCAAAGTTGGGTTGGGAGCTGGGTCTATACTACACAAACTATGATGACTTTCACCAAAGATCTTAGATTCTACAAAGATAAGCCAACATAATACGTTACTATGGGACCAAAATGCCAACAAATTCCTATTTCGAACTCTTAGAAAATAATTTAGTGTGTCTGTAAAGCGAGCTAGCAAGCTAACGAACTAGCTCTAGCTCATTCAAGTGAATAGTAGTAACTATAACAACATCATGTGCTAAACGCTAACAGCGATTGGGCTCACCTTGAATTTAATACATTGCTGTAGCCCTATAACTTTATATTACTGTGTCTGCTTACACTATAACCAGTAACAGTATCTAGGTGGGTGTTAGTGACAGCTTTCAATTCAAAACATTACGTTAGCGTAGTTCGCTAGCGTTAGCGCGCTAACAACCACATAGTAAGTGGTTGCTGCCTGACCTGAAATAAAGCTAATTTTCTCAAAATCCAAACAGTAACAACTTACACTATTAGGCTTGAAATTATTACAAATAGTTGCAGATTGTGACACATGATTCCAAAAAACCCTTAACAACTCCAGAAAAACGTAATGACCAATTTATTAGTTAAACTCCACATGTGTCCCATTCATTTCAGTAAAACGAACCTAGACTCTGCTCTGCACTGCATAAAGGGGGATTCCCCCCTCCCCCTGGCGAAAATAGAACACGGAAGCAAACGGCTCCCTTCCTCAACACTTTCTGCTTTCACCTTGATATTTTAGCGCGGATGTATACCCTACCTCTATATTTTAATGCGGATGTATACTTAGCCGAATTGCACTGAAGGGGACTCCTGCCACAACTGTCCCATGCGAGAGACTTTTTTCTTTAGCAGGCCATATTGTGCAGAAAAGGAGATCTACTTTGCCACCAGAAAATGTGAACAAGCTGGTCTGCCTAAGTGACTGGTGGAAGAAGGAGAAATAGAGCTTGGACTGATTGACACAAAGCTACTGACTGTAAACAGTTCATCACAACTTCTTATGTAGGCTTACAGTTCAAAATCCATGTTTCATGTTTCATTCAGTTCATGTTTAACTAAATAAACAGTTAGTAAACACAAGTACATTTTATTGAACATGATTTATTTTCATCACCAAGTATCAAAGTAGAACAGCTTTTTCAAGCAGTTAGTGATGCATTTTGGAAACAGGAGATGAGCCCCTGGTCTACTGTGCCACCTGGCTTAAGAAACCCGTTCTCAAAGACTTACTTCTAGTCATTATTTAGGTAGCACACATATTCTGAATGCCTTCGGCAGAATTCAAATGAGCCATTTTAATCTAGATTAATCTAGATTAATTTTATGATTAATCTAGATTAATCTAGATTAAAAAAATAATCTATGCCCACCACTAGTTAAATTCCTATACCAGCACAAAACAAAAAAGGGTGGCGGCAGCATTGCTCTACGGGGAACTGTCCCTCACTATGTGTTGCTCTGGATATGAGTATCAGCTCATCATTAGCTATTAGAAAAATAAAACCCTTAAACAGTTAGGAAATAGATTCAGCTCACACAGACCAGGGTGAGGGAGGATGGATAAACAGCCATTTGTAGAGTAACCTGTTGGCAGGTGTAGCTGCTCCCGCCTTAAACATGATGACCATGGTGCGGCAGTGGCTCAGGGGGCAGAGGAGTCGGACAAAAAATGGGGGGATCGCTAGTTTGAATCCCACTCCTCATGACTAAGGCGAAGTCTCCTTATAACAAAACACTGACCCCCAGCCTGCTCCTGATGAGCTAGGTAGGGCCTTGTATGGCAGCCTTCTTCCATCAGTGGGTGAAGTGGGTCAGGGTCAAGTCAACTTTTATCAGCCACTGACAAATAAACAGGTGTTCAACATTAAATTATTATTTTGTTCCTAAAATCTACCAGTCATTTTCAAATTTTACCAACATTTGGCTGGTGGATGGTGTGAATGTCCACCCATGGTGTGAGTGTGTGTATGAATGGGTGAATGCGAAGCACTACTGTAAAGTGCCTTGGGTAAAAGGCTATAAAATGCAGTCAAGTTAATAACAGTATTTTTAATAACACTTTTTTTTAATAACAGTGTTCAGTACTGTATTCTTTTGATATACTGTTTTTTTTTTCCTTAGGTGTTTGTAAAACTCATCTCAAAACCCACTTTTATGCCTTGGCGTTCAATTGTGTATAAAATGCTTTTAGTTTAATTATGTCTTATATGTTTTTTTAGTTTATGTATTTGTTTTAACTCTTATTATTTGTTTTTTATGCATTGTCTTAGCTTATTTATCACTCTCTCTTAGTTATTTATTACCCTTAAATCATTTTACAAAAAAAAAGGGTGGCGGCAGCATTGCTCTACGGGGAACTGCCCCTCACTATGTGTTGCTTTCTGTTGTATTTTAAAGTGCTTTATAAATAAACGTGACATGACTTGACTTGACCTGATATAGCTTTGTTTAGCCAAAGACCTTTATTCCAGAGTAGGTATATTATCACTAACATGCAGATTAGACTCAAGATGATGTGGAGGTATCTGACTAAATAAATGAAAATGCTCTGATTACAGACACAAGCCCTGTAAAGAGAACTCCAATCGTGAAACAAATTATTTGTAATTCTGAAAACTATATTCCATTGTCCATTAGTGTGAATACACAACACTAATGCAGTTCTACATACTTTACAATGTCTCTCTTAAATTTTACAGCAACTGAGAAGAAGTGATCAATGTATGATTTTCTCAGATCCTGTATTGGATGAATTATTAAGACCAGTGTCTTGTATGACTGACCTTTTGGCCTGTGTCTTGAAACTCTGTTCTGGTCTCTGTAAGAATTCCTCTGTGTCGCTGATGAAATCTGTGACTGCATGATTGTTTGTGCTCTGTTGTTCAACAGTTTTTGTAAGGACACGAGGGACACAAGTGAAATATGTTTTGTTAATTACCCTATAATTAGTGCTCACAGTGTTTGTTGTCAGCCTCATCCATGTTTTCCTCATTAGAAGGTTAATAAATTATTCACATGGCAGCAACACTGTTTTTGTGCTGTTTGTATAGTAAGGGATATTGACAGGTTGTGTTGCATGTATGTGAAGATGATGCAATTCCAAACTGTAAATTGTTTAATGTTTGGTGGGGTCAGCAGGCCTCACATTCATCGTGACCTGGTATCTTACAGTTGTGTTTTCCACACGTAATAGTTTGGTGTAGAGTGCGTGCTATGGACACCTGTAAATGGATGTAGACTGTAAAGTATAGACAACAATTTTAGTTTCAGTCACATGGAGTTCATGTTGACTTATAAACACAAACAATTTGATAATAAAGACCTTCATCAATTACACCGTCACACCTCTTTGCAAAGTTCTCACCAAACTCATTCTCCAGTTTTACCCTGCTGTTTTAGGAATTTTAGAGTTAAACTTAGGTGTCAATGGTCCCAAACAGTTGACTGCTTTCTGAAGATGAAAACAGTATAATACATTTGCAGGGTCGTGGTGTTGATTGTTTTTAGATCATGTTTGTGCTACTCTTCTACAGTCAGCACATAGCTGGAGTTCTACACAAAAAACTTCTGATGCCTTTCCCCGTACTTCAAATCACAGGGGGTACTGGGGGTATGGTACCCCCAATCAAGACCTAGTACCCAGTGTGGGCCTTCTTCAAAGGTCTGAGCAATGTGGCATCGATACTGACCTACCCAGCCAACCTACAGTAGTTAATAAGAAGGGTACTAAAGGTAAGTAATGAGCAGTGGTATAGTAAGCACCTCAAGCTGCTTCTGACTTTGCTACCATCTGGAAATGCTGTCAAACGTTTTACCATTGTGCACCAACCATTATGATATTGAATCCCACTCCTAATGACTAGGGCGAAGTCTCCTTATAGCAAGACACTGAATCCCAGCCTGCTCCTGATGAGCTAGGTAGGGCCTTGTATGGAAGCCTTCTGCTATCAGTGGGTGAAGTGGGTCAGGGATGGAAATTAAATTTGCAAAACGTCAACTTTTATCAGCCACTGGCAAATAAACGGCCATTTAACAATAAATTATTGTTTTGTTCCTGAACTCTACCAGCCATTTTCAAATTTTACCAGCATGGTGTGAGTGTGTGTATGAATGGGTGAATGGGAAGCATTACTGTAAAGCGCCTTGGATAAAAGGCTATAAAATGCAGTCCATTTAATAACAGTATTTTTACTACAGTGTTCAGTACTGTATTCTTTTGATATAGCTTCGTTTAGCCACAGACCTCCATTCCAGAGTAAGTATATTATCACTAACAATCAGATTAGACTCAAGATGAGGTGGAGGTATCTGACTAAATGAAAATGCTGTGATTACAGACACAAGCCCTGTAAAGAGAACTCAAGTCGTGAAATAAATTATTTGTAATTCTGAAAAACAATATTCCATTGTCCATTGGTGTGAATACAATAACGATTCATCTTTTTTGGTCAAGAGCGGTACATGTGTTTTAGCTATACTAGTTCTCAGCAATGAGCTTCTTGATAGATGTTTAAACACACATATAGCATATGTTGTCTTTTATAAAATAGCAAAGATGCAGTTCCACATACTTTACAATGTCTTTCTTACATTTTACAGCAACTGAGAAGAAGTGATCAATTATGTGTACATATATGGAATGTATTTATTCTTGTCCATAGGTTTCACACCTCTAGCATTAAATGTGTATGACATGTAAGTATGTAATGGTGTGATCACTAGTGTTATAATTTTTAAATGCACACTGACATTTATATCACATGACATATTGCTATACTTCTTTTAACATAGTAAATAGTGCACTATTAACACAGTAAGTAGTGCAGCAGGTTTTTTGGGGTGATAATTTCAATATGATTATTCATCTGTTTGAAAATACCACATTAGGATGTCCATCTTCTGTTTTTCAGCTGGAAGATGTAGAAAAGATTGATTGCAGTTTTATTGTTGTGCATACACACAGGTGACAGTGTGTACAGTGCTGTGCAAAATGTTACACATTCGTTAGTATAGCATTAGTCTTTCATTGTGATCATTGTGTCATCATTTAGCCTGACACACACAGTGAGCAAGCTAAACAGGGAATGATGTGGAATCATAGCGTTAAGACCAGGTTAAGACTGCAAAGGCCCTGTCTTGGCACGCCCTCTGAATTTGATGTTTTCTGAGCTTAGAAGGGAGAGGACAACAGTGTCGAGACCAAAAAAAGCATAGTGTCTCAGCACAACATAAAACTTCTCATCTCGCAGCCCATATATGAGTGGACTGAGACAGCGAGGGGCAATGAGGAACACAATAAAGTGTGAGTATCTAAAGTTGATGAACAACATGAAGTCAATCTTAAGTATGGCCATCTCCACAAAAGGACACACAAACTGAGCAAGACAGAGCAGCAGCTGAAAAGCATGTAGAATGATTGTCCTCAGCCCCTTATGCGTGGACTTCTTGTTGTCAGACGAGGCGGCTTGCGCAGCCTTAAAGATTGACATGTAGGTGAAGACAATGATTATGAACATGACGGAGAAGTATAGAAGGAGGATTGCATTGTGTGCGTGGTTCAGCCAAGCCTGCACATACATCATTTCAATACTGCAGACCACGTAGGTGAGGAGGAGGGTGGGTGGAACCAGCGAGATAAACGACACAACCGTAAACGTTGGCAGCAGCGTGCTGATCACCCATATGATCGCAAGGCCTCGTCGCCTGTTCCTGGGGCTGGAGATGTCGGCGTGCCGCAGAGGCATGCAGATGGCCACGTAGCGCTCTAGACACATGGCAGCAAGCGTCAAAGGGGTGACCAGGCTCAGCCAACTCATCAGAAAACAAAATACACAGCATGGAATCCAGGGAATAGGGAACTGGAAGTAGTTTCCAATGAGTGCCAAGTCTGTCAGGATCATTAGGAACGAGTCCATGAAGAGTGTCTGGGCGAAGAGGACGTAGCGCGTGTCTGTCCTGAAGGCCTCCTTCTTCAGGAAGGTGAAGATCATCAGAGAGTTGACATAGAGGAAAATCCCCACCAGTACCTGCACAAGTAGAATCTTTTCGTTGAGAGTCCTGGAGAAATAATTGACGATAACTGCGTTGCTGCCAGTGTCATTCTGCATTGTAGCAATGAGGTTTACAAAATCCTTCTGACTGTGAATTACCTGTTACCTCCTCAATACCTACAATTGGTACAGAAATGAATGACATTTTCACTAGGAACACATCTCCACCAGGAATACAAGTACAAAGATTCAACATAATTATACATACAACTTACCAATCACATAATAGTATGTTTTGAAAGATATTATAAAAGCACATCTTATTTAACTAGATATACGTGACTTGTAAGGCTTGGCTGCAAAGTATAAAGAATTTCAATGCAGAGCATTGTTTTATACTTTACAGCTAGCAGGTCTCAGACAGCTGTTGCATAACTGTTGCTATAACAACAGCTGATCATGAACGTGGAGCGTGGAGAGGTAATGTCATTAGGGTTTACGTATCATCTTTTCTTTATTTATACCACTCTCAACATAAAATGCAGTACTGAATAATATGCAGCACACAATCCTCCCAAAGAATATTTAATCTCTATGCCTCATAGACTGTGAAATGTGTTTCTGGCACATTGTGAAAGGACAAATAATTAAGTCAGGATTGGGTATTACATTACATTTGGCTGATGCTCCTATCCAGAGCAACTTACATTTACTTCAGGTACAGTCCCTGGACCAATGTGGGGTCAGATGCCTTGCTCAAGGGCACTTCAGCCATGGATGAGGGTGCAGGAGAGCACTAGTTATTTACTCCCCTACCCACATTATTTCTACTGGTATGGGATTCGAACCTGTGACCCTCCGATCCCAAGACCACCCCAAGACCAACCCAGTAAATGGTGCACTATTAACACACTAAATAGTGCAGCAGTTTTTTTGGGGTGATAATTTCAATATGATTATTCATCTGTTTGAAAATACCATATTAGGATGTCCATCTTCTGTTTTTCAGCTGGAAGATGTAGAGAAGATTGATTGCAGTTTTATTGTTGTGCATACACACAGGTGACAGTGTGTACAGTGCTGTGCAAAATGTTACACATTCGTTAGTATAGCATTAGTCTTTCATTGTGATCATTGTGTCATCATTTAGCCTGTCACACACAGTGAGCAAGGTAAACAGGGAATGATGTGGAATCATAGCGTTAACACCAGGTTAAGACTGCAAAGGCCCTGTCTTGGCACGCCCTCTGAATTTGATGTTTTCTGAGCTTAGAAGGGAGAGGACAACAGTGTCGAGACCAAAAAAAGCATAGTGTCTCAGCACAACATAAAACTTCTCATCTCGCAGCCCATATATGAGTGGACTGAGACAGCGAGGGGCAATGAGGAACACAAGTAAAGTGTGAGTATCTAAAGTTGATGAACAACATCAATCTTAAGCATGGCCATCTCCACAAAAAGGACACACAAACCGAGCAAGACAGAGCAGCAGCTGAAAAGCATATAGAATGACTATCCATGCTCAAAGGCACTTCAGCCATGGATGAGGGTGCAGGAGAGCACTGGTTATTTACTCCCCTACCCACACTATTTCTACTGGAATGGGATTCGAACCTGCAACCCTCCGATCCCAAGACCACCTCCCTAACCATTAGGCCCAGCCCCTGGCTAACTTAGTGAAGCACACTTTACTCAGTGTAATGTCATCATCATCATCATCTTTGTTTCTTTTCTTTGAGGTATGATTTTATCGGATCCTTTATTGGGCGAATGATTAAGACCAGTATCTTGTATGACTTTGACCTTTTGGCCTGTGTTTTGAAACCAGTCTCTGTAAGAATTCCTCTGTCTCGCTGATGAAATCTGTGACTGCATCATTGTTTGTGCTCTGTTGTTCAACAGTTGTTGTAAGGACACGAGGGACACGATTAAATATGTTTTGTTAATTACCCTATAATTAGTGCTCACAGTGTTTGTTGTCAGCCTCATCCATGTTTTCCTCATTAGAAGGTTAATAAATTATTCACATAGCAGCAACACTGTTTTTGTGCTGTTTGTATAGTAAGGGATATTGACAGGTTGTGTTGCATGTATGTGAAAATGACACATTTCCAAACTGTAAAATGTGTAATGTTTGGTGGGGTCAGCAGGCCTCACATTCGTCGTGACCTGGTATCTTACAGTTGTGTTTTCCACACGTAGTAGTTTGGTGTAGACCGAGTGCTATGGACACCTGTAAATGGATGTAGACTGTAAAGTACAGACAACAAATTTAGTTTCAGTCATATGGAGCTAATGTTGACTCATAATCACAAACAATTTGATAATAAAGACCTTCATCAATTACACCGTCACACCTCTTTGCATAGTTCTCACCAAATTCATTCTCCAATTTTACCCTGCCAGGAAGTTTAGAGTTAAACTTAGGTGTCAATGGTCCCAAACAGCTGTCTGCTCTCTGAAGATGAAAACAGTATAATACATTTGCTGGGTCGTGGTGTTGATTGTTTTTAGATCATGTTTGTGCTACTTTTCTACAGTCAGCACATAGCTGGAGCTCTACAAAAAAACTTCTGATGCCTTTCCCCGTATTTGAAATCACAGGGGGTACTGGGGGCTATGGTACCCCCAATCAAGACCCAGTAAGAGACAATAAGACAAAAATAGCAGTATGCCTCTCCAACAGAATCGCAGGACAATACTACACACTGTATCAACAGGGGTGTGAATGTGGGGTGTGTGCCATACAAACTCATCATGGAATACATGATACAAATGAAATTTAAATGTGGTGTGATTTTCACATTTACAATAATACTACCAGTAAATATTACAAAAGAATTGTTGCAACTTGTGTGATTGATTGTAAATATTAGTTGTTCTTGGTGGCTATCTGGCTATGTTTCCATGGCCTCTTGGAAGAAATGAAGTAGGCCGAATGCAGTAGGCCTTAGTTTGTTTATGATGCAATGATAGTCACACAACTAGGTGTTTTTTTAAAGTGTCACCACTGGTAAGAATGGAGCAGCAATCTGTTGTCTTACCCATTAACCTACTGGGATTATTAGAATGGACATCATTTGCAACTTTTATTCCATAGAGATACAGTCGGGCAACAAACATGTTGTGCAAGCTCTGCATGTAGCCAAACATCCCTGACGGTGTTGTTCCAAAACACTAGATATGCAGACAAACACAGCAGCTCAGCTAATTAGTCTGAGGTGATAGGGAATAATCACAGAATAGCAAGATGGCTAATTACTCTCTCAAGGCCTAATTAAACTCTAAGGAGGCTCGTCACCTTGCAAACACCTTGATGAGCTGGGCAAATGTTCACCCAGCATGACAACAGCACTGTTAGATCCAAAGGGTCTATTCTGTAGTGTGTGTTCGTGTAATGCCAGCCAACTGTGCTGTCCAGCAGGAAAGGCTACCTCAGAGTGTGGACACTATGCACTATTTCAACACAGCACCTCCAACAGTATCCCCGTCATTCCATCCCCTTTTCTTCTGTCATTTTGGTTTCTTGTAGCACCATGAATACATTAACAAATGCGTTCAACACCTATTTATGATCAACTGGGTGCTGCATCCTTTCTGAAGTGTAACAAAATTAACCAAATAAAGAATATCACTCATTGTTTATTTCACTCGTTTTTTAATTGTTCCACAGACATCTGTAGTGACCACCCTTCTTCTGTGTGTAATAACAATTGTGATTTTAAAATGTGTTACAAAATCTGTGAGTGCTGTATCTGTGAGTGCTTCCCTATTTGATTAATACTAGTGGAACCAGCCAACTTCTTGCTTACCAGTCATGATTGGCAGAGCAACATGTTTCTGTTCATGTTTTAGCTTTTATCCAAAAAAACCTTAAACACTGAAATAACAAAAGACACATTTAAATAACACTCAGCCCTCTAAGTTCTCATTTCTGGTCATGTAAGTCGCCGTCACATTCACATATGTAAAGATCAGGTTGGTGGGCAGGAATGCAACCATGGACATATGGACTTCTGCCTTTGAGGCCCAAAAATTCACTGTCAGTTAAATGCCAGTTACATTTCAATGTTTTGCTCAAATGTTGCACAATTCAAATCTACTACATGACCATGTAAACAGAAAAAAAATACATGGACTCTGATTTGATAAAGGCTTCATTCAAATTGGGTTATGAATCAGAAATGAATATGAATATATGTGTAAATCAGGCCTAACAGTATCAAAATAATGATCCTGCATGCAATGCCTTTGTTTGCACAGAGGCTGCTGTGATGCTGATAAATTCGAAGATCTGGACACTGGACACTGAGGTCAGTGGTGTGTCTTCAAGGAAAGCAGGACAAGCAGTACTTGATCAGCTAAAGGTAAAGGTATGTAAAATATTATTGGAAGTAGTATTTTTTTATAAAGGTCATAATTGTGTAAAGGGTCTGATACTGCTCATCGTGCGTTTAACTTGAAATTTACTGGCCTCTTGTGGCGACTGTCCAGGAAAGCAGGTTTACTACCTGACATTGAGTCTGCTCTGCCCTGCAAAGACAAAAGACCTTAACTCACCAGACTTTCAAAATCTTCTGCTTGCATGTGTTTAAAGCGTTACGGCAAAGACAATATCTTTTCTTCCTACATGATAACACTGATGTTTATTGTTCCTAAAATGACAGTAACTCATTTTTGCCCAAAATTTGAAGTTACAGTCTTTTGCCTTTGAATGGCAGTATTGTTTCTATCATTGTCATGGGTGTGGCTGTGTCCAGGCCCGCTGACAGTCTTGGCTGGGCCCGGGACAAGATAATCTGATGGGCCCCCCTCTTCCATATTCCATAATGTAAGGAGGGACCAGTTCTGGGCCCCCCTTTCCCAGGGCCTGGGACAAGAGACCCGTTTGTCCCCCCTCTATCGGCAGGCCTGGCTGTGTCCCACATAGACATACTATACAGTATAGTATGTCTATGGTGTCCCATGTGTCCAAAGGCTACAGCATGTTATACAGGAGAGAGCAGCATATTGTGGGAGTTTGTGCATGCCCATTGTGGACAATCCTGGAAATCTAAAGCATGGTTAGTGGCCATAAATGTAAATAAAAAATGTAGGATTCTGCAGATATCGCATCTATGGGAGAAGTGCATCCACAGACAAAAGGACATCTGCGTCTTAAGGTCTTATGACAGTTATCCTGCGTGCTGTAATTTCTAGAGTGTAGATATAATGGGGCTCGTGCTCATAATTACAGTTTAAGTTTTATAGTTGTTTTTTTGTTTTTACAGAGTGAGGCCCTTTTTGAAGTTTTTGACTCACTTCACACTTCCCCAAGACCAGGATCACCGCAACCAGGCATGTATTGTAAGTATTACACTATAAATTTCCCCACTGAGGGACTCATAAAGGAACGTCTTATCTAATCCAATCTTAACTACTGTTATTACGTATTCTGGGGTGTGTGGCAGTAGGCACTCACACACGCTTGTCCCTGTCACAGACAAAGTGTGTGTACGGAGTATGTGTAAGGGCTCATTCACACCAAACACTCTGCATATTCAGCGCGTGCTGGTTTTCTGTCCATATTCGTTTAGAATGCATGCTAACAAATTAGACTATTCACATCGCAAGCGTGATCTGAGCGTATTCTGTCCCTATACAAACATATTGTATACAGATACGAGCTGTACCCGCTCAACTCGATGTGAATGAGCCCTAAGACGCCAAGGGCCCATGCTACTGGGAGGAAGAGGAGGAGGAGGAGGAGGAGAAAGAGGAGGATGTTGTTGAGCAGCCATCTGGAAGCGGGGCCACAGCAACTCACTCGACCCTCACCCGCAGCGTGGCCGGTGACGTCTCCCTCGGCCCACCAATTCCCAGGTGCACAACCACACGTGCAGGCCGTCCCGGTGTCCGCGTCTGGGGTGGCATCAGGGGTGGCCATCCAGCTCACACACCCTGCACCAACCTGCAGCAAGACACTGATGGCCTCCGAGAGTGAGAAGTGTGATGGCCTCAAGAGCGAGAAGACTGATGGCCTTCCAGAGCGAGAAGCTCTGGGACTCTGGGACATTAGCCTGGTGAACCAGCTCCTCGTACTACACTTCATTTCATACAGAGAGTCTGGCTGTGCTGCACTGAGAAATGTTTCTTTCCTGGAGGTATAGACTCTTTCTGCTGAAGTTTAAAACGACTGTATCTGCCTTTTACCCAATCGCTATTGTGTGGTTGTGACATATGTATAATTAGCATGGCTATAAGGCTGCCCGTGCACTACAATTCAAATGTAGCACAAAAAGTCAAACAGGTACAGAACTGGTAAGGTCACATGGTAGGGAAAACATTGACATAAAGACGGGGCTTCAGTTATGTCACTACCTGTGGCTAATCAAGTGTACACCTGTCGTCCATCAAGGCACACAATTAGTGGCCTTGATAAGGCATGCTGTGGCACACTCCTATGGCCTACTCTAGTGTCAGTGTGGGCGCTGCTGAACTGCTCCAGTGGCTCCATCTTGGCCGGGGGTTAGCAGGAAGGGCCACAAAGGAAAGCCAAAGACATCTTCTGCTATTTGGCAAAGGGCGGAATTTACCCACGTGAACACGTCGAGGGGGCACACCACTTGGCAACCACATCCAGAAAGGTACTACTGTCTGTCACACACGATCATCTCATTCAGGGCAGGGCAGCCCTTGTGAGAGGTACAGTATAACGGCTCCTGGGTGGATGGTCTCGTGATTGGAATGGGGGTCTATAACCCCAAAAACTCTCGAGATGATGGCAACCCTTGGTTGACAGAAGTTAACCTGCTTGGGTTAGTGCAAAATTACACCCCGTTCATCTTGACAAATATGGGTGCACAATTCCTATAATTTCTCCATGACTAAGATGATACTTCTTCACAACGTCTTCTTTAGGAAAGACCTCAGGAAGATTAGATGTTGGTATGTCTCCTATGTCTTGCTTGATTAATCTTCAAAACGTGCTGTAAGCAAGTAAGTAAGTGTTTTTGTTTATATAGCACATTTGTATGCACCGAGTATATCACAAAGCACCTTAAGACAAAGACAGAGACAGAACAAGTGGACAAACAACAAAGAGGCTAGATAGGCTACAGTCCACTGGCCCAACTTCAGTTCGTGGGTGATGAATAAAATCACAATACTAACATTGATCTGGCAAAATTGCTAGCGCTCCGGTAACATGGACCTCTGAATAACATGAGAGACTGCTGGGTTGTGTAAAACCATCCAGTCTGTGAGCTAAACGGATCGTAGACATCGCAAGGTCATGGAAGTCCACAACTCCTTTCTTAAACCAGATGGCAGGTCAGGACCTCAGCTCTGCAGGTCTCGGCAGCAGCACAAGTATCCTGTATACCTGATTGGACCTGAGTGCTGCAACAGCAGACAGCAGTAGCATAAGTAGCCTGTATACATTGTTGGACCTGAGTGCCACAGCAGCAGCATAAGTAGCCTGTATACAACGTTGGACCTGAGTGCCACAGCAGCAGCATAAGTAGCCTGTATACAACGTTGGACCTGAGTGCTGCAACAGCAGACAGCAGCAGCATAAGTAGCCTGTATACATCGCATAAGTCGCCTGTATACATACATATACAACGGTGCCTGTCCACTATCGCGGCGCGTTGAAATAGCTTGCCGCACCGCCTCCCCTTGTGTTGCCAGATCGCTACTACAGGTAGGCGTGTACCGAAAGTGCTGTTGAAAGAACACAGCTCAACATTAGCATGTCTGTGTGTGGCTTGTGTCCTCGATTGTAAGTCGCGTTGATTAAAAACATGTAAAAAGTCTAATGTAATGTAATGTAAAAATGGGCTGTGTCTACATAGCACGTTCTTGCAGTTAACATCGCCCCCAAATCTGCTGGAATCAAACCAGTATCCCTCCATTTGCTGGTCGACTTCTTTACCTCCAGAGAAACTACACTGTCGGTGTACTTAGATTTTCTACAGCATACAATTTCACTCATACTCACCAATAGAAACTGTAATAATAATAAAACAACAGTTTTCTTTTCTCGAGAAAGGTGCATATTCACGAGAACTGATTTCGTCATGACAATACCTCGCTTGTGATCTACTTTCATTGGATAACGCGGGTGCGTCCGCCGGAATAATTTGCATAAAGTTGAGCAGAGCCCAACTTCTTGACGCGCCGCAGCTGTCCAAGCCGCCGCGCCGGAATCCCGATAAGCTTTGCGAGGACGGCCATACTGACTTGACGGACTCCATTGGAAATGAATTGAATGCGTGCAACGCGGCTTGACGCGCCGCGATAGTGGACAGGCACCGTAAGTGCTGCAACAGCAGACAGCAGCAGCATAAGTAGCCTGTATACAACGTTGGCCAGCAGCAGGTCTCCTTGCCAGAGGCTCACAGCTGTCTCGGGGGAGCTTTCTCCAGAAAGTCCAGCGTGTAGATTATATCCCCAGCTAATTAGACAGATGGGAACACTGCCCCCAACATGGATCCATAGGTTAATCCAGGCAGGTAACACAGCCATTGTTCCGAGGGTCACACATGCACTCTCAATTAAGGGTTTACATGCTTCAAAGTGCGGATTTGTCAACCAGATATGTCCCATTTGTATTGCCAATCTAGCAATCATGTTGCATACCCTACCCATATCACTTTTGTATCACCGTGGGAAAACAATGCTATTGCCTACAACACAGCAATCTAGTCTGCTTCAGCACATGCAAATCAAGCAAGGGCATTAAAATCATGTGTAATGTTTCTGTGCATGAGCACTTAGGAGGTGTGCGGGGCCTCCCCAGAACTTTCTGTATAAAGTAGATGAAATTTCGTGTATCCTGGTGCATTTTCATAGATGTATACTCCAGCGCTGAGAGAACTATGATGACAGGTCTACAGACTGAACACAGCACAATCTTACCAGTTCTGCTAGCTGGGCTAACATCAATATCTATCTACAACTTCGATGTTGTTGAATGCAGAAACCTGACCGACATCAAACGTTTGAACAAGGACCATTTGCAACAATATCTCAATACCTCAGCCGGTGTTAGTCAGCAAACTTAAACGCAACGTAAACTAGTTTAGCAACTCAGTTTAACCTTATGTAGCCAAGCTATGCTGCCCGCCCCCAGAGGCGGTTCTTATCAACAGGCAAGCCAGGCAGCTGCTTGGGGCCCCCACCAGTTGGCGACAAAGAGTCGAAATTTGCACAGCACGAGAGTGAAGATTCGAAATTTGCGTTTTGAAAAGTCATCCGCTGAGTCTGACTCTCATGGGTTTCCCGTTTACAAATAAGCCTCCTGTTGGGATGAGCAAAATGCTAAGCAGCCAATTGCGTGACCACGTTTTTTGAGTGACAAAAGCCTTCAAAGCAATCAGCGCTTGCAGAGGGATCCCTTACCACGAATGTTTGCACAAATCGGAAACCCTGTATTAACGTGCACATTTTGCCTGTTGGTAGCGGTTGGTACGCCTCCATTGCTATGAAGAGAAACTATCCTTCGGGGAGTGAAAAAAGAAAGAAGAAAAAAATAGAAGAGGGGAGAAGAAAGCAAGATGGTGGTAAGTCAGTAGAAATAATAATGAACAGAGACTAATAGTCAGGGGCAGAGCTAGGGGGTGGCTTTTGGGGCTGAAGCCCCGAATCTCACGTCAAAAGCCCCGAATCTTTTTAAGCTTTAAAAATCATGACAACCCTGAGAATATGCTCCCTGTAAATTACACTAAAACTGATTAATGGGCAAATAGCCTACAACAAAACCCACATTTCCCTCATTCTTAAAACTAAATGCTGTTATTCTAACGTGACCCAACTAGAAAAATAGAATCCCACTGAAACAAGGGCGTGCATGTGTTCTAATTCTAAACATTAACGACTCCTTTGTACAGTCTATGCTCGTCTGTCAGAACTCGTCTGTCTTCCTTCAACCATGGACATAAGACATTTCTTTAAAAAAAACTACTGGTACCTTGTCATCACCAGCAGCCAGTAAGTTGTCACACGTTTCAGGTCAGTGATTAAAACGTTATTTTGGGTTAGCACAGCAGTCTTGACGTTTGGTAGGCTACTAGCCACAGCTTGGCTGTCTACATCGGCTAGCTAGGTTAGGCTGCTATAAGAATTCTAGCCTGGTAAACCAGCCCCTCGTACTTCTTTTTATTTTGTACAGAATTCTGAAATGAAGTACGAGGAAAAAGTTAACGAGTTAATGAAATTGGGACGTGAAAAATAACTTTAAAGGTGTTATGATACATTAACTAGTAATTTTCTCCATTCCTGAGCTTTGATTGCCATCTAGTGGAAAGTATATGCAACAGCATACTTAGCTACAAAATCATGGGCCTATTGTTCACTAAGCACAGTGAAGATATTTTAATGTCACATGCATAGGTCTATAGTGACAGAGTGTAGAAAATGCAGTGAAATTGTGTCTGTCAGTCTATTTATACCACTTCTAACATACAAAAAAGCAAACAAGTAATCCATCTCTGCAGTCCCAGTTTGAATCTACTGAAAGTTGGTATAACACGAGTCTCAATTTTGCTATTGTTTACATAAGAATCTCTAGAAGTCAGTAATGAAGTGGTTATTGTTTCTTTCCATATTGTCTTGCGCAGGCCATGCAACTGAGAATATAGGCTATGAATTATAAGGGATTTAGGTTTTGACATGTCTAACACATCCTTCTAAAATGGACTAGAATGCAGGAAATTGCATCTAAGAAATCCAAAATTTCTTACCCCAGAAGTCCTAGCGAAATTCTGTTGTGTGGGGGGGGTCGGGCGGTGGTTGGGGCCCCCCAGTGAATTTCTGCTTGGGGCCCCACTAGACCCTAGAGTTGCCACTGCCCGCCCCTCGTACTTCATTTTATTTCGTGCAGAGGGTCTGGAACAGAGACCGTCAGAAACGATTTGCTGGAGGTGTGGACTCTGCTGAAGTTTTTAAAAAGTGCCTCTGCCTTTACCCAATCACTAACGCATGGTCGTCACGTATGCAATTAGCCTACCTACGCACTATAATTTAAATGTAGCACAGAAGGTCAACGTCACAGCTAACGAACACACCCTCTGTTCGCTGATTGGATCGTACTTTCTGCGACTTGCCAAATGCTCCTCAAGAGATTCCGGTCCAGACCCTCTGCACGAAATGAAGTACGAGGGGCGGGTTTACCAGGCTAGTAGTTTAAAAGGTCCAAGCGTCAAACAATCCATTGACGTGAATAATAAAACCATTGGCTGTTCCTCCGGTTGCCATAGATAATGTATGAAACGAAATGCTGTCACGATAAATACCCTGTATTTCTAACCAAATCGTCGATTATCTGGCAACCCTGTACTGTTATGGTTAGCGGTCTAATCCAACATTTTAGAATGTTGAGAATAGGCTTGCCCAGCTAACACAGTAGATAGGCCTGTTAAGGTCATAGACAGTAGAAGAGAATGGACCGTGGGATGGCGTCGTTTTCAATGGGAGCCGTTGAAGCACAATTTTGAGATTTTTAATTGGTCACCAGGCAACTGCGCAAACGCGGGGTGACGTACGGTCACGTCGGCCAGCGAACCCAAATACTATAAATTGAGTGGTAGATGGGATTTTTTTTTTACTGGGAAAAATGACAAAACGGGAGGTGGGCAGGAGATGGGTCTAAAACACGGGAGAAACCCGGGAAAAACGTGACTGTTTGCAGCTATGGTCAATGGCTCTCACTCCCTTTTTCCGTAGCTGATGGTACGCACAGTGCGTATGACCGTACGGCTGCAGGCGCCACTGCACATTATAATCATGCAATTGACTCAACAAGATACCAAGGATAAGTTAATCAGACACGTATCCACTGCCGGTCTCGGTCTACTTCTTCATTTAGAAATTGCTAAACATACGTCTTATTTCTGAAGTTATTTTTTCCAAATTTTCTTCGGCATGCCATGCAGTGCATCAAACGACTTGATATTTCCATTCATAAGAAATATCATAGCAAAACACCTTATTAAGCAATAGGTGCATGTTAAGCCATAACTATGACAGAAGCACATAGGAAACCATTTTATTTCTACAGTTGTGTATGTTACCATGCCATTGAACTGTTCTTATTAGCCAAATATGTGATATCAGCTTTGTCGTAAATTATTGGTTTAGCCTGACAGCAACAGTTGATCACCATCAGTATCACAAATGCTTTTAACCAATTTTAACTTTAGCAAGTGCAAAAATACATGGAATTTGACATTGTTTTTTTTATAGTTTTCTAATCATCTGCGCCTTTTGCTCCATGAAAAAAGAGGTCAAAAGAGGTTTTAAGGCGTGCGATTGGCATATGGAGAAAACACTGGACTTTTCCAGAATACAGGAAATCAAATCTAGCTAATTAAAAAAATTCTGAGGACCCCCAAACCATATTTCGTCAAAACATGGCCACCCCTTCAGTAACGCTAGCCACCCTTTTGCCACCCCATGTAAAAAAGTCTGGCTACGCCCCTGGTTTTGGGGGTACCAATATATTAATAAAATTAATGTAAAACGTAACAGGTAGTGATAGATATAAGACAGATGTTACTAAGAAAGTGCTGACATCTGGCTTGTGACCCCTATATTTTACCTATACAAATGTCATGTGTTTTTCCCTACTGTAAAGAAAATTATTTTGGGCCCCACCACAACCATATCATAGTTTTCTGTGGGCCCTGTGACGCGCTGGGCTTCCTGACCTGCCCCCTCTTAGAAGCGCCGCTGATCACAGTGTGTTTCTGTCACTATGGTAATATGCCGCAAACTGTTTGTTAGGACTGGAGCTGTTTTTTTTCCATCCCTTGGTACACTCTCGTGTTGAATATCATCTATATAAACAGTACTCTCAACTCCGTTCTCTCAGTTATCAGTGAACGGCAAGGAAAGGACTGACTTGTGGTCAGGTCTGAACTTCAGTCAGTGGGTTGCTTTACTGATTATGACTGATTTCATACTGTTCACATGATTTGAGTGGGTATGGAAAATAATTTAAATTCTGTAAGAGGGAAAACATGTTTTTAAATGTGTTATAAAAGTTTTGTTTGTTTGTTTTACAGATTGTGATGTCTGCAATGAAATGTAACTGACAATGATGTTTTGTGTGTGTGTATGTATATGTATATGTATATATATATATATATATATATATATATATATATATATATATATATATATATATATATATATATATATAGCCTCACAGCTGTCATATATATAATACTATATTGCCATATATATGCCAAATACTATACATACTAATGTATTATCTTATATTACATATATGTCAAATTATAAAAAAATGTTTTTCATAATTTATAATATATAATGCTTAATATCGATTGCTTAATATGTTTAACAGATATTTCTAAATTCTTGCCTTAATATTCTGTTTTGCTGATGATTTTCTTTCTAGAAAACAAATCTAGGAGGAGAATGCAAAACAGTAGCCAAGGTGGCTTCAGCCTCCCTTCTGTGCAGGTGATGAGACCTCTCAATTATCAAGCAATCATTGTTCAAGTGCTGATCGGTGTGTTTCTCTACATCGACCTCCTCATGATCTTCACCTTCTTCAGGAAGGAGATGTTCCACACCATCACACGTTACATCTTCTTTGCCCACGTCCTGATCTGCGACTGCACCTATCTCATCCTCAGTGACATTCTGCTCCTGCTCAGCTACATGCGCATCATCATGCCGACCAGCCTGTGCATCCTCCTCTGCGCCATCGGCTTTAACCTGAACGTGGCCACGCCACTGACCCTCACGGCTATGAGCGTGGAGCGTTACGTGTCCATCTGCATGCCGCTGCGCCACGCCGAGCTGTCCACGCCACAGCACGCAGCGCACGGCATCCTGCTTATCCAAGCCCTGGCCTGCGTGCTTATGCTAATCATGCTCTTCAGCGTCACAGCTGTCATGCCGTTGGATTTCTACCTCTCGCCCCGCGTGTGCAATGTGGAGTTGCTGCAGGTCCACAGGTGGCAGAAGGACCTCACCAACGGTGTCTCGCAAGTCTACTTCCTGTTCATGGCGCTGACCATCTGCTTCTGCTACGTCAGGATCATGAAGGTGGCACGCACGGCCTCTGGTGACGACCGCACCGCGATGAACAAGGGGCTCCGGACAGTCATCCTGCACGGATTTCAGCTTCTGCTTTCGCTCATTCAGTTGTGGTGTCCCTTTGTGGAGATGGCTGTGCTGCAGATTGACTTGTGGATGTTTGTGAATTTGAGGTATTTTGATTATGTGGTGTTTATCTTGGCACCGAGATGCCTGGTGCCCTTGGTGTATGGACTAAGGGACGAGACTTTCATGGTGGCCCTGAAACATTATGCTCTCTTTGGCTGCCACAACAAAAAACTTGGCACCATAAAAAAAGACAGAACCATTTTTCCTCAGATGCTGATGCAGCAGACTTAGAAAAAATGTGATAAAGTATATATGTAGATGTCCACTGACAGGATTCAACTAAATCACAGCTATTGTGGACCAGGAGGATTTTTTTTATTACACATCAAACTACGAAGGGATCCTGAGGAAATGTACTTTTTAATAACTTTAACCACACTAGACTCATGAAAGATGTACAGCACTTGAAACTGTTGAAATCCAAGGGTGTTTACTTGTTATGTGATGAGAGATACAGATTCATTAATAAACACAGTTTGAAAGTAGCCCTCTGTACTTTACAGCAGGCTGTGACCTCATGTACAAAAACATACTTTGGGGCCAAATCAACTTTTAGAAAGCTAAAAACACCATCGCATGGGAAGGGCTGATAGTACCTGCTTTAAAAACTAAATGCATTGTGTATGAATAGTTTATTTTTCCTTTCCGTCAGCCATGGTAAATGTATTCATCTGTCAAAGCATTTACAAAAACAGTATAAATGCAAAAATATAAATATGTACAGTATATGTACACAAACATATACCCAAACATTGTCACATCATAAATGTCTGGAGAATAAAAATGTACTTCAGACTTCAGACCCATCACAGGGCGACAAATTAATTAGGCAAAAAGAATGGTTAATTAGCTGTTAATCCACATGTCAAATCTATCTGTATAGTGTTATCTACAATGTGGATGATGGACACTTTTACCCAAAGCAACTTACAATAGAGGACACAAATAAAGCTACATTTTGTTAGTACATTATGTTAATCATTATGATGTATTAGAGTCAAGTCAAGTAGGTTTTATCGTCATTTTAGCTATATACACAGTACATAGTGAGACGAGACAACGGTTCACCGTGAACAATTGGTGATACACGCAGCTGTTAGAACATAGTTTGGACAAGACAGATACCTAATAGTGCCTACATACACTATTAGGACCACAGACGCACATAGTGAGCACACGCAGTCATGAGGGACTACACAGATTCACTCACACACACACGTGCCTGTTCACCCACAACTACACAGACACATACGCACGCACTAACACACACACACACACTTGTACATACATTACAATACAAGTTAGTAAACAAGGCAGTTCAGAGTTAACAGGCAACAAAAAACAAACACGCTAGACAGGGCATGGCTTTTAGCAGAGCACTGTGGCTAGTGGTATGAATTACAAAACTGCGAGGGGCAGGTGCAGTGTGCTGGTTTTTTCCCCTTCTGGAGGTGTAGAATATAGGACAGCTAAAACTAAGAATGTGTTTTTCTCTGTTGTCAGATGTAACTGATAAGAAAGTTAAGAGAAAAAAATAACTACCATCAGAATCATGAATGAATCAAATACAAAGTGTGTGTGCCGGACATTAATATTGTTAAACACTACATGACCAAAAGCATTTTAATGGCAATCATTATGATGTATTAGATATAGGACAGCAAAAACTCAGAAACCGATGATTTCTGGCTTGTGAACACTATAGTTTACTTTTAACAATGGAATGTATTTTTCTCTGTTATAAGAACATTAAGAGAAAAAAACCCAACTGCCATCAGAATTATGAATGAATGAATAAATCAATCAAATACACAGTGTAGTGTGCTGCACATGAATATTGCTCAACACAATATGAACAAACTCAAATACACAAGGTTACAGAATGGAACTTTCAGTCTTCCTTCGGAAGGCTTCCCACAAGGTTTTGGAGTGTTTCTGTAGACATTTGGCCATTAATTCTGTACAGCATTGATGAGGCCAAGCACTGATATCCTCGCGTCATATCGCATCACTGACGCCCGTCGTGTCATGCCACCAACACCACCCCCCCTCCCACACACACACACACACACACACACACACACACACACACACACACACACACACACAGGATACAGCCCTCACAGCTCAAGCCCCCCTCCCCCCACAAACACACACGCACACAGCGCATAGCTTTGCTCCCTGCCACCCTCAGCCCCTCTCCACACACGTTTGTCCAACCCCACCTCAGCACTGTCAGCTGCACACGCAGCGCCACCCCCACCCCACACGCAGCCCATCATCTGCCACCACAGCCTGTCCTCCCTCCCAACCCCAACTGCACTCCATGCACTTTATCCCACCCTCCATCACCTTCTCCTTCTCTACCTTAGTCCTTCATCTGGTAGTCACCCCCTCCAACTGCATTCTACGCACTTTACTCCCAACTCCCCATGCACAGTCTAGACTGACAATCAACAGTTTCACTGCATGTCCTACTACCCAGTATGTCTATGCATGTGACAAATAAATATCCTTGTATCCTTGTCATGACTCACACTATCACCTTATAGCCCTTGCTGTACTCAGGCACAGTTATATTGGAATATGAAAAGATTTTTCCCAAACTGTTGTCACAAAGTTGGAAGCATACAGTAGTACCATGATCCAAAATGTCCTGGTAGGCTGAAGCATTAAGACTCACTTCGCTGGAGTTAAGGGGCCTATCCTAGACGCTGAAAAGCCAGTTTGGTAAAGACCTTTTACTTTTTTTTAACATGACTGTGTCTCAACACATACAGCAAGAACTTTAATGTCATAAATGTATTAGTTTGAGAGAAACGTCCGCTTCAACCAGATTTTTGCCCCCAATGTTTTCTTTTATTACTGTAATGTTTTTGGCCTGGCAACCCTTCCTTAGACACCCATTTCTTTGCTGAACTACTAGTCCTAGGGCTTTCGAAACAGAGACGCCGTTCCAACTCTGAAATGTCTAGCCCGATTTGGAGATGCGTCGGTACAGCGAATGGTTATGTTACCCCTTGTTGTTCGTTCGTTATTCCTGTTTCCCGGTGATATTTTGACATAATTTGCTCCGATGATCACAAACCTTGTCACATGCAAGCACACTTTCAGCATTTTGACAGGAATGCAGTCTAGTTACTTTTGAAACACACTACCTACATAATTCTGACACTTGTACTTTCACCATTTAAGGCAAGGTAAGTTTAAAACACATTTTATGTACAAAGGCAATTCCCTCAGGAAAATTGCAGAGGCGATATCTGCTACTAACCCCACCCCAGTCATGTTATGTTGCTTAAGTATACTTACATACACAAAGAATGACCTCGATTGACCTCATCACCACATAGCAATGTGGTGTCGTGTCCAGTGAATCCAACCAAGAGACTTTTCAATGAAAATTCACTAAAATAAAAGGGGCTTGCTCTTGCTCAGACAAGTCTGACACCAAAGATGTTAAAAACCTTTCAGATGAGCAGCTCTGGTGCTTTAACACATGCTGATGAAAAAAAACTAATTCGAGGTAAAAATGGATTATGATTTTTTTTATATGAGACATAGATGGAGTAATGCAGGACTATGTCTTTCATACTTCAGGTAACCAGTGAAAATGCTAAAAAAACAACAAGGCATTTGGTGTAAACGGAAAGCAGACACAGAGGTTACCCCTTTACGTGTAGATTTGTGTGAACATGAACTCCTCCTTCAATCTTTGGAGTTCAACCCCTCCTACTCTACCAGTGGAATGCATATATAAGGTATGCCCTCTTCTCCTTCCTACACTGAAATCACTAGATGCATGTACAGAAGACAGAGCGCTGTGACTCACTGTACTGCTGTTAAGCTCATATGGTGTGTCTCTAAAGCTAATATTGCCTATAGGCCTTGGTAAGATTTATTGTAGATTGTACTTTAGACTGTGTTGTTATTTTACATTTAAAATACTAACTTTGGAATATATGTAGGCCTGTATGAGTTATTGTAATTATGTTGTACTTTTTTTCTAAATGTTTAATGAATGTCTCTGTTCTCTAAAGCTTTTGTTAAAAATATGAGTATGCATTTACACATGTAATATTATGTAACAACTACTGTAAATGATAAAGAAGAACAATGAGGGAGAATAATTACAGATTTTGAGGAAATGTAACTCTCACGTTTTCGTTTTTACTACAGGTATTACTATAATATATGCTGCAGTAATGTATATAATACTTAACTACTGACACACAAACTACTGAAACGAAAAGCTAAATAGCGATATAACCGAATGTGCTATACTGTACAATTTTGAAGAGTGCTTTATGTATGTCAAATGTCTGGAAATCCTGTTTGTGCCAATACTGTATTTTCCTTTTTAAATTTCAGTCTATACAGAGGAGGTTAATATGAAAAACGCCAGTCAAGGTAATTTGTCCCTCTCTTCTGGGGAGGGTATCAGGCCCCTGAATGAGAAAGCCATTATAGTTCAGGTGCTGATAGCCCTCTTTCTCTATGTGAACTTCCTAATGATCTTCACTTTTTTCCAAAAGGAGGTCTTCCGCACAAACACTCGCTACATTCTCTTTGCGCACACTCTTATCTGTGACTGCGCCTTTCTCATCTTTACCAACATGCTACTGCTGCTCATTGTCCGCCGCATCATCATGCCAACCGGGCTGTGTGTCTTCATCTGCGTCGTCCTGGTCGACCTCAATATCGCCACGCCGCTGACGCTTACGGCTATGAGTGTGGAACGTTATGTGTCCATCTGTATGCCGCTGCGCCACGCCGAGCTCTCCACGCCGCAGCGCGCCGTGCACACCATTCTGGTCATCCACGCGCTCTGCTCCGTGCATGTGCTGGCGATGCTGCTCAGCCTTTTTGCCGTCATGCCGCTCAGCTTCTACTCATCGTCGGTTATGTGCAGCCTGGTCATGCTACACACCTACCGCTGGCAGGTGTACCTGAACGATACCATCTTACAGCTTTACTTTGTCTTCATGTCGCTGGTCATCTGCTTTAGCTACGTGAAAATAATGGGTGTTGCGCGCGCGGCATCTGGAGAGGACCGCAAGTGCTCGAATAAAGGGCTCAAAACTGTGCTTCTGCACGCCCTGCAGCTTATTCTGTCGCTCATTCAGCTTTGGTGTCCGTTTGTGGAGGCGGCCGTGCTGAGGTTGGACCCTAGCTTATTTGAAACAATAAGATTCTTTGACTACATAATGTTCATTCTGGCACCTCGTTGCCTGATCCCACTGGTGTATGGCCTACGAGACGAGCATTTCAATGTTGTGCTGCAACATTATGCCCTGTTTGGCTTTAATAAGAAAAACATTCGGGTTCATGTGCATAAGCAGAAGGCCAGGTCAACAAAAAAACGTTTACCCTAAACTCTGACATTTTATGTATGTAAGTCTAAATGTACTAAATGTCTGTGGATATGCACTTTGAAATATTCATAAAGTTCAACCGACATGACATAAACATACATTTTATAACATGCTACAAATCATAATGTGACGTCTATGTATCACAGAGCTAATTAACTGGTCTACAGTATGTTGGTAATGTTAGCTTATTTTATGCAAATCATTGTTACATGTTGATGTAGAAAAAGATGTACTGTATGGTTCAGAATTCAAAGGCTAAGTGGTATGTGATGATGGCAGAGTCAATGGTACATACATGTAATGAAATAATATATTTTGATATAAAATAGGGTGAACTCAGCTAAATTGGGCCATCAGCTAAAATGGGCCAAATAAGGTTGACATGTCATAGTTCTTTAAATTTGAATAAACAATCACTGTTAATGATTTAAAATTGTTGCTACAACTGTGCTTAACGTGTTTTAAATGATTTGCTTGATCTGACTTTGATACAATAAGGTTGTTATAATGTTAAGAAATGAATGAAGCAATGAAAGTAAGATATCATTGATAATGTGTTGAAGTCCTTTATCAGAGAAACATGGTTATAGTTACGCAAAAATTGATTTTCTGACTTAAAAACACCTTTTAGTTGCCAGCCCATTTTACCTGAATCTGTTAAGATAAAATGTATGGAGGGCCAAAAATGACATAATTAAAAATAAATACGTATGTAAAAATATGTAGCATAAATAAATAAAATGACAAAAAAATGGGAAAGAAGTCATTTTCATTTACTGCTGCATTTATTTACATTTACATTAATTCCATAATTTATTTGTTTCCACTTTCTGTTTCTATTTATTTACAGATATTTTTCCCTGCAGTATTTTGTACATACCGTTTTATATGCCCTGCATTTCTTTCTGGCATATTTATTTATTGCCACTCCTTTTTACATTTCTTTGTCCTACATTTACATTTCTGCCTACATTTCTGCCTCGGTATGCAAATTAATTGGGCGTCACCCTCTCAACCATTGGTTTTTAAGCAGGCTACCGCAGGTTGGTAGGTACTGGCAGCCTGGCTGGCCAACAGAAGCTGTCCAGCAAGATAGCCTACATCTGACAGCAGTCTTGCACAGAACTGCTTCAGGATTGCGAACTGCAGGGTCTACATGGGCTTATTACTATTGCTGGGTTGCCTAGATAACATTTAAGTGTTGTAATATCGTTCTACAAATGCAAGAAGTGTACTAGTACAAGCTTGTGACCGTACGTTAGCCAGCTTGCTAGTAGTTAGCTAGTCGTAAGCTAACTTTGCTAACTTAAAACTTCGAGTGATTAAATGGCAATCTAGAGTAGCCTAATTAACAAAAAGGATTACCCGCACACTGCTACTGATGCTCCCAGTGATTTTATTTTAACAACGTTTCGACCTTTACGGTCTTTGTCACATCGAACAGAGTGGACTCTGTTTGACCTGACGAAGACCGTAAAGGTCGAAACGTTGTTAAAATAAAATCACTGGGAGCGTCAGTAGCAGTGTGCGGGTAATCCTTTTTGTTAATTTGTGGAACTTTTTACCCTGCACCTGCAGATTTTGGATGTGCGCGTACTCTTAACTTCCACAATCTAGAGTAGCCTGGCTGTCTTAAATCAGTTTGTGTTACATCTAACAACAATCCGTGATGGCACCATCACTTTTGGTCACCCAGAGACTTTAAATCATATAAACACTTTCACGTTTCACTTCCGCGAGCGTCCGCCATGTTGGTCTGAGTGTTTTTTGTAACTCTAGTGGTGTGTTCCGATATCCATGCTTCCATGGGTACACTTAACCACAGTGCACTGTCTGCACTTGCTAAGTACACAGATTTCAGCAGGTAAGTGTTGTTCCATATTCCATACTCCGTGATGCACTTAACGGAATTTCCGATGGTGACTGCCGCCGCGTGTCATTACCCACCAACTTTGAACGGAGAACGAGACATATTTAAGTCATTACAAAATGAATACACTACTGCAAGCTTCCTGGAAAATGCGCCAATGTCGTCAGCAACATAATCTCCTCATTTCTTCTTCAGTTTGGTCTGTTTGGATTCGTCACTTCCGCAGCTATGTAGGTAAGATGGCGGCCGTTCAGTGCGGAAAGTGTACATTGTTCCACACTCACCGTTTTGACCGTTATGAGGGCAGCATCCGGGTCCTTTCAGTACACTTATTTTCGCCACAATCGTAATCGGAACGTTCTACGTACCCAAACTATGTACAGTAAGTGCAGGAAGTATGGACATCGGAACACACGGCAGTCTCTTCAGCCAGCGTCATGCACTAAACACATCACATGCTGATATAATTGGTTATCACATCATTCTCAGTTAAATAAAGTTCAGATTTCGCCAACTGTATCAACCCTATCAGGCAAAATTTTGCCTCCATTCAAAGTAAATGAGAGCGAGGCGAAATTCACTGTAATGGAAACGCACCGTAACTACCATAGTACCCGCGTTATCTCGATCAACCAATGGGCAAGAGGGTGACGCCTTGCGAGACAGCCTACTTTATTTGCATATGGAGGCAGAAATGTAGGCATAAATGTAAATGTAGGCTATTACAAAGAAATATATAAAGGAGTGACAATAAATAAATATACCAGAAAGAAATGCAGGGCATATAAAACAGTAGAAAATATTACAGGGAAAAATATCTGTAAATAAATAGAAACAGAAAATGGAAAATAAATAAATGATGGAATTAATGAATACAGCAGTAAATAAAAATGACTTCTTTCCCATTTATGTCCAGTTTTATGTGTGATATATTTTTTAAATTCTTTCCTAAGCACATTTTTGGTGCATTTTTTAGTTATTTTTTTTATTTGTGCTACATATTATTACATATGTATTATATATATTATATTTAATTTAATTATATATATTTAATTATGTCATTTTTGGGCCTCCATAAAAATGGGCCGTTAGCCTCAGCTAAAATGGGCCACCATTTTTACCGACTTTATATCATTTTCAGGAAATAAGAATAAAAATAATGATATTTGCAGATATACAAGGACAACAGCCTGAATTTTAAAGCTATGGGTGACTTTAGCCATACTGGGGTGCGTTTCCCAAATAACCAACCAACTTAGCTTTAAACCAACATGGTACGATGCACCGTTGAGCTAACCAACAACCAAAGTGCGACTGTGTCCCAAACACTGTCGTACCTTCATAGTCTGAACCAAGTTGGTTTGAACCAATATAGTCCAAACCACAATGGTTTCCAGATGTGTTCGGACATGCTCGTGCATTGTCGGAAGCAGAGAGAAACAATCCGAAGCAGGCTATGACCTTGTGAACGGAATTTAACAGAGATGACTAATTATGTAGCCGATTATTTATCGCCTAATAATAGGCTATTTCACATGATGTCGGGAATAACAGTGTACTAGGAAATAAACAATAGAAACTGAATAAATCTAACGGTGGAAAGTATCACTGAACCCTATATACTGCTAGCTTAGTGTTCATTTGTAATATAGCCTAGTGACAGATTTGCAAGACATTTCAGTGATTAAATAAACTTTAACATTGTTTATTGAATGACGCAGACCTCTGGATATGAACACAGATGAGTTGTGACTATGCACGTCTCATAAGCAGCCTATAGTTCTAGGCAATACATTAGCCTAAGCTATAGGAAATCTCCCTGACTTTGAAGTCATGTGGAAGACAAAGTCTATACAATGCTTTCATTTTATTTAAATCACATAGACTACGAGCCATCACAGCTAGCCTGATTAAAATAGCTTTCAAAATGCTATTTTGCATAGACACCAGGCGATGTGCCAAATGCATGTGCTTATATGGCAGTATGCTACACGCTATCAACATTAGGTTTATTGCTTACAATGCACGTAATGACGGAGGAGCTGGAAGTTAATTTTCACCTTGGCGACCTGCATTCTGAAGTGTATGAACACAAGCCCAAGAATATGCAGGCTGCCATAAATTGGCCACACTATGTTATACGCAACAGGAGACACGTTCACCCTGAAACTACGTTAAGAAAAGTAACGTGGCAGTTGAGAATGTCAACAATTTCATGTAGCATTTTAATTATGCATCATCCCGGATTGGAACCAGAGTACTATCTACAAACACAGGTGTGCATGACCTGCGCTCTACCAACAGCACCACAGAAGCAGCTCCTAGCTTACGGAATTTGGAGGTACTTGAAGGTACGTCACAGCATGAGTTGCTTAAGCCAAACTGCCAAACGAGTTGCAAATATCCTCCTAGATCAATTGTTTTGCTACAACAACGGGATATTTAGATTCTACACTGTATATTTCTCACCTCGTTTTGTAAAATCTGAGGGATACAACGTCAAACAACTGAGATTTTTACAATGATCGAGGATTTCGAGACATTCGGTCCGCCATGTTGGATGCCGTCGAGACCTTCAAACAACGTTGGTTAGGTGGAACTAAGCACCGAGAGCTGTGGTTGCAAACCTCACTAGTTACCAACGTGGTTGCGAATGTTCGTGTTTTGGGACACGCCTGTGTCGGTCGCACTATGTTGGGACTATGCTGGTTTACACTATGTTGGTTCAAACTATGTTGGTTCACACGAACGAAGGTTTTGAGACACACTTGCATTGCACCTACATAGTTTGAAGTAAGTTGCTAACAACGTTAGCAACTATGCTTTTGGGAAACGCACCCCTGTATAGGCCTAATTGTATTGGTAGTAGGCTACCATATGCATGCACACTATATATGCATTAAATTAGGTTAATTACACTCAACCTGAAGCACTTAAACACACAAGTCATGTTGAATTAAACGTTATTGAAGTGTTGAAGTTTGTAATTGCTGTATTCCACAGGAAATAGGCAAGGAAAAAACAAGGAGGCTGACTAGAAGGGACTATATATGCAAATCAGTCTAGCTACTTTGCTAACTCTGGCACATTTGCATGTTTTTATTCAAATGGAAATGTTGAATAATGTACATTGACCCTATTAAATAAAAACACAAATAAATAAAACATTACAAAGGTAAAGTCAGGGACAGAATATCAGTCCACAGAAATAGCAAGGGCATGTCAACAAGGGTAACTATACAACACAGTGACCTGGAAAGGTGGCTACCAAAGCATGCATCTGGTCAGAGACCATGCCTCCCACACCATGCTAAGGAAGAGCTGACATAAGTATAAAAGCATAGAATGGTTAATATGTTCTTGTGTCTAAAAACAATTCAAATAAAAATACATTTCTTTTACCTTTTGAGGAGTCCTGCATTGCACCTATTCACCAGCCCATTTTATCTGAACATGTGGCCCATTTTACCTGATCGCAGCCCATTTGGCCCAGAAAGCAGCATCTCCAAAATATAAAAAAGACTTAAAAACAATGAATTATCTTTATAGTCTAATAGAGGACACCTGACTGAGGAAAACTGTTTTTTTTTTAGGTTTTATTTGGTGTTGAATAGTATTTTGATGGGTCTTTCAACATTTTGCCAAAAAGTGGCCCAATATACCTTGTTCACCCTCATACCATGAGTTTAGGTAAAACTAAGAGTTTACTATTAGGAGTGCACTAGTATGACAGGTATTTTTGTTTGTTTGTTATGACCACATATTAAAACTAAAAATAAACTGCATCAAGTGATATCATGAAAAACGTCAACAAAGTCCTATAATCAGGCCAAACTGTCTATTCTATTCTGTTCTGTTTTATTCTATCTGAGCAAGGTCTTTCAGCAGGTTTTCTTGATGGTCAGGCTTTTTACAAAACATTGCAACACCGTCCATTCTGTAAAAATATACTTTAAAAACAAAAGCCTGCTGGACACGCACCTGACTTCATGGTGTCATTAAGCAAATATTTGTGGTGTGATTAGCAGTTTTACCTACTCGTTACCAGAATATAAGTCTCCCTTTCTATATAAACCGATGGTCTTGCCTCCCTACCAGTAGTAAACATGTTTGCTTAACTGAAGTGATTTTACTACCCTTCAGTTTCTGTCCTTAGTGGCATATGCATCCATGTTGAATAACTTGACATTTTAAATAAGTACACTGAGACTTTTTTGTCTCCACATTGCAGCACCACACTGTATAGATGCTGTATAGATACACATCGGCCTATCTGTTGTAGTAAGCAACAAACTGAAGTGAATGTCCAGTCAAAACATCTGGTTATAATGCATGGTTTTTCATTTGTTTACATATTACAGTAATTAATATTTTATCATGCATTTCAATCTTTTTCTGTATATTTGCCATTGCTTGAAATTTGCAACTGAAGCAAGGTCCACTGTTCTATGGCCATGAGATACATACTGTTTCAATCCATAACATTATCTGTAGAAATGTGTCTCAACTTGAATTCCTTCCTCTATTTAAATCAGTAGGTTCTTATTTTTGTATTTCAGATGGGGCATAATTCATTTCGTTATGAAGGTAGCC
Organism: Coilia nasus; assembly: GCA_027475355.1. NCBI lineage: Eukaryota > Metazoa > Chordata > Actinopteri > Clupeiformes > Engraulidae > Coilia > Coilia nasus. The sequence continues at coordinate 9,970,675 of CM050215.1, read as the reverse complement.
ATTTTCTGGTGTAGAGGGAACAGACCCACACAGTATATAAGGGAGGACACTTGAGCAACTGTCTCAGTAGAGAGCTTTAAGCCTCTTCCTCAACTCAAAGACATGACCCAGGCACAGCACACAGGTGATGTCAAGATTTTTCTTTACACTAAGGACTTCGTTACTATTTTACTGTAGGCACTGTCACTTTTATTTGATGATTTGCAAGCACAAATATTATTAATATCTGTTTCATCTTTGTTCTGCTCATCCTATGATTCATTTTAATGTATAGATTTATTTCATAGCTGTAAGTTTGGATGAATATAATGTACCATGTACCAAAATTGCCTATTCCCCACATAGTATATGAAATTAACTTTTTATGTGTTATACCATATATATAATAAACATTACAGGTTTAACAGAAAATATATCTTAACAATGTGTTGTTTTTTTTAGATATGGTTAAAAATTTCTCTCACATCCCAAACATCACAAACAAGCCAACAGGTCTACTCTTAAGGCCTTTAAATGAGAAGATTCTGCTTGTGCAGGTACTGGTGGGGATTTTTCTCTATGTCAACTCTCTCATGATCTTCACCTTCCTGAGGAAGGAGGCCTTCAGGACAGACACGCGCTACATCCTCTTCGCTCAGACGCTCTTCATGGACTCCTCTCTGATGGTGCTAACGGATCTGGCGGTGATTCAGAGCTACTTCCAGTACACCATACCGTGCGTTCCCTGTGTGGTCCTCTGTATGCTCATGATCTGGCTCCAGTTCGGCACCCCGGTGACGCTGGTTGCCATGTGCCTGGAGCGCTACGTGGCCATCTGTATGCCCCTGCGACACGCCAACATCTCCACGCACAGGAACCAGCTGGTGGGCCTCATCGTGATCTGGTGGCTGAGCGCGCTCCCGCCCCTCCTCGTGCTGTATCTCTTTCTGTCCTCAGCACCGCTGCTCATGCTGTCCTCCTACATGGTCTGCGAGGTCGAGCGGCTGCTGGTCGAAAGCTGGCAGGAGAACCTGAGATCGGTTGTGGCCGAGCTGTACTTCGTTTGGATGTCTGTGGTCATAATATTCACTTATGTCAGAATAGTCAAGGTCGCATCCAAAGCTGCCAAGGGTAACAGTGGGTCTATTGCCAAGGGTCGCAAAACTGTAACTCTCCACGCTGTGCAGTTGCTCCTTTGCTTGATTCAGTTTTGCTGCCCTTTTGTGGAGACTGCTATTCTCAAAATTGATCTGCAACTGTTCATCAATGTCAGATATTTTAATTTTATTACTTTCATCTTAGCTCCACGGTGCCTTAGCCCACTGATATATGGTTTGAGGGATGAAAGCTTTTTCTTAGTCCTTAGGTACTATGCGGCTTTTGGATTAAAGAAAAAACCCACCGTTAAGTCAGCAAAGTTCAGAAGGCAGTAAATCACTGTTGTCATGTAATCAGAGTAACCAGTAATATCTTTTATTGCAGTTCATGTTGGCATACAAATTTCTTTAAGGTATAGTGACATGCTGTATTGTTTTGTATGCTGTAAGCTGTATGTTGCATTGCAGTCCACACATGTTTGTACCTTCTACATGTTAAGGATTTAAAGTTGTACACCGCACTCTCAGCCAAGATGCCAGAGGAACACACATCATATATTAAGAGAAAAATCTCTGCACACGTAAATCCATGCAAAAAAGTTGTGTTTAATTCTTTCCCAAGCTTTCAGTCGAGAGACCTTCATCAGGGCATTACACACCACATACAAAGCAGTTCATCTTATACCTAGAGTGCTATCACTGTAGTCAGCCAAGGAGGAACACCTGTTTGGGGTTACTCATGAACAACTGGGTGTTGTTGTTCAGTAGACATATTTGTAGGTGTTTTAGGTACACATGTAAATTCGTATGGCATACAATGGGGTGAAGGTGTACCTTTTACATGTGAAACAGTCAGCTAATCACAATCCTAAGAGTCATTACAGTTGGATGTCTGACCAGGTAATTTTTTAAAGACGTCAGTAGAAAACTTAATTTTTCACAATATAAACTTGACAGATACTTTTATACGGTATGTCATATACAGTCATTGAATGACTGCTGAATAACCATATTAATGATATTACTAAATCAGTTTTAATGTAGAAGCTGAAGCCACAGATACTCATGAACTGTGGGCCAGTAGTGATTCGGGAGTTGGTGTTAAGTCAGGGGGTTGTAGGTTCAGTACCAGTGAGGTGGGGGAGCGCTCTCCTGCACCATCATCCATGCTTGAAGTGCCCTTGAGCAAGGCATTCTGCGTTACTCCAGGGGTCTGTCCCTGTATCAAATTTGCTGTAAGAGTATCAGCTTAATGTAGTGTAATAATAAACATAGATATTCAGTTGTCCTGCTTCACATGCTACAGTCAAGTAGGTAAATTAAGTATAAGTAGAACTCCATACACACATTATCTATAATGTTAATCACAAATACAGATGTGCTTTTCTATACAATTACTTTTTGCATAATGTTCTAATTATCTATAATGAAATTAGTAATATAGGATAGATAATTAGGATATATTTATGATGCAATCAATGTTGTGATGTAGTCTTGCATTCAATTCATTATTACATTTTTGTATATTTACAAAATATGTATAGTTTGTAAACTAACTAAGCTTAAATTGACAGCTTAAAGTTACTATTTTCCCATATCTTTGTATGAATTAATACAAGGTCTGCAGCAAGGTCATCAGTTAGAACCCCAGGTCCTCATCTCTTTACCTTACACAAGGTAATCTCAGCCAAAACTGTTCTTCTTTGTGGTTCCCAATGGCAGAACAAGGTACCAGTTGCTACAAGAGCAGGGTCGTACCTCTCTGTTTTTTAAGAAGCTCTTTAAAACCCCTTTCTTCTGACACCAACTCTAATCCCAACAGCTCATGCTTGTTAAACCTAATTTGTAATATCAACGTTTGACTATGCTGGTAATCTGTTAGATTTACTGGAACTTGATTGTTATCCTCAATTGTGTCACTAACCAAAACCAAGAAGATGCTTAAGTAGCAAATAGGGGGGGCCCAAGCAATGGGATGTGGACATACATCCTTACTATGCACATCAAAGGTAAGACAGGCTCTAAGTCATAAATGCTTATTTCTGAAATGACCACATCCAAAAGTACAGGCATTAAAATGTGGTTGTCTACCATGTCAAAGGCTGTGACTAGGTCTAGCAAAATAAGAGCTCAGGACTGACCGGCAAATCAGGCTGATCTCAGGGCCCCTTTTGCCTTCTACTAAAAGCCTACCTTTGTATTCATTGGCAGTCATGGCTTCTTAATGTTTGCCTATAATACATATAAGACTAGTTGGGGAATTCAGACCCATCGTGGAGACTCCCAATAGCCATAACTTGACTTCTTGGTTGGCGGGCAGTTCCTGTGGAACAAAACAATTGGGCCAGCCTTTGACCAATCATAACTGCCGAAATACAGCATACGCACTTTAACTTAACACTTTAGTTCCCACCAAGCAACATAGCCCTCACTTTGTTTGCTGATAGGTAGCAAAAAATTGTAGTTAAGGTTATCTGGATGCACAGGATGTGCACTACATCTGAAAAAGCCATCTCCTACTGAAGATGGACTACCATAGATTGAAGGTGCAGACATTCCAGCAGAAGATAAAAAACTACAGAGAGGTATATATTCACAATCAAACTCAGAAGTACAAGTGTAACAAAAGGGGAGAGAAATCACCCCGTCCAGCATAGAACCCACCATGCACTCTGACCACAATGCCAAAGAGCCAGGCTGAGCACATCCTCCACCTTAGTGATGGCACTCCATTACGCTACCTTTGGGATGTACACCCATGCGCTTCACACATACACTCAGGTGTCTCTCACGCATCTCCCACCATACTTCTCCCATCCAGGGTGCCCCACACACTCATGCATCACTCAAACATCACTGGGGACTCTCACTAACCTAGGGGTCCCTCATATGGCTTACACAGTAGGTGCGCCTCCTATTGCATGCCATCCCACTTCTGACACCATTTGTAGTAAAGCGGGAGAGAAGTCACCCCACCTGACTTCAAACCCAGGTCTTCAGGGTACCAAACATGCACTCTGACTAAAACGCCAAAATCAGAATGCATACTTGGTACCCCAGAGATCCGGGTTTGAGGTTGGGCTAGCAGGCTAGGTTTTAAAGCAACACTAAGTAGTTTTTGTCTTCGGTAGCCCTACAAGTTGGAATTGGAATTGGACTCATTACAGGGCGAATGAACATTTTCTCGGCCGCCCCAGTGACCTGTAGGGGAAAAAACACATTTGCAAGTTGGCTTGTGCCGGGTAAGCACCCATGGACTGACAAGTCTCGGGCCTGTCAGGCTAATTGCTAAGTAGACATGCAGTTTGATCATGACAGAGCCAGCAAGAAAACAGCGATTGTAAGTAAGACTGGAATGATTTCTGTCTTTCTGTGCATGTTTGTGCTTTCACTATGGTAATCATGGTTTGTAAAGGGGTTTGTTTGACTTTGGTCTGTTTCTTGATAGCTAAGTGGCTAGTGAACATTTGGCAGTGAACATTTAATCCTGGCCCATAGGGGGAGCCTTGTAAGAAAACCAAGAGGATGTTCTACCCATCAGCGAAAGGGAAGCTAGCAAAGAGCAAAGAAGCTGAAAAGGTACATTAAGCTAGTGTTGTGCTGCTTTTCTTTTTTAAGTAAGGGGGCTGTGCTTGAGTCTATTCTTCCAGGACTGAGGTCATTTTTGACTACAAGAATGAGGACACACGTTTATTGCCTTGTGGCAAGGTAAGTACCAAAGAGACACACCAGGGAGACACATTGGCAGGAGAGGTCCAAAAGTGACTGAAACAGGCAACTCATATTCAGTGATACAAAGTTTTCTCTAAATGTTCAGTTTTCATATTTTTTTTGTATATATATTCATATATATATATTTTTTTAATTTATGATAATGTGTGACTAAATAATTTGTAGTCCGGCCAATAGTAACTAATTGATATGTGATGTTGTATTATTTCTTATGTAAATATTTGCATGGTGGGTTTAATATGGTTTTGGTGTACAATACTCATAATCTTGGTCCCGCATATTAACATGTTTTGTCCCATAAATTCACTTTCGGATGAGTACTTGCCTTTATTAGTTTACTTCAGCGATTTTATCTCATCAATCGCAATTTCTCTCAAATGAGACTTAACATCACAGACAATCAAATCAACCTGCTCTCGAGGCCTTTAAATGAGAAGATTCTGCTTGTGCAGGTACTCATGGTCTTGGCAGGCCTAGCTTTGTTTGCAAGGTGTTTCCAGTTCACCATAACGTGTGTTGCCTGGGTGCTCTTCTGCCTGGCAATGACCTGGGGCCGCATTACAGAAACTTCTTAAGTCAAAAGTTAGGACAGCGGTGGTGATATCCTAAAGTTAGGACGGGTATTTAAGAATTTCTTGAAGTTAGGATGCTTCTGTAATACACTTTTCTTAACTTGAGATAGGATAGGACAACAGAGTTAGGAACGGCTGTTCTGTAATAGCCTTTTCCTAAATATGATCCTAAAGTGCTGTTGCCACGGGAACTAGGCAGATAAGATAAGATTCTTAAGTTAGGAATTTTCTGTAATGCAGCCCCTGGTGTAGGACAGGGACCCCGCTGACCCTTGCAGCCATGTGTCTGGAGCCCTACGTGGCCATCTGCACGCCCCTGAGGCATACCGACATCTCCACGGCCAGGCGTGTCTGGTAGGCCTGGTGATCATTTGGTTGGTGAGTTCCATGCCTGCCATGTCATCCTGTTCATATTCCCCTACATCACATTTAGCTGATGCTGTTATCCAGAACGACTTACATTTATTTACAGAGTTTCAGTTACAGTCCCTAAAGCAGTTAGGGATCAAATGCCTTGCTCAAGGACATTTCAGCATAAAGTATAAAGTACTGGAAAATCCCACTCAAGTAAAAGTATAGGTACCTCTTCAAAAAATTACTTTTGTAAAAGTCAAAGTCACTGACTGAAATGTTACTTGAGTTAAAGTCTTAAAGTATCAGAAATTTCTTGTACTTAAGTATGACAAGTAATGTAAAAATAAATCTACTCAAGTAATGTAATTAAAAGCACAGGTAAAAATTAATAACAGGCAAAGGCAGTCTGAATTTGTAATATTTTGGTGAACTGTGAAGGTTATTTGGCACCTATGGTTAATCTTAAATAACAAGCAATTACACTGCTGAAAATGCACACATGACCAATTGCTGTCATTATAAACAAAAGTGGAGAGAAAACTGAATGTTATGTGGCATCTGAAGATGGAGATCACAGTTTGAAACCTTTTTTTCATAAACCTTTGTTTTTTAAAATAAGATTAAGTCAGTGCTGAAAATGAGGCGTACATCACACCATTAAGAAAAAAAAACATAAAACACTGCTGTCTCAGCTTATTGGTTGTCATGCCCAAGTGGCAATTGCGAACAAGCCAGCCTGACTTCATGTATGTATGTATGTATGTATTGTATGTATGTATGTATGTATGTATGTATGTATGTATGTATGTATGTATGTATGTATGTATGTATGTATGTATTGTATGTATGTATGTATGTATGTATGTATGTATGTATGTATGTATGTATGTATGTATGTATTGTATGTATGTATGTATGTATGTATGTATGTATGTATGTATGTATGTGTGTATGTATGTATTGTATGTATTGTATGTATGTATGGCAGTCAGTTTTTTTTTTTTTTTTGGTAATGAGTAACTAAAGGGCACATTTAAAATGTATCGGAGTAAAAGTATGCAATTAGGTTTGGAAATATAGTGAAGTAAAAGTAAAAGTTATCAATTTTTTAAAAACTCAAGTAAAGTACAACGTCTTCCAAAATGTACTTAAGTACAGTAGTGAAGTATTATTACTTCGTTACTATACAACACTGCATTTCAGCCATGTCGTCTGCACTGTGGAGAGGCTCATCCTGGAGTGTTGCAAGAACCATGTGCGCCTGGCTGTTTTAAAGCTCTCCTTCCTGTGCATGTCTGTCACCATCACTTTCACCTACTTCCTGTGAATGCTCTGGTCATTTATAGAATAAATGTCTCATTCTTGACAAAAAGCAAAATATCTGTAGGCATGTGCATTATATTTGAATAATGTCAGACTCTAAACAGGTTCGGGCTTTAGAAAAACTGTCAGGCTCCGGGTCGGGCTCAGGCCAAGTTCTATCGGGCTCAGGCCTTGTTGGGCCTAACTTTTAAGGCTCGATTACAGCTCTACTTCAGACAGCAAGAAGTCGACATCAAAAGGCCAGAAAGCAGTGCTTCTCCATGCCATACAGTTGTTGTGTTTAATTCTGCAGGTTGATTTTGAGCTGTTTAGGGATGTCAGATATTTCAATATTGTAGTTTTTCTCATTGCTCCGTGGTGTCTCAGTCCACTTGGCTGTGGTTTGAGGGATGACAATGTTTTCTCCGTGTTAAAGTGTTATGCAGTGTTTGGATTGAATAAGAAAGTTAATCTGATTTTTAAGAAAGCTTAGCCTAGTTCTTCAAAATGAAATATCAACACAATTACAGCAGAATTGGCACTTCAATTTATTGTATGTTTATGTGCTTATCAGGAACTCTATTTTTTTAACCATTTCTTTCTGATGGAGAAACCTGTGAACTAAAACAAAGAAATGTATATGTCTGAGTCGGAATGTGGAGTATGTCTGACAGGCATTGTTCTTTGGTGTGTGTCATTGTCTGTATCTATTTCTCTCTCTCTCTTTCTTTCTTTCTTTCTTTCTCTCTCTCTCTCTCTCTCTCTCTCTCACACTCTCTCTCTCTCACTCAAACATTCAATGGCCTGTATTGTGTGAATGCTTGTCATATGTAATATACGTATCACCTGTTTAAACGAAGAGCTGCATTATGTGCCTTATTTGACTGCAACAGAGAGCACAAGTACCTGTGATACTTAAATAAGCTTAATAAAAACAATTACTGAAAGGCCCTAGCTGACCCTGACTACATCCCTTTTCTCTGCACAATTTACACACCAACAGACTTTTTCTTTTTTTTCTTTGCTGTGCCAGCACTGTTTGGGGTCAGTGTCCACCATGATGGAAACATGACGTAAGCCTGAATGTTTTGGCCCGCAAGGTCTGGTCTCTGGTCTGATCCGCCACTGACGCACATGCACTCAGGTCAACCAGTGTTGGCAAGCCATGCTTGTTTGTTACTCTGAAACGCAAATATGGTGGCGCAATTAAACAGAGCCCCCTGGGTCTGGGGTTAATAATTAACGAATGTTGTTAATGACGGCATGGAGGAGATGTGGGGAACCTTAACGACTCTCTCGAGACGGATTGCTCACTTGTCTCAGCTTTTGGGAGATTAGTCCAATTAAAGAGTGCAAAAAACATATTTGCAAATTGCCCTTATCTTTTAGCCGCTAATGTGTTGAATATGTAGAAGTCTCAGAGGGCAAAATTATATTACGTAATGATTTTTCAAGAGAGCAGGACGGCCTTTTGAAAATAATCTTGGAATAAAAATAATTTAGGTATTGACACATTTATTAAAACATTTTATCATAATTTTGTGATGCGAGGGATTCAGTGATATGACTCTGAGACCCCTGCTGGCCATTTCCGTCACTGGCCATGTCATGTCATGAGTTTTTTTTTCACAGCACAGACTTTTGTGGTAAATGACAAATTGCTGTAAAACATTGCATGCATAGAAACATTAGGACTGTATTGACAACAACAAAAGCATGACTATTTTTAGGTAATGTGCAGTAAACCCTATGCTTATTTGACCTCACTTACTACTTACTAATGGGGTAGCAAATAAAAGCCTTGGACACCTGGTAAAATGAGACAGAAAGTATAAAACATATTCTAAATTTTATTGTACTTGTGAATGTTTGCATATATTTTTGTAACAGGGTCTGACAACAAAGTCTGTGCCTGAAAATCATTGCTTTTGTGTGTGCATGGTGGGGGTTGAAACAACAAGTACCCATATTTTCTTTATAGTGACCAGTTACAGTTATTTGTGAATCTGGCCTAGTGTATGGTTTAATAATAGTTATTAAGACAAGATAATCAGGTGCTTGTGTGTGTGTGTGTGTGTGTGTGTGTGTGTGTGTGTTTGTGTGTGTGTCTGGCAGGGTGTGCTTTCACTGTCATAAATTTCAAAGGCCTCCACCAACCCACCTTCAAAACACAATGCATGTTAAATTCTGATGCCAAGCAACATAGCTTAAAACACATTTCATATTTAGTTCAGTTCAGTTTGATTGTGACATATACTTTGCAGGGGTGAGGATATCAATAAATAAAATAAAAGTTGGGTGGTACAAAAATGCTCATTCATGCTTCATACGCATGCAAGTGTACAGTACATGCAGATATGCACATAATCACTCAGACATGCACACACAGCCAGTATACAAACATCAATCACTACACTAAACACTACAGACATAGATAACCACTTCAACCACTTCAGTGGTCAAATGGAGTAATACTCTACAATACCGTTTAATGTGGTAGAAATATGCCATAAATATGGCCCAAAAACCTCACTGTACAAACTCTTATACTCACTGACAAAGTGGAGGACAATATAGTATGAGATAGGGGTCCACAATATCATATTTTTGGCACATTTGTGATACTTGAAGGAGCAAATGTCTGGTATGTCTGGAAAAATATACAGAAAACTAAGAAACTACCACTACCACCTCTTTACATGATTTACAATTATACGTTTAGGCCATAGGACATGAGTCCATCCATAGCTGCAAATGTTTTATTTAATGGCACTTTAGTTATTTCGGCACTGGAATGCACTTTGGAATGAGATCCGTTTGCCTTTTTGTGTCTGTTTTGTGATTAATTTATGTTTTGTATGTAACTATTTGATTGTGCTGCTCTCTTGGCCAGGTTAAAAAAATCTATATCTTAATGAGATTACCTAATAAAAGTTATTATTATGTATATAAGAACTATGCCAGGAATATGAAGCTGCAAATTATGTATCTCTAAAATGGATTGTGACAGTGTGTCTCATGGTATCCTAAGCCGCTAATGGGCTGTTTGCATGTGGATGGGACTCCAAGGAAAACATTCCAAAACAAGCTGTCAACTTTGTGCTCAACAGTCCCAGCACTAGTGATCAAGGCAATGCATCGTGACAATAGCATGAAATTAATTTGTCCCCGGAGTAATCAAACTAGAAGTGACATGTCACCCAGAGAAACCAAGAAGTTGCAGGCTGTGCGGCAGTTGCTCAGAAAAATGGATAAAAAACCCAAAGCTGTACCACAGAACCCTGCAGACCCGTCTTCACACACTCCATGGTAAGGCTATTAACAGTTTGAATGTCAGACTGCAAAATGTACTCCTTAACTGGCATGTAGTTACCATGATATTGTTGAAAGATTTGCACATATGGAAAATTTTGACAACTTCTATATTTATGTATGTTTTATGATACTGATTGTTGTAATGTATAATTTCTATACAACATGTGCCTTCGTATACAGTATATGATGTTGTATTCAGTCATGCTGTCTTTTTGTGATGTGTAATATGTATCATTGTGATACTGGATACACTTGAAGTTTGTATGATTATGGACTTTGTAGACTTGTCATGTATGTAAGTGTACAATTGTCTTGTATGTGTGTGTATAATAAGTTGATGTATTTATTATACATAATATATATAATCCATATATATTATACACACACACACATATATATATGTGTGTATATATAATATATATGGATTATATATTGTTATTATTATATATATATTTGATATGTATATGTTGTTCTTTGCAGCCCCCCATCACAGCACCTCTGTGGGCCTCTGTGCATTATGCAAAACCTGACTAGCGCTGTCAACGCCACGTCAGACCGGAACCTGGCGGTCATCGTGAAAGTGTGCCTGGTCATCCCCATCTTCAGCGTCTTCCTCTACTTCATCGTCCTCATGCTGCACACGTTCGCCTCGCACCGCCACTTCCTGGAGAGCCCGCGCTACATCCTGTTCACCTACATGCTGGCCAACGACACGCTGCAGCTGCTCACCTCCGTGCTGCTCTTCCTGTTCGTCATGGCGCAGGTCAACTTCGCGCTGGTCTTCTGCGCACCGCTGCTCTTCTTCTCCACAGCCACCTTCCTCAACACGCCGCTCGTCCTGGCCGCCATGTCGCTGGAGCGCTACGTGGCCATCTTCTACCCGCTGCAGCGCCCCGTGGCCTGGCGCGCCGACCGCATCTGGATCGTCATCGTCTGCATGTGGGTGCTGAGCTGCGTGCAACCCACGGCCGAGTTCATCATGAGCAAGCCGCGCGGCGGCGCCCAAATGGACGTCCTCACCACGCCCGTGCAGTGCAAGAGCGCCGTGCTGCACGTGGCGCCTGCAATCACGCTCTTCAAGGTGGTCCTGAACGGGCTCTTCTTCGCCCTGGTGGCCGCCGTCATCCTCTTCACGTACGTGCGCATCCTGCTGGGCACGCGCAGCATGCGGCAGGACCGCGCCTCGGTGGCCAAGGCGCTGCACACGGTGCTCCTGCACGGCCTGCAGCTGCTGCTCAGCACCAGCGCCTTCACCATCCCCTTCACCGAGCACCTGATCGTGCTGCACGTGGGCTGGCTGCGGGAGCACATGTCCTTCCTCAACTACGTGTCCTTCGTCATCGTGCCGCGCGTGCTCAGCCCGCTCATCTACGGCCTGCGGGACGAGAGCCTGCGCAGGCACATGCAGCGCTCCCCACTCTGCTGCGCCACCATCGCTGCCACCGCCAGGGGCCGGGGCTTGGCCAGGGTCGGCCCAGGGGCAAAGGGCAAGAGTCTGGGGAGGTCACATTTGCTGCCCTGAATTCTGCCCTGCAAAGCCAAATGGCAGTAACTGCATATTTTGTCCAGTTGAGCTCAGACTGGAAAATGACTTTATAACACCTCAGTTGTCCTGTGACTGTTTTGCTTCTTGCTATTAAGAAAGTACATTAAATCATCACCACTATTATTCGTACAGCATGTTTGACTGGGCAGTATGACAACTTAAAAGCCATTTTTCTCAGTTTCAATGTTGATAGTTTCTGCACTGCACTTTACCTTTGTAGGGCAGAATTATGTACTGGTGGACTAGTGTTGGTCATATCTCTGTAATAATTACACTGATTATTGTGTGAAGAGGGGGGTGGGGTGGGGTGGGGTTGGGGGGTTGCAATATAAGATGGACATATACCCATTCGAAATGTATTTTAACACAACCTGTAACATAGATGTATGTATGTGAACATAACCATATCGTTGTTTGCCCAGAGGATTGGTGTGGCACTTTTGAGTGTCATATCCATTAATACAAAACAAATATGTACATGAGCACATTTGTTTGTGAATTATTCTGTAAATGTCTTGTCAATCTCTTGTCTATGAAAACTGTTAGATGTTACACGTTTATATGGAAGTGAAATGGAGGCTGAAAGTGGAGGCTGATAAGCTGAAAAGTCTCAGTGCACACTATAGTGCATGACTGCCTTGTGTCTGATGAGGGCAAGTCTGTTTCAGAGCTCTTATGTCTGTGGGTTACTTTGGATGACAATCTAATGTAATACCATCAGGGTTTAGGATGTGAAAGACAGAAGCAGAAAATTGCTGTTTTTATATTTATAGGCTATATATTAGTTTATCTGTCCAAGTATTTATTATATTTTTGTGATGAGAAAATGTTTATTTGCCATTGTTTTTCCTCCCTCCATCTATAATTTACATGATGACACCTATCAGCAAACTTTCTCATTCAATGTTTCAATGCCCTTTCTCCAAAAGTTAATTGTAGGCTTATGCAGAGCTGCCATCTAGTGGTGAAAAGACTGTAACACATGTTATAAACTCCACTGCACTTGGATATGTTTTCAAGCAGCACCATGCAACTTTGTGTTCCGTTGTGCTTATTCCATGGCTTTTTCTTAACAGAGCTCCCCCTAGTGTCTCCAAGTAAATGGACACTCGTAAAAATGCACTGTTTTCCCTCCTTTCAACACAAATGATCAGAGTAACCGGCGAATACAAAAGTAGTCATTGTAGCTTGCGAGCACCCTGTGTTTTTCAAACGCAGACATAGTGTTCTTTATGCCAGACAGGACCACACAAGTACAGGGCTATGTTAGATCCAGGGCCAGTCTTCATCACGGTTACCCTTTGAAATGTTCAAAATTCAGTGTGATGCACCCGGTTTGATTCTGGTTAGAAATTCTTTCCATGCCACAGTTAAAACCCATCTGTGAGAATCTTTATGGTTTTAGCTCAGTAGAAATAAGATGAGACTTTTGCGGGGGGAAATGTAATCTACACACATGTAAAACATTTAGTTTGCACATTTTTTGTTGCTTCCACTATTTATGTATAATTTGTGGGCGAGAGTAGATTAGTGCTTTCATATTTCTTTCTACACATATCTGTGGTTTGTGGGGCAAAGCCGCCATCTAGGAGCGATTAGATGTATTGCATTTTAGTCACTATAACATGATCCACAAGTGTTGAGAGGACCATCTCCAAATTGTCTGTATATTTCACTAAACATGTTGTCAGTTGGATCATTTCTATTTACAGCGTATAAACAGTTTAGGCTATTTGTAATGAAGATAATGGACGAAGGGTCTTGTGGGCCAACCAGCTGTAAAGAAAGTTCTGCAATATAACATTAAAAGCAGATGATGATTAGCCTACGATGATGATGATAATGATGGTGCTGATGATGATAATGATGATGGTAGTGGTGGTGGTAAAGATATAATAGATAAAAAAAGTGTGTGCTGCATGTTCAAATGGAAAGCACAATAACGTCGTTCCAGCACAGCACACGTGGGAAAACGAGGTAGAGGGGGTGTGCACTGCCGCAGAACTTCGCATCGACCAGGCGGCGCAACTTTTAGAACTCTCGTTAGACGGGTGAAAGGACTGAAAGAAAACTGGATTTCTTCACCTTGTCGACCTTTTTTAGTCATTGTTAAGATTTCTCTGACACAAGTCAGACCTAAATTATGTAATAAAATAATTACTCTGTTGTGTCTATAGACGATTGGAAAATGTCAATTTATTTCAGATTATTGACAATATGGTTCGTAACCAACCTTGTAATTTCCACAAATGGAGAAATCTTTACGTCAATGATGAATGTAAGGCAAGCCATTGATACTGAAAGGAAACTCATTTATCATCTAAAAACGTATATAGAGCAAGAGACCGAGAGACTGAGAGATATCCAAAGGTAAGTGCAATTTAGAGACTGCATCTATTGTTTTAGTTTCGCAAAGCTAATATGATGATAAATTGTGTTCTCAATTACTTAGTATGAAATCCTTATAAAAATTTGTAAAAGTAATGCATAGTAGTTTTGTAATACATACAGCATCTATCAAAAAATAATTGTGTGGGCTTTTTTGCCCATTGCAACGTCTATCTGAAAGTTGGAGCATTTGTCACCATATCTGGAACGATGCACTACATGTATAGCACAAGATGCGTGATATCATTCATTCCAGTGGCATGCTTCACGTGTTTAGTGCAGGATTGTGGTCTGTATGTGGTTGCATCAGCTGCGACTTCCGTGAGAAGGTCTCTGTGCCAAATTCTAGCCAGGGCGCGCAAAAAAATGTGCGTCTTAAGCGCGTCTTAAGTGTTAGATCTCTTAAATGTTTTTTTTTTTATTTTAATTTTTTTAAAATATTATCAGCAGGGAGTAACATCTGGCCTATATCATGCTAGTATGTTAGAATAACCCCTGATAAATTAGAGCGACACTGGATACATTTTGCACTTGGCTCAAAACTGATTCCGTGTTTCCAACAGGTTTTATGGGAAGGTTTTTCAGCTGCATAGCACAGTCTACACTAGACTGGCGGGAGCGGCTGCTGCTAACCCATTGGTAGCATTCACGCTGATCAAACGCCTGCACTCAGAGTGGCCCAATGTGGTTTACAGCAACGAAGCCCAGGAAAATATCCAAGGTGGTCTAACAGCCTTGTCTAGAAACACAGCTGACACAAACACCTTTTCCCCACACCCCTTACTGAACATATCTACTTCATGCCTACTGTTAAAACTTACAACCCTCTCATTATGTGGCAATCTGGCAGCTGTTTACCCTTTGTCTTGTCTTGTTTGGGGGGGTTAGTCCTTAGGTCTGGTTATGGTGGTGTGGAGGGGAGCTTGCCTAAGCACGAAGATGTTCAGGGAGCTGCCCAGGGCCTGATGAGACTCCAGGATGTTTACTCGCTGCGTTTAGAGGGGCTGGTCCGAGGAAACTTTCAGAGACTGACCAACCAGGGCAACACTGTCGACATCTACCGGCCCCCTGTGCCCATCCCTCTCTCAGGAGACGACTGCTTCCTCGTGGGAAAAGTAGGCCTCTGCCCACATTTTGGTCAACATGGTTCAACAGTGGTTGAATTGTTTGTTTGTTTATTTTTTCTAATCCAATGGGATGATGAATTATTTCCTAAGAAAATAAGCAATAACCTATTAAGATTATCACTAAGGCAGTACCATTAATAAGGCAGGGTCAGGCATGACATGTTTGCATGTCAACCCCTTGACATGAGCTTGTCCTTGCATTGTTTTTAATCTGTAAGGTAAATGTGTGCAAAGATTTAAACTCTGTCAGGCTTCCTGTGAAAGTGGCTTCAGCATACATCACCAGTATAGAGGATTTCTCTGACTCCTCTGTAAAATAGTCTCCATCCTTGTTTCCACTCCATAAATGGATTCCAAATCTAGCAGGGGAGCAGCTGAGAGAGAAACCCAACACCAGGGCTGTTTTCTAAGCTTTCTGTAAGCATGTGAGCACAGCACAGTAAGAGGATGAGCAATGGCTTTCTCATCTGCAGACTCGGACAGATGCTTTGTTGTCCTGCTGAGGAGGCTGTGGAAGCATTTAGCGGCACACCCACTCTCTTGCTTTCCGCAGAATGCAGGGGGGATGGGCAGGGAAAGGGGGGGAAGGGACAGCGGGACAGCGGGACAGAGGGAGGGTGGGTGGGTACGGGGAGGAGGGGAGTGGATGAGTTTCCATTCAGATGGTGTTGAGGGAACCCAGTCGTGCTCATGCATGTTCTCTTGCTCCAAACCCAAAACACACTGCTCCCAGTGTCCCACAGCCGTCTGGCTGGCCGGCCGGCTGGCTGTCTACTGTCTTCTGTGAGGCTGCCACTGTCACTTGCCATAGAGGGCTCTGGGAGAGAGCTCTGTTCAAAGTAGCTGCATTCACACCCCAAAAGATTCCCCCTCTCACTGATTCTATTCTCTCTGACCTTCGAATGATGGCTTAGTGAAGAATGTTGTTGTCTGTGGCGGTTTTTGGTATGTATCATCACGCAACTGTAGCAGTGTGGAGCAAGTCATCACTAGTTTATAATCCTCACCAAGCAGATGTGGTTTGCTGGAGCATGTCGGATTACCTCACTGACATGCAAGTACACATATATAGTGCACACATTTATGACAGGATCTAGTGTATGTTAAAATTGTTTTGATGTGTACGGTTAACATAGCTTAAAGGTGTCATTGCATAATTTTTTCATTCATTTTGCGGTGATCTCTAGTATTAATCAATGCCCCGTAAGCCAGTTTTGGTGAAAGAAATGCTGTAGTGCTCCTGTTTCAGGCTGTTCTAGTTTGGTGGAGGAGATGGAGCATGACAAGATTTCGGCAATGCTAGTCACAGGCTACTTACCTGTATTTTGCTAGGTGAATGTGTGCTGCAACATGACTCCTCTGGTAATCACAACTATGACATGGCTTTTTCTAATTCACGAATTTACGTCATTTCATTTGTCCTTTTCTTATTCACTCGTTTTTCCATCTATTGTCTTTCATTGTTTAATGGAGGCAATCAGAGTAAAAGAACATTTTCATATGCAGCATACATACGCAGCTTGGAGTGGCCTATCATACTTCAAAAAGAACAAGTATTAAACAGTTTCTCGAGGAATGACACCTTTAAGGATTTTATTTTTTATGAGAGAGGCCTTATTGTTTGTAAACCTGATTTTGATGGTATGTCTAACATAGCTTAAGCATGAGTACGGATATATTTTTTTCTATTTATTAATGTGGCAGTAGTCAAGAGAAGTGTGACAGCCTGCTGAATAACTAGTTTTGAACAAACAGATGTACAGCCTCTGAAGTGACTCAAAACCTCTGTCTAAAGTACTTTAGCAGTACAATTCTATCCATGACAGCTTATATTCATAGCTGCCTTGACATTATTTCAATTCCTTTTTTCAAAAGAAGACCTTTAGTGGTATATAGTGTAGGTTCAAATGTGCTGATGATGCTATTTAAAGCAACACTAAAGCACTTTTCTTCTTCAGTCGCCCTTCAGATTGCAGCCATATTGTCTTTCTTACTGTGTGTCTCATTCGAACTACAGATCGTAGCGGCACGCTGTTGCAAACTTGCACAGTGCGGTAATAGCCGAAGGGCCGCGAGAAGGCGAAGTGCTGTTCACCCTGTTATGAGTCGATGAAGTGCTAAAATGATTTTGGAAACATTATTTTAAGGTTGAAAAAACTACTTAGTGTTGCTTTAAGGTTCACCTTTTTCCCTAATGTTAATGTCTGCAGCTAGGCTTAAACTTCTTCAGGACAATGTATGGAATACATTGTTGAACTAAAACTGTCTGTTTTGTATCGTTTGCCTCATCAATCCAAGCCATGTGTCTGGTTACCAATCCTGAAGGGTGCCATTTCTAATTATATAGCTGTCTAGTAAATTAAGCAGAGACACCACCCCTTTCTGCATAGCCTAACTCAGTTTGCCTTGTCTTTTTTGAGTAGGTTGCCTATGATATTGAAGACTACTACCACTCGGTGCAGTGGTTGGAGGAGTCTGTGAGGCTGTTTAGAGATTCAGGGCTGGCCTGGATGCCCGAGAACGAGGGCAGTCTTGAAGATGCCCTGGACCATCTCGCCTTCTCCCATTTCAAGGTGAACTGTCCGTCAGGCCTGTGTAATATTGCCGCATTACTTTAGTGAACATTGACAGTAGTTCACGGAAAAAAAGATTCAGCTTTTGTCATGTTGTTATGTTCTGGGAAAGGTTCACAAATAGTTCATAACAACTTGATGAATATGGAGGGAAAACACATGGCCCTTTGGCACATTGTTTTCACACTTGCGTTAATATCAACACAAGACAGACAGTCAGTCCACTGAAAAATTGTTATGAGTTCATCTCTCCATGGGGATGGGATTTAATGTGTCTTAACAAACAGAATGATTTGGATTTTTATTGACAGCAGATGTCTTTGTAGTGGGCACTGAATCTTCTTTTTTTTGCTTCTTTTTCAGACAGGAAACATTTCTTATGCACTGAGGCTCTCGCAGGAGTTGCTACGTCATGGTAAACTTTTCCAGCCATAACAGTTTCAGCAGCAGCCCATAGCGTGAAAGAAAAAAAAAAACAGCTGCATTTCATATCATAAGAAAAAATGTAGCTGTTATTCTCCTCCAAGGCGCATAGAAAAGTTTGTCTTCCTCCTGCCAGTCAGAACAATGATGTAATTTTTTTTTCTTTTCCAAGTCTGAAGAATATGAATCAAAACCATGAATCGTGTTTTTGTATAGTTCATCTTTTGTGCCAAAGAAAATTCAGCAGCTTCACTGATGATGTTGCCAAAGCCTTGTTTTGGTCAATTACATTGATGACCGCATTTTCTGACCTCTACTTTCTTAACCCATTCCCTTGTTATATATTACATTATCTCCCTAAGACCCTTTGAATGGAAGAGTGTTGCTCAATGTGGAGAAGTATGAGAGGCTTCTTGTAGAAAACCCACCTGTGGCCACCACTGCTAGTGTCTTAAAGAGACCTTCCACGACATACCTAAGGACCAGAGACGCATATGAGAAGCTCTGTCAGACACAAGGTTCTCAGGTACCCGAATTTGTCACCTCTTTCCGCATTCAGGGTGCTGTCCGCTTTCACATTACAGATGATATCTCTGATTGGATGTTTGGATATTTGCTTGGATTGATATTTTGCTTTGACATCTGGCTGAGGCTAAGCCATACACAGGGTCGCTGAATGGCCACCAAGTTCTAACAGTTTATGGTTTATTTCTTAATCGCAGTCTCATGTCAACAACTTTTTGACAGAATAGTGGCCTCTAAGATTTAATAACATCTGTGACTTGCTGTTTTTCTCTGTGAAAAGAAAGATGACATCGCTGATACAAAAGCATTCTCTCAGTTTGGTTTATCTGTTGGTCTTGCACCACAACAAGGACTTAAGAGTCCAGCACACTAATGCAGACAAATATGACTTATCGTCTTTGAGTGCGTTTACATCATGGTGAGTTTGAACACTGTCTGCTGCCCGCCCACGTTTGTTGGCCGAGGCTGAGGATGAGATAATGTTGTTAAAGTGGAAAAGGTGACGCATAAGACACAACTGTTTACAAAGACACATTCAGCCAGCTCTTTTAGTGACATTTTGTAAGAGCCAGAGTGCTT
Organism: Coilia nasus; assembly: GCA_027475355.1. NCBI lineage: Eukaryota > Metazoa > Chordata > Actinopteri > Clupeiformes > Engraulidae > Coilia > Coilia nasus. Next base: position 9,951,163 of record CM050215.1, on the reverse strand, counting down.
TTTAATTCATGTCGCTTTCAATCTAACCGAGGTGTATCCTTCGGAGCCTTTTGACCCAAATCATCAGCTGGAGTTTGCCAACATAGACACAAATTTGGCCACCCAGTGTAAAGAGTAAATAAGAGAGGAACTGTGGGCCGCATTTCAAGAAATATATGCAACATAAATAAAACAGCAGTGACCTTTTCCTTACTGTTTTTTTGTTTTTATTTCTGCCTGCTGTAATGAAGTTCATATGCCTGATATGTTAAAGCCAAAGCAATATGAGGACCCGGAGCTGTTCTGCGATTACTTCACCAATGGCAGCCCAGCCTTGCTCCTGCGACCCGTGAGGAGAGAGGTTGTAAGCTTTCAACCCTATGTGGTGCTGTACCATAACTTTACCACAGACAGCGAAGCAGAGAGCATCAAGAAACTGGCTGAGCCAGCAGTAAGTATCGAATATCATATACCCATATATTGTATATATTGTTGTGCCTTATGATCTGACCTTCAGTAAGGCTAGGCTTACAGTAGGTTAGTTGCATTCTGTTGGCCTAGTTGACATGGTCATGAACCAAACATAATTTGGTCATTTTTGCCTTCCTAAGTTATCAGTTGACAAATTGTGTTTTTCAGATTATTAGTAACATATACACATAAAAAGGTATAAAAAGATATACAAAAGTGCTAAATCCCTGCTCCACTCAACAGTTTTACCCATTATTATATGAAACGTACGGTGATATACTGTCTTATACAGTAACTTACAGTTGTGCTCAGATACCATGTGAGGTATTACACTACAAAGTGAAATGCCTTCACGTTAAATTTATCGAAAAGCCCACAGACTTTTCTTGGCTGTAGGGGTTACTATCTGTAATGGCGTTTCTGGTAATTCAAACTTGCATGAAGTCAAATAATGTAGCGTTGTGGGAGGAAGCACACCAATGAAACTTGAAGGACACCTGGTATGTTTCCAACCTCTCTGAGAGCAGGGTTAGTTTCAGGATATACTGCACCGCTTCCAGCATTTGGCCGGGTTTCTCCCTGCCCCTCCGAATTATCCCACGGCTCATGGAAAAACATTTACTGCCTCTCAAACCAACAGAGCAGAGTAAAGTATGGTGCCACACTGTAGTGAATCTCCTAATGTTATATCACATGGATGGTAGTAAAGTGATACCGTCTTGACAAGACTTATCTGTAAAGGGTTTTGGCACTGTTGGAACAAGGTTTCCACCGCCAGGATCAAATTCAAAGCCCCTCACTTATTTCACCGCTTAAGTCAACACACTGCATGACGACACTCCTTGACCATGATTAAAAACAGACTGGGCAAACTTCTCATCTCCTCTCCTCTTCTCTCCTCTCCTCTCCTCTCCTCTCCTCTCCTCTCCTCTCCTCTCCTCTCCTCTCCTCTCCTCTCCTCTCC
>CM050215.1:9932249-9947249 GCA_027475355.1 Coilia nasus | reverse complement strand
CATGGCTGTCTCTCAAGGAGACAACATTTGGGCTTACTTTAGCAAAATACTTAATACAAACCTAGTGCTTAAGCTTGTGTACTCCTGTGTACCTGATTTTGAGTGGTCAATTTAAAACATATGTTAAGATGGTAGGTTTTATAGAAAATGGTAGGTCTTACAGAAAGTGTTGAATCTCCTGAGGTCTGAATGCTGTCATGTACCTGGTGATTATGTGTGGGTGTATGTATGTGTTCCAGAATGCTGCCCTCTTCTGGTGGAACCTTTACCGTAATGGACAAGGGAATGGCGACACACTGCATGCTGGCTGCCCTGTCCTTGTTGGAGACAAGTGGGGTGAGAGAATGCAGTACAAGTCATTTTATCATTTATGGACTTTGGTCCATTGGACAGCTACTGCATCCAACAACTACACTTTTTAGACAAAGAGAATAACTTTGGCTGAAATGAACAATGTTAGGATTAATTATTGTTGAAAAGCATACCACTTTCACTAATACATAATTATAGTACCAATAATCTCAGAATTAATTTCCTTTCATCAGAAAGGACCAAATTCATTTTGGAATACCTAGAGGAGAAGGGAGAGGAGGAGGTTGGTTGTCTTTCATAGGGAGTGAGCGCCCACACATCTGTTGGCCATTACAGGCTATGAGGGATGACTTGGGAGGTCTGCTCAGACATTGTATGCAGCTCAGCAATGATGTGCTAAGCTTGTGCAGCATGTTGCATAGGGACGTTTAAGTGAGATCCACAGCAAGAGAGAGGAGGGTGGTGGTTACTGTGGAGGACTGTGGATGGACACTCTGCAGCATGGCAGTGGAAACTCTGTAACCCCTACTGCTCTTTAGGCAGTCTTTGACCCCACTCTGATTGAAAACATGCAGCCTCACACAGAGAGGAGTCGGATGACAGGAAGAGGCAAAAACCTAAAGCTGTGTTTATCTAGTTTATATAGTGGGGTTCATTATAGAATCCAGTCCATTCACAAGGTTAATCAGGATTTTAGCCAAGAGTGCATTGCAATTTGCTTTTTATAATCTTTTATGTTTTTTTATAGAGTTAAAAAAAATTTTTCTGGTGGTTGAGAACTAATCAATGTCCTTTCAGATTTCATTCAAATTAATTCGAGTCACCAAATATTTCATATACTAATGTTAAAAGTACAACAACAAATTTGTTGATAAAATTGATTGACAAAGTACAAATATGCATACACATATATACATCTGAAGCTCTCATAGCACACTAGCTAACACCATAGGAGTCCTGACTAAAGCTACATATGGTAAACATTTCATCCCATATGCAGTTTGACTTTGTGATAAACAGTTTGCACTGTGACATGTTTAGAAAGCCAAACGGCCTGCCTAAGTGCTCTCTCTGGCCTCTTCCTGCAGTGGCGAACAAGTGGATTCATGAGTACGGACAGGAGTTTCAGCGGCCTTGCAGTCCCAACCCTGAGGAGTGAAGGACATGGAACCGCAGGCCGGAGGGAGAAGAGAGGAGCGGAGAAAAAGAAAGAGAGAAAAAGAGCAGAAATGGGAAGGAACGAAAAGAGAGAAGGAGCGAGCAGCTCGCGTCTGGGACCGTTTGGAGTACAAGAGCCAACCTCCACAATGGAGCAGTGCACCAGGAGTGGAGAGAGTGGAGGGAGGGAGGGGGAAAACCTGTGAAAAAAGGAGAAGGAGAGAGAGAGAGAGGGGGTGAGCGCAAGAGAGAGAGAGAGAGAGAGAGAGAGAGAGAGAGGGAGTGAGAGAGAGAGAGGGAGAGGGAGTGAGAGAGAGAGAGAGAGAGGGAGTGAGAGAGAGAGGGAATGAGCAAGAGAGAGAGGGAGTGAGCGAGAGAGAAAGGGGGTGAGCGAGCGAGTGAGAGAGAGGGAGTGAGAGAGAGAGGGACGGAGAGAGAGAGAGGGAGTGAGAGAAAGTGGGGTGTGTGTGAGAGAGAGAGAGAGTAGGGGGAGAGAGAGAGAGAGAGAGAGAGAGAGAGGGAGTGAGAGAGAGTGGGGAGGAGTGAGAGAGAGAGGGAGTGAGAGAGAGGGGGGAGAGAGTGAGAGAGGGGGGAGTGAAAGAGAGAGAGGGAGTGAGCGAGAGAGAGAGAGGGAGTGAGAGAGAGAGTGAGGGGGGGGTGAGAGAGAGAGAGAGAGAGGGAGTGAGTGAGCGAGAGAGAGAGGGAGCGAGAGAGAGAGAGAGGGGGAGTGAGAGAGAGAGAGGGAGTGAGAGAGAGGGGGGGGTGAGAGAGAGAGAGAGAGGGAGTGAGAGAGAGAGAGAGTGAGAGAGGGGGGGGGGGGAGTGAGAGAGAGAGAGGGAGTGAGCGAGAGAGAGAGAGAGGGAGCGAGAGAGAGAGAGAGAGAGAGGGAGCGAGAGAGAGGTGGTGGGGGATAAGAGAGGAGGGAATGGGAAGAGAGCTGGCTGTCTGCCCTCAGCAGTGTTTGGAGAATTCCGCTTCCCTGCGGGAAAGGAGAGAGGCACGTGCACAGACACACACACAGTCAAAGGATGACGGAAGGATGAATAATGGTGCAAGTGCGTGCATGTGTGACTGTGTCATTGTGACTGAATGAATGAATGTGTGTGTGTGTGTGTGTGTGTGTGTGTGTGTGTGTCTTGTGTGTCTGTGTGCTCATGTCATGTGTGCATATATGCATAAGCACATGTGTGTGCAAGTAATGTGTATTTAGTGTGCATGCGTATGTGTGTGTGTGTGTGTGTGTGTGAGAGAGAGTGTGTGTAGGTACATATGTAGGTATGCACGGGGCTGTGTGCAATGGATAACTTGATCACTGTGCACAGGCATTTGGCAGACAGCCACCAGGGGCAAAACCGGCCTCCTACTCCTGCTCCTGCTCCTGCTCCTGCTCCCCAGCTGCTGACGGCCTGCAGTGGGCCTCTGCCCCCCCCAAAAAAGCACCCGCACACAGACTCAGTGTATCTCCACTGCTGTTTTGCATAAGTGACAGTTTGTTTTTCCAAAAGCGGACACGGAATATCCCCCTAACAAATGACTCACTCTCGAGATGGTTACTCTCTGTTTCCTGATGCTGATGTAACCTAATCCATCTATCTATCAATCTGTGTCATTTTGTATCACTTTGTGTACACAGTCTACTAAATATGTAGTCGCTTTTGGCTGTCTTGGGCACATAGCCACAATGTTCCTGCTCAGTTCACGCTTACATAGACAGATGTAACTCAGGGAAAAAGGGGGGGGGGGGGGTGGATTATGTATTTTACTCTTCACTAATGATGGGGCCATTGGTGCAGGGCTGCACAATATATCGAAAATATCGTGATATCGCAATATACATATCGCAAAACATAGCTTAACTGGGACATTACTGTAAGATGTTTCACGCTCCACATATGAAGATATTTGGGAAATCAAATGGAGTCCTACTGCCCTTGATGTCCACCCACTCATAGGCTGTGCACTGGCTACAGCCTGGCGGTGAAAATTAAGCTGGAAGATGTTAAAACTATATTTGAATATTTAAACGTTTAAACTACATTTCAAAATGTAAATGTTTATTTATCGCAAAACATATCGTCATCGCAACATTCAGCAATGTTACTGCATATCGCACATTTTTCCAATATCGTGCAGCCTTAGCATGTACCCCTCATCACTGTCTTGACCACAAACTGAAGTCACATGGGTTGTCTTTTTCCCTGCTGCTATTTCAGGGCTGGGAGTATAAGGCATCATGTGTAACTCTATCACTAGGTCCTTATTGGTTGGTTGCCATGTTTTAATGTTAAGTCATGTAGGGGGGCATAAGACTAGTGTTAGAAAGTAGGTCAGGAATCCTGTGGGAGTGAAAGCGTGATCAGCAGTTTTCCATATGTGGACAAGCATGATTAGGGTGATGAGCTCCTGCTGAAACATAGGGCGGACTCTGGCTCCAAAGGGCTTCTATATGTCCTTGAGTGTGTGTTTGTGTGTGTGTGTGTGTGTGGTTGCATACAAGCCAGGGCATATGTGTCAGTGTGTGTGCATATGTGTCTGCAGAGGTGAGGCATGTGTGTCTTGAGGTGTGCATTTTCATGATTGCATACTGAATGTGTATAAGTGTGTGTGTGTGTGTGTGTGTTTACATGAGTCTGCATAAGAGTGCTTGTATGTGTGTGTGTGTTAGTGTGCAATTTCATGAGTGCATACTGTTTATGTATAAGTGTGTGTGCTTGTATATGTATCTGCATAGACGTGTGTGTTTGTGTGTGTGTGTGTGTGTGTGTGTGTGTGTGTGTGTGTGTGTGTGTGTGTGTGTGTGTGTGTGTGTGTGTGTGTGTGTGTGTGTGTGTTCCTCTACTGTGGGCCCCTCCCAGAGGACTGGCAGGGGCTTGCTGAGAGGACCGAGGGCTGGGAGAGGGACTGCAGTATAGCCTGAAGGGATGTGAGGAAGTTTTCACTACAATTTACTAAAAACACACACATACACATACCTTCTGTCTACACAACTCTCCTTTCTCTCTTTCTTTCTCTGTTTCCCTTCATCTCTCTCTCTCTCTCTCTCTCTCTCTCTCTCTCTCTCTCCTCCCTCTCTCACACACTCTCACACACAGACTGAATGGCTCTTATACTGCTGGAATGCCAAATGAATGTTCTTAGCCGCATTCATGGTTAGTACTGGGATTGTCCCCCAAGAGTCAATAGGCAGGTAACTGCTTGACTTGGTTTAAGATAAGGTCCCCATCTGGGGTTAAATACTTTGGGCCAGCGTTATCATGTAATGGTGCTAAAATATATTGGAGGTGATTTAGGCAGGCCCTCTACCTCATTCACCCCCTCTTCAAAAATGGCCTCATGTTTTATTTTATTTTTACATTTTCTTTTTCTGTTTTGGTAAATTTAAATGTCAAAATGAAGGTTGTTAATGTCGTCACAATTCACTGGTTTGACTTAAAAGAACATAAAACAGAATGCTAATGGGTTTTGGGTGATTGTATGTTTTACTTATGACCTACCATCATCAATCGTCCATGAAACGGTCTCATCTATGTTTTCTCATTTTCTTTGACTACTGCTGAAAAAATGTATTCGTGTTCATAAGGCTCAGTACCAAAAAGCCTTGCTCACAGAAAAAAAAGTTTCTGCTTTGTTAAAGATGGATTAAAGTGAGTAGTCATTTCTTATCACTTGCATAAAGCCATTGCACTTAAATTACTTGACATATTTAATATGTCACATATCACTCAAAGCTATTATCCAATGAACATCTCTTCCACCTTCAGTGCACCACTGGTGTTAAACAACATGTGCAAAAGATTAAGCAATTTTCATTTTCAGTACTCACAGTACTCACTCCTTTTTTTAAAAGTGTTGAGGAGAAAAATGTACTTTTATTCTTTATATCAAAGGAAAACCTCAGTGGATCTCCCCATCTTGAAAAACTTGACGACTAGCTTGTTTTTCAGAAGCTATTGCAATTGGTGGTGTTTGTCTAAAACTTCAAACAAGGATTTCTGTCCCACAGACAATATGCAGTAGATTTATACATGCTCATTCATTCAAAATCCAAAGCCTTCAATTAGACTTTATGAGCCGTCCTTGGATCGGTGGGGATGTAAAGAACTGGAAGCCCCATACATGCACCTCAATGTGGGTCCACTGTTATGTTACCATGGAGATGCTGAGGTTCAGAGAGTCAGCGGCACTGCAAAGCTGTGCAGAATTGATGACTGAGCAGCAGTTGAGGTCAGTGCTGGGCAAGGAATAGCCCCATTGCCAACCTAGCATAGAATTTCACATATGGGAAACTGGTTGGGGAGACCGGTTTTACATGCAAACAGCTTAAAATCTGGGAAGCCAACTAGGCAGATGAGTTCAGGACTGATATGGAATAGCCTAGGCTCTATGCATTAAAAATAACATAAGGGACTTATGGGTCACATAAAGTTTTACTTAATTTTAACATTTATTTTGATATACTGTTCTGGTTACACAAAAGCATTTAAATGTGCCTATTTCAAATGGATTTCTCAATTAACTCAAAATGTGCGCGCACACACAGAACAGGTTGAAACTTTTTTACAACTGTTCATGACCGAATGCTGTCAATCACAATAAGCCAGTGTTTTCTTTTAGAGCACAACAGCCGCAAGATAACAAGGGCAAGTGCTGCCATCTAGTGGTCATAAAAAACGTCTCTGCTAGAATTATTGGTAGTCGCGTTGTGACAGTCATGTCGTAGTCTATGGCGACATATTTGTTAAAAACTGAGGCTAAGAAGTGCAAAAGGCAACAGACAAAAGGACAACTACTGAGGATCTGATCCAAATTAGGTGTTCATCATATTAAACCCTGGTATATTTTAATCTTTTGTCAAGTTAACTATCCATCGGGTAATGACATTCACCCAAGTTTGTGTTTTCCCACGAAAAACAAGGATTGCCAAGCCTTTCTTATGTGACAAATTATTTGCAGCAGGGATAAAGCTGCAAAAAGGGGCTTTCCCAAAACTCAAAATTGTACAACAGTATTTCCCAAGGCACATGTTGGAATGCGTGCGCAGTACATTGTAAAACATCATAATAAACAGAGATCCTGTATTAAGTCCTTGCGGAACTTCCAAATCTTTACATATAAAACTATATTTCTGTGTCAGAGGAAGTCAGCTGTCTGCACGATATCGACAAAAGCAACGTTGCCAGCTCAGGGTCGTCTTTTTTCTAGTTTTCATCGTAATAAAGCCAGAGAAGTTGTTAAATGGGGGGGCGATAAAGACCATGAACATTACTACTCTACTCTACTCTACTCACATCTGGTGGCGGTCAAACGGAAGTCAGCTGGCGCCACTGTTTTGAAAGACCCTTTCCCATAATGCTCTGGGTGTAATCCTCGTATTTTGATTGGAGAGTGATCAGAGAAAAAAAAGTAGTGAACGTTGTTGCTCAGTTGCGCGGTGTGTTTGTAATGAACTGTCATTTGCACTCTTAGCGATAAGTAAACAATCAGAGGGATATGGTATTCTTACAGAGATTGTGCACATTTGCAAGGAATGAAGAATAAAAAATCTAAATCGACAAAAGCTGGAGTCAACAGAAAGAAAGGTAACTTTCGCTACCAGCTTGCCATTGTAAACATCCGAAGCTAACGTTAGCTATTGAACAGTTGAGATTGCGTTGTTGTAATCTGGTAACATACTTTGCTAAGCTAAGTGATAGCAAGCTAGTGAGTTAACATGCCATCCCTGGAAGAAGCAAGCAAAGCTCCGAGAAGCTAGGCACGGGAAAGTTCATTTAATTAAAACGTGCTTTGTAGGAGCACATCAATTAAAGTTAACTTGCTTGAAACTGACGAGTATAGTCAAAGGTTACACTAATACACAGTAGACTCCAGTTTGATAAGTTAGCCAAGTTGTGATATCTAGCTCAAGAGGAAGCTAAATTGTTGAGTTAAAGGTCCTTGGTAACGCAGGGGTCAGGTCTTGCCATACATCTGCTCCAGATTAATCGGTTTAATACTTGCTTTCTGCCTTAACTATTGCCGATACCATTGTGATGTTATGTTTAACGCGCCTTTCTGACAGTTCCCAGTGATGTGTCTCCCTCCACAAGCCTCCCCCCGCTTGTGGAGGGTCAGTTGCGGTGCTTTCTTCGAGTGACCATAAGCAGGGTCCTGTGGACTATAACCAAACCACCGCAGAACGTTGTTATAAGGATAAGATGGTGGGGAGAGTCGACCTCTGGAACCCTATTCCGTCCGAGGGATGGGTCACTTCTGGCACAGAAGTGTATTCAGTCCACTGCCCGTTTTCCTGTTCGCTGCGGGCCAAAGCAGTTCACATCCTATTTGACAGGTAAATGGAAAACTGGATTTACACCAGAATGCACTGTTTTTGCAATAATGTACTCATACGTTTAATACTTAGGTACAAATACTAATGCAGAGTATTTTGTTCTCCCTCACCACAGACATGGGCACACTAGTTTTGGATGTGATGACCAAACCTGACCATTTGCCTGTAGCACGTGCTCAAATCACAGGACTGGCACGCCTCTCTCTTTCCAATTCCATTAGTGGTTTCTTTACGGTAGTTTCACCAACATCGGAAAAAATGGGAGAGCTACAGGTAGGGGTTAAGCCACAGTGTTAAAGCTACTTTATCTGAGGAGTGTAAATATAGACTTAAGCCAACATTGATTTGTCGCTGTGTGGGCCTAATCGGCACGGTGTAGTCAACATTGGCTTAAGAGTGAACATTAAGTTGCATTTAGTGATTTAAAAACAGTAGATGCATTATTGTGAATACTCTTTTGGTTTGTCATCTAGTAATGTTAATGCATATCAGTTATATTGTAATGCATATGGCATTCTCTCATTTAACCGCTTCATTAATATATGTCATGTGACTTAATGAATCTTCCTCATTCACACAGGTCACACTTGCATTAGAGCCTCTTGCTGAGTCCTATGACAGCAGTAGCTCAGTTCCCACTCCTGACGTGAGTGTGGATGCCGCACCTAAAGCCCTGGTGGTGCAGCCTGTACCTCTGTCTCTCTCCGGCAAGGAGTCCCTGGCTAGCAGCATTGCTAATACACCTCGGTAGGCACGCCTGAGGGACATTGCACCCTTAGCTTATCAGAAAAAATATTATTAGATTGTTTAACATGTACCAACTGTGTGAACAAGCAAGATTTTGGACATGTCCAGGAAATTTGAAAATATCTTTCTTTGGATTTTTGTTTTTGGATTTGTGACGAAATTAAACTTATAAACCAAATCACACCTCATCACAGCAGTATCCTACCCTGTGCCTCTAAAGGTATTTCGAAAAGCCTTCTGGTTGCTCATCATCATCATTAATCCTCTTTGGCTATCATCCGTTGCAGGGGAGTAGATCACCTGTACTTTCAGGAGAAGCAGAAAGGCCTGGCAGACCATGCTTTCCTCCCACCAGAGGGAGATGGGCCTACAGCAGCCCCAGATGCCCCCCTGTCTTCTGCTAGGAGCACACAGCCAAGGGACCTCCTGTCAGGTTAGACTGTAAAAAAAAAAGAAACATTTGTTTATTAAAATAGTCTGACATGAAAACCCTTAGGCCTTTCCTAACCCTTTCCTAGATGTACAGTGTGTATTGCTTGCACAGACACACATAATACTTTCAGTGACACTTGATTGTGATTTTGAAATGGACATTCCTTGTCCAGCTTTGCTTGAGCGGGGCAGTAAGCTGCGAGAGGCCATGGTCATGTCATCACTGCGGACTGAGCTGGACTGTGAGCTGGCTCTGAAGGACACACCGCTACCCCTGCCTAAAGACAACATCAGGTCCACCTCTCTACCGTGAGTAGTGGTTGCTGCTTGTCAACACATTTAAATTCGACCAGTTAATGCATTCCATATGCAGTAGGTAGATGCAGCTTGATTTTAGCAGTGTTTTTAGCGGATGTGACATTATCTAAATCTCAGGTTTCAAGGCGAATAAAATGCACTATTTAAACGAGGCTGTTTATTTTATGTTATTCCCACAGGCCACTTGTGCCTTCGTCTGGGAGGTTATTTCACCAACTGCTGAATGTTGACCATAGTCCGCCACAGCGTCCACACAGTCCCACCAATTACGATATCCCAGAATGCACCACAGATACTGAGAACAGAGCTGTGGATCTATTGCTGGGCAGGTAAGGTAGTATTGATGGTACTGCACTAGTAAAACAGAAAATAATGCAGAGTGTCTAATGTGTGATATACTTCTGAGTAAATGGAACCCATAGACTGTAGACAGGTCTTTTATCCAGGGGTGTCAATCCCGGCTTCAGAGAGTAAAAATCCTGCCACATATTTAATCTTAAAATTTTCTGAATCAGCTGATTGTAATGAGCTGGCCATGTATTCCTTCTGTGTAATCATCAAACAGGTAGATCAGCAGAAGGAATACATGGCCAGGATTGACACTTCTGTTTTCATCAGTAGACAAGTGAGATTAAAAACAATCCGCTGTATCCTCCCTTATGCTGGCTTCTTTCCACAGCATAAATGGGTCGTTGCTGGAAGCTTGGGATGGCGAGGGCTCCCCTCCTGCCTCTCTGTCCGCTTACAGCAGCGTGTGTCTGGACAGTGAGCTCAATGACCCTCAGTATGACGAAAGCCTCCTGGAGAACCTGTTCTACAAAGCTCCGGTCAGTGAACGTGTGTGATGTTGATAAGGAAGTACATACTGTAAAATAAATAGAGACTTTATCCAGACAAATGCAATACAGAATAACTCAAACAATGGTGTTAAAAAAACAAATGATTAACAGGTTTTAGTGCAAATACACAGTTGTGCTAAGGGGCTAATCCAGCTAGTAAAAACAGTAAGACCATCCAGTTGCAGGTTGCAGAATTTTTGTGTGGGCACAGAAGGGCAGGCTCATGCACAAAAGGCCAAAATACCTCTCTTCTTCTGTGTTACCCAGGGTAGCATTGAAAATTCATAAAGTAGTCAGAACAAATTCACACACCGTACAGACCATCAACCACAGCGATGTGATGAGAATAAGCATAGCATGTGTCTTGCCCATTGACCATATTATTGTTTTGTTTTTGCTGCTCTTCTAGGTATCTGACTCGAGTGACCATGATGGAGAGCTAGAGGACCCTGGAAAATGTCTTCGCAGCCAGGGAGACGAGCAAAAACACACCAAACAGAACCGGTCAGTTACATTTCCATAATGACATGGAATGCAGTTATCAAATTGTATAAATGAAATATAATTTTACTAATTATATTTTACATTACATATTATATTTTACAAACCTTAAAACCAGAAACTTTAGACAAAACAGCCCGGGCGTCATTATAACAGAAATTGTAAAACGCAGAAACAATTTGCTACAACTATAACTTTTATACAAATAATGGTCATGTTATGTGATCTTGACACAGAGTCCCTAAAGTTCCAGACGACAGGGACACGCTGGCAAGCCTGAGCCTTGATCGCATCACCACGCTGGGGGGAATGCGTCTGGCCAGGGTCACCGTCCACTCTCTGGGGGTGCCCACGGACGCCTCTGCCACCACCACACAGGAGACAGCAAGCAGGGGGAGGCCGCCCAGACCACTCCCCACCAGAAGATGGTACTGCGCCTGCTTTCTCACTGCACTCTTAGTTATTTTTGGCTTCTTTTATATTATCAATGCAAAAATGGGAACTCAGCTTAAAGTTGGCTGTGTTCTCATTGTCTTCAGCACTGTTCATGGCACACTGTTCATTGACTGCACATTATTAGAAAAATATCTCAGTGTTGCAATGATGATATGACTTTTGTTAAATACACATCCTTAAACATACTGTTGTAACATTGTTCAAATGTTGTTGATATTGTGAGTGTGACAGCATAGCTTACAGAAATTTGCTGTTTATTGCAGCGAAGCCATGTTTTGCGATATGTATATCACTGCATTGTATGTTGCGATATTGCTGTATTTTGGATATATACGGTGCAGCTCCATTGTATAGCAGACGGCAGGTAAATCTATGTACAGATGGGATGTACGTGTTAAGTGCTGACCCTGATATATTGCCTCATCCGTCACACTGTCCCAGCTCCTACTTCGTGGAGTACGTGTTCCCCGTGTCGCCCAGCGGTCAGACCGCCTCAGCCGAGGTGTCTCGAGTCGCCTCCAGCAAAATCACCGGGGGAGGTGAGCTGCTTCACGCTGTGTCTTGATTCATGTCCAGTTGATACATACATGAACCCCTCGTTGCTAAACATTTTTAAAAGTTGGTTGGTATTGTTGTTTCCTTGGTTGTAGTTACTGGACGAGGCAATGGTGTTTGAATCATCTACAGTTAATGCCTTGTAACAGTTTTTAAGTCCGTTGGTACAACCAAATCCACACTGAGTGAACTAAAATTCTATTCATCTTTTTTTTTTTTTCTTCAGTTGTGAAGTTCCTACAGCGCATCGTGTTTCCTGTTCACTTCAGTGGAGCAGCTTTAGAGCAGTGGTGGAAGACAGACCTCACATTTAGAATCTACTCCAGGAAGAGCACTCTGAAGAAGGTGGGTGTGATGAACACCTTCATAAGAGCATTCCCAATGAATGTTATTTACATATTGTTGAACAATAGGAATAGAAGTGGCATCTGTGCCTTCGTCTAATTAAAATGTGTCCCTCAGTTTGTGACCCTCAAGAACTGTTTAGGGAAGAACGCACAGAGGGGCTAAATTATTACAAATTCCTGTGTTATCATGTGTTGTCTCTTTGTCACGTTATACAATGCAAGAATTTGACGTTATTTTGGGCATTTGTACCGCCGTCCCTTTTCCTTACGCATATTGTCGACCAAGAAGTATTTTTTAAAAAGCAGCCATTTTTTCATAAGCCATTCTCCCTTTCCATCTTCCCTTTACAGCCAGTATTCCTGGGTACAGCAGCCTTTCCGTTGCGCTCGGTGTTGGAAAGCGAAGACCTTGGCCATTCCATTTCATTGCCCGTTCAAAGCAGCGAGGGATCCGCTGCCAAGCAGGAAGTTGGCCCTCTGAAGGTAACATCTGTCCCACAGACAGCCTCTTTTAGTGTTACCGACTTTGTGTCTCTTAAAATGGCCTCGGTAGGAAATTTACGAACTCGTTTCATTTTTTATGTAGTCTCTGACACCAACACCAGGGCCCCATTATTTTAAGGGCGCTAAAGTGCCATTAGTGTCCCATCTTCTCTGCCAGGTGTTGCCAAATGGTCCTTAAATAAAAGCAGGAGAACTCGATCACTGGCATGCTTTCACTGCGCATGCATCCGCCCCTAAATAATGTAGACATTTAAGGGCCCGTCTGTGAGAGCACTGTCACTTTTTAGAAGTCTACACACACTTTAGAAACAATTAAGAATGCAAGTGGTGTCTACACAGTGATCTATCACTGACCCTCTTGCCTAATGCAGGCTATAACCCCACCTCTGGCCTTCTGTCCTAGGTCTCAGTCCAGCTGGCTGCGGACAGTCAGGATTTCACAACCAAGGCAAAGCCCTCGCTGCAGCTCTCCAAACGCACCCATAGCCCCCACGTCAGCCCACACCGATCCCCCAGTCCCAGTCCCCTTGACCCATCCTCCAGGCTCCAGCCTCCAGCCCCCAGCTCAGACCGGCACCCTTCAGGGTCGCAGCAGGGCAGGACGTCCCGCAGAGGCGCAAGCCCGGCACCGGCCGTCACCTTCAGCCAGAGCGCTGAACCAGCCAATGCCAGTTCGCGCCCGGATGTAAGGAGCGCTCCACGCGGGCCTGCGGAGGTGGATGAGCAGGCGGCGGGGCAGGGAGAGGTGCTGCTGCACGCCTTACTCATGGTGCCTGATGGGAAAGATCTGAGCTGCGGGCCCTTCCTGCAGCCGCCCAACGTTTACCTCAACTGCAAGCTGTTCGGCTCGGACGAGACGGCCAGATCGGTAGTCAGCTGGGGTCAGACCAACCCCACCTTCAGCTTTACACAGGTTAGTGAGGCTTCATTAAGGGCTTATTTTTACGGGGGTGACTGACACATAACAGGATGTTTTGCGTCGTGGTATATTATATGAGAAGTGGCTGCTGGCTACTGTCTCTGCTGCTGCTGATACTTGGCAGTGGTTTTGACTGAGTGTCATGATTCATTATAATCCCAATGGAGGTCTCTCTCCTGCCAGGGAAGTGCAGTGCAGTCAGTGCAGTGTGTGGCCAAGTGGGTCTCCAAAACAATGTTCAGTAAACATGGGGAAATTATGATGTAATGCAGAATGTTACAGTGAAACAGGGACCAGTTAGAATTATATCAGATGTTTTTCTTGGATGAAAGCTTTGTTTGCATGTGTCTCTCTTGTTTGCTTGTGTATTGTGTGTCTGTGCGTGCGTGTGTGTGTGTGTGTGTGTTTATTTATCTGTGTGTCTGCAAGTGCATTTTGGGTGTTAGGTTACTGTAATTTATTCGTACCTGCCTATGTTTTTGGTTGTTTGTTTAATTTTGTATACATTTTATACATTAGAGGATACAGGCTGTGGTTTCAATTCAATACAATTTTTAAATCAAATTCACAATATCTAGTTATACAGCTAGATGCTGCATTTTATTCCAAGTTGTATTGAAATATATTGAAGTTCTCAGAAATCTAAAGTGTTTCTGTTTAGCCTTGACTCTGTAAATAGGGACAACCACAGTGGTTCACAGTGGGCCCTAAACAGCCCCAGCCCCTCTGCACCTGGAGCCAGAAGGGCCGAGTGTAATTTCACTGGCTGTTTTGTTCAAACAGCAGCACATTTTAGCGAATCTGTGACCAAACTGCTGCCTGTACCCTTAAAGCAACAGTAAGTAGTTTTAGGCCACTTCTACAGGTTGGAAGTGGAATTGTCTCTCATTCAAACTACAGAGAGACGGCCCGCTCTTCCAAACGTACTTAGTGCAGTTGAAGCCCGTGGAGAACGGCAAAGCAAATTCAGAAG
Organism: Coilia nasus; assembly: GCA_027475355.1. Lineage (NCBI taxonomy): Eukaryota > Metazoa > Chordata > Actinopteri > Clupeiformes > Engraulidae > Coilia > Coilia nasus. The sequence continues at coordinate 9,932,860 of CM050215.1, read as the reverse complement.
TGCCTTTCACCAAGTTACAAGTTGATGAACCACTGAAATAATTTTGGAACAATTATTTTAAGGTTGAAAAAATACTTGCTTTAAACACATTTTGTGTTTTTATTGTGTGTGTGTGTGTGTGTGTGTGTGTGTGTGTGTGCGTGTGTGTGCGTGGTGTAGGTGGCCCCTGTGACTTTGAGCCATCGTCTGCTGGAGCGGATGAAGAATAACATGATGGTGATTGAGGTGTGGCAGAGGGCCGGCACCCAGTCTCAGGATCAGCTGCTGGGGCTGGTCAAGCTGCCCCTACACCAGTTCTACATGTCCTTCAGGTCAGGCCCTCAGCATGCCTCATCTCATCTCATACCAGTCCAGCCGGCCAACCTAAACATCTACAGGAATATTTAAGCAACTTGTATAGTACTACGATATCAGTGCTGTTATATATACGGGGCAGTGGTGGTCTGGCGGTCAAGACATTGGACGTGTGACCGCAGGATCAGAGGTTTGAATCTAGCAAATGCCAGTAGTGCCACTGAGGTACCCTGAGCATGGTGCTGTCTCCACACGCTGCTGCCCGTTGTAGTTACTACATAAAAATGTATAGATGTTTAGATTTTTTTTATGGAACT
>CM050215.1:9857249-9927249 GCA_027475355.1 Coilia nasus | reverse complement strand
CACCTACTGCTACTTCCGCTACAAGCTGTACGACCGCAACGCCCGCTGCTCCGACCTCCGCCACCCGACCCTGGACAAGAGGCCTGATGCCAGGGAGGACGCCGATGATGAGGATGATGGTGGTGGTGGTGAGGGGGAGGATGAAGGCGTTGCTATGACGACGGTGATGTTCGAGGGTTCCTCTGCGGTGGGGCTGCGCTGGAGTCAGCCGCTGTGCTGGTACCTGCGGGAGGAGAGGCTGGAGGTGCAGGTGTGGGTGGCCTACGGCAAGGGCAGGGGCGCGCGCCCCTGTGACACCGACCGCCTGGTGGGGTCGGCCTTCGTGGACCTCTCTGCCCTGGCCACACCGGCCACACAGAAGCAGACCATCAGCGGTAAGGCTTTTCTCATCTGTCTACTCTGATCTTGCCTCTTTTTTGTATTCATTTTGAATTCACCATTGCCATCTTTTTATCATGTCAGTATGTAACAGTAAAGTCTGTGCTCACATTTTTATACAGAGGAGAAAATGCATTTTACAATTGAAGAAAATGCACTAATATATACATTTCTAAATTCAATTTCATAAAATGCTCAGCTGCTGTAGGTGACCACCCATAATACTGAACGCCATGTTGCTCCCCCAGGTGTGTACCCCCTTTTCAGACGCTCTGCAGCCGACCTCAGCGGTGCAGCAGTCAGGGTCCACATCACCATGATGCCCGGACCCACATTGCCAGGGTACGAGAGCGATCGCCAGGGGGCGCTGTCCCCAGCTGAGCATGAGGATGAGGATGGGGAGCAGGAGGAAGAGGACTGGGAGGCGTTGGCGAGGTCGGGCACCTCACGGCAGTCTCACGCACGCAGCAGCCGGACCGGGACCAAGACGGCCATGAGCAGGGAGCCTCCGACGTTGCCCAGCCCAGAGGCCGGAGAGGATGACAGCTTTGGGGTCACTGTTACAGTGGACCGCGCCATGCATCTCAGCGTGAAGGGTAAGCCACAGGGCCACACGGCCACTGACCCTGCACAGCAGCAGGTTAAGTACAGCAGTTTGACATTAAAAAAGTGAAAGTCAGTCCCATTGGTCATTGTGATCACACGGCACATCACAGCACACAGTGCACACAACGAAAGGAATTTGTTGTTAAGATGGCCGCTTTAAAGCAACACTAAGTAGTTTTGTCAACCTTGAAATAATGTTTTTAAAATTGGTTCAGTGGTTCATCAACTTGTAACAGAGTGAACGGCACTTATGAATTCGCTTTGCCTCCCTCCATGGGCTATAACTGCACTATGCAAGTTTGCAGAAGCGGGTTGCTTTGATCTGTAGTTTGAATGAGACATAAGAAAGACAGATCTGCTTCCAACCTGTAGGGTCACTGAAGATGAAAAGTGCTTTAGTGTTGCTTTAACTGAGAAAGAACTAGGGGAAATCACTGTTGGTGGTGGCAATGCTCTCTTCCCCTGCTGACGTCTCTATCTGACATTGGCCCTGGTCTCTGTCCTTAGGAGTCCCACTGTTGGAGCACGGCGCTGGGGTGCCAGGCTACTGCGTGTCCTATGCCACGGCGGGTCCTGCTGGCACAGTCTACACTGAGGTGGTCCAGAACAGCAGCTGCCCAGTGTGGGACCACCAGCAGGAGTGCCAGTGAGTCTTCCTGCTCTGCTCCCGCTCACACAACACACAGTGCTGCATTGAACACACAGTACTGCTACAAGGGCATTCATATATGGGTGTATTCTGCCCACATACAGCTCACACATATTTCATTTTGTAGGTAGAATGAGAATTGCATGGAATTGGGTGACACTGTATGACAAGCCTGACAGCACAGCTTAAAAAAGGCAATCAGTTATTGGATTCTGTATATATTTCTTAGTTATTGAATAAAGCAAATATATAATCCCACATGCAATCCAACTAATGTGTATGTAATCTAATAGCATGTGTAAGTAGTAAAGTAGTTGAGGTGGTCTTTGATTGAATAGTAATTCATGTTTTAGACATTGCAGAGAATCTGATGCTTAGTGTATTCAAAGAACATTACCGACCTTCTCTTCTGCTGTTTTGCAGGCTTTCCAAACAGTTGTTGTTGGATCCTCAGCAATCTCTGGTTTTCAAGGTCTGGTATAAAGGAGGTAAATAAGCACACAGCTGCACTCTCATACTGCTGTCTTTCACAGGAATCACTTACTTACTGTATAAGATGCAGATATTTTCTGTGAAAAAGGTCATAGCTACTTATTAAAGTTGCAGTTCTTTTTTTGTGTGCGATCCATAGTTTTGTTCTGGTCAGTAGAAAAGTACAAAAAACAATGAGATGAAATCATTACATGACAATACAAACATCATAAAATCATGAATACAAGTTTCATAGTTTTATTCAATGTCTCCTGTACATCGATAAGGCGCTGTAAAGAGTCTAATTCAATCCTAATGGGAACTCTGTTGTTTTCCTGTTTGTGCCGTCGTAGATGTGGAGCGCGTGATTGGCTTTGTCACGGTGGACCTGTCGCCCCTGCTGTCGGGGTTCCAGTCGGTGTGCGGCTGGTACAACATCACGGACTTCAGCGGGCAGTGCCAGGGCCAGCTCAAGGTGGCCATCGCACCACTGAGGGGCGTGCACAACCTCAGACGCCACCGGCAGACCTCAACAGAAGAGGCCGCCAAAGACTCCAGTGTAAGGAGGGCACCCCGTCAACACGTGGGTGGTCTTACAGCTTTAGCTAGTTTGTTCATTAGTGCTTATGAAATGAAGAGGCAAAGTAATGAAAAACATTTATTTGCTTGCTAGCTAACTACTTCTTAAAGGAGAACTTCAGCACACTTGAACCTACAGTATATCCACTAGGATATAGGTTCAGAGTTCTTCTGTAAAAATATTTGAAGATTACTTTATCCTAATAGTTTTAGCCTTTAGTGTGACTGAACAAGTATTGTTAAAACATGAGGAAAGATATTGACTGTGGAAATGCTTTGAATGCTTAGCCCTGCTTTTAAGGAAGCCAGGTTCGTGCAGTCTATCTCGTTACATTACATTCAGCAGATGCTTTTGTCCAAAGCTTTTGTCAAAAGCTTGTCTATGTCCAAGGAGGACATAAACAAGCTAACAGAAGTGAAGAGGAACACAGAGTAAACAAAGGAATAGCAAAGGCCCCCCCTGCCTACACACACAAACACACACACACACACACACACACACACACACACAGGCACCCAGATAAAGTGTTGGTTATTGGAGGTTATCTCGAAGTATGTTGTCTAAGGTGCAGTACTCCCAGGTGTGCGTATTTCTGAAGAGCTCTAATGTCTTCTGACCCCTCTAATGTCCTCTGTGTGACAGGCCGTGCTGGGTGGCCTCCCGCTGTGCTACCAGACGTCAGGCCTCTACAGCGCCTTCCCCAGCCACATCAGCCGCTACCCCGAGCAGCGCATCAACACCCCACCCCAGCACCTGGAGCGCATCCTGTCAGAGAGGTAGGGCCCCACTCACACAGGGGTAGAGGCGCTGGGCCAGCTTATAGTGTGTGTGTGTGTGTGTGTGTGAGTGAGTGAGAGATGATGTGTGTGTGCCATTGTGTATCCCAGAGATGAAGTCTGTGCCACTTTGCGGTTCGGTTTATTTCCTGCAAATAAAAGATGATGCATGCTGAGCCTGTCTGAGATCATGTGCTGAAGAGTATTTCTTGTCATTGGTTGCTTATGCTGAGTATGCAGTCTTTTTAAGGGTTGTATGATGGTGCATAAAAAAACACATTTCCATTAATAAATTGTTTTGAAGCAGTATTTGCTTTTAAGGATTCTTTATTGAACCCTGGGGACCGAGGATGCACCTATTTTTTACTTTAAAATACATCCCTCATGCTCTGCTTTTTCCTTGTTTTTTTGTGGCTCTGCAGCAGATCCAGTGACCGCCAGGAGGAGCACGTGAGCAACGTGCGTCTCTTCCAGCAGAGCCTGCAGGAGGGGGAGCAGCGGGCCTCGCAGCCTGGCACCGCTGCCGGAGACTCCGACCCCAGCCGCTCCGTGCTCTTCTCAGCACTTAGGTACTCAACTGCTGGAGAGCTTTTCTGCACAAAACCGCTGGTTTATGAATATTAGCTTAAGCAAGCCTATTGGAAGTGAAAAAGAAGTTATCCCCGGGTTACATTACTGGAGCTGAATTTGTCCATTTTCATGGGGATAACTTCTTCTTCACCGGGTAAATCCTCCTTTTAAGTGGAACAGCAACAGAAAGGCTGATAATAGGTACCATGTCGATAATAGGTTTGCTTGCGCTGCATGATATGAGGACAATGAGGGGCATGAAAAAAACATTTCTTAGATTTCACAGGATAGCAGATTTATGTCGTAATGAGTTCCTTGTGCCTCAATAAAAGTAAATACCACAGTTAATGAAATGGCAAGAAGGCCTGCCTTTTATTGTTTTCTCTCCTCAGCTTTATTTTATTTTTATTGATTTATTTAATTAATTATTATTATTTTTTTTGTGTGTGTGTACAGAAAGAACCTGAGCGAGCTTGACGACATCCAGCGATATTTCAGCCGTAAGCTCACCACTCCCTCCTTCCCCTCCATGAGCCGGTGCGAGGGGGGAGGCAGCACCACCCAGCAGCCCCAGGAGGAGCGGAGGGACTCGGACACGGACACCCAGCAGCTCCTGCTTAAGTCTAGCCGCCTGGTGGGGGAGGTCAACAACATCATCAGCGGTAGGTGGCCCTCACAGTAACAGAAACACACTTTTGCAATACTAGCCGTAGAGGCATACACTGCATTTACACAGGTCAAGTGATTATAACTTTAACAGAGGGCTTTAGAGAAGACTTAGTAGCGACAGCCTCACATATGGTCCTTGAGACTAGAGGCAACCTTGCAAGGTGACGGTTGCAAAGCATACTGTGAATCAGTATATGTTAATGTTCATCTTCTGTGTATTCTGTATATTTATGTCTTGCGTTCCTTTGCCAAACTGCTGAAGCACTTTGAGCTACATCCTTTGTATGAAATGTGCTATACAAGTAGAGATTATTTTTAGCAGATTACGGTCGCAAGGAGGAGGGTATATATTTAGATATAAACATGAGATCTGAATGGGTCTGCAAGTTGTTGACTGACCTTTTTTGTGCTCTCAGTCCACCTTGTTTGTGTCCATGAATCCATCCCTTGTTTATCTGTTTCTTTCGTTTACATCAGGTATGAGTGATTCTCAAGTGCTTTTGTCAAACATCTCTGGCCTGCCCCCACGTCCTGAGAGAGAAGCCTGTCCATCTGCACACCAGCACGCTGGTTCCAGGGTGGTGCCTCCTCCACGCTCCAGATCCCCAGACACTCCCCCTACACTCTCCCCCAGACACTGTAGGACACCTGAGGGCGATGACCCCCCACTGACCTCATATGAGCCCACTGTGACACGTGAACTTCCTGTCGAAGCCGAGGAGCCTCAGAGTAGCACGAGAAATGCTCCTTCTGTGGAGGACGAAGAGGAGGAGCTGAAAGACTGCTTCTCCGAAGAAGAGTTAGAGGAGCATGACAAGCCTGCAGAAGACTGGGTAGCGCAGGATGAAGAGGAGGAGGAGGAGGAAGATGACGATGAGGACTTTGAGGAGACCCTGTTAGAGCCCCGCACCCTAAATGAGATCACTTCCTTGACCGACAGAACCAGCCCCTGGACGAGCTTGGTGTCCGACGCAGACCTTGGTTCTCTAGACGGGCTGAGGGAGCAGGAGGATCAGCAGGGGCGACCATCCAGGGATCTCCCCCTGATGAGGTCAAGCCTGGAGGGGGAGATGGCACAAGAGGAAGACAGTAGGATGGACATTGTGGAGTCATCACAGATGGAGAACATCTTGGCTTACACTTCCATTAAAACCACTGGGGTTCAGGACTCTGGCTCTGAAGATTCGGATGCTGGGGGTTCAGATGCAAACGACACTTTGATTGAGAGCAGTCGAACACCAGAGCGATCAGAAGACCAGGGCCGCATGTCCCCACCACAGCCTGGAGATTTGTCATCGTGGACTGAAGAGACGCCTACTCCCAGGGGTCCTGGTTGCCAAGACGACGAGGAGGAGAGCTCAGTCGTGTCAGCCAGTGGTGAAGGCAGCACAAGCCCAAAACAAGACTCCACTGAGGATGTCAAAGACCAAGAGGGTGAAAAACTGTATCCTTTCTTTAGATGTCATCTGAACTTGAACTTTGTCCTGAGTTGATGTATTTTTAATAGTCACCTTTAGAGGCTATACATTATTCAGCACACATCCTCATACCAGTGGGAATTTCCCTGTTTATTTGCCTTTGTTCACTCTGTGTTAGCTTGCTGTATCCTTCCTTTGTAAGTCACTTTGGATAAAAGCGTTGGCTAAGTTTATTGTAATTTAATGTTCGTGCAAATTGCTCACAACTTACTACACTTGCCAAATGTGTCCCCTGCTTCGAACGTCACTGCCTGCACCTTCCTTAACCCCGCTGTATAGCTGCGATGTGATGGACATCCCAAACTTCTTCCTTCCTACTCAGCACTTGGAGGCCTCGATGAGAGCCCTACGGCTGGCCCCGATCTTCCCCCTGGCCACCACTGAACCGGTAGGTGCATACATTCTTCTCAGCTACATTGTGGGTTTTTTTTTTGTGTGTGTGTGTTTTTTTTTGTTTTGTTGTTGTTGTTGTTTGTTTTTGTTTTTTAATGCATCCCTGAGGACAGTATCTCTAGGGTAACAGTGCCTAGTGCCACACATTCAACACATTCAATTCAATTAATTGTGAAATGTATTCATTTATCGAATTCATTGCCAAAGCAGAATATGTTTTGAGTACAGTGTGATACAGGGATGCACTATAGACATGTGCATTTTGCTTTTATTTATTTTTTTGGCTGATCACTTGACCCCTTAATATTATGGGTCTATCCCTTACAGTGTCGCCTGGTAAAAGTGAGTTTTTTTTTCCTCCTCACAGTCTCACAGTGGTGTTGACAAAACTTACACCTGTTCCATTTCTGCCTGACCTATAAAACAGCATGCTTCAAGAGTAGGTCACCCTGTTCCAGTACAAATGCCAACACTTCATACACCACAGGCGATCCCATTAACCCTAATACACAGACACACACATACCTCACACACACACACACACACACACACACACACACACACACACACACACGCACACACACACACACGCACCAGACATCAAAGGGAAAGAGTGCCATTTTCTTTAGTCTAACGTTTGGGAGCATTTCATGGTTTACTGTTGGCTGTTGAGCTTTAGACCACGCACGCACATGCATGCACTTCCTTGGAGAGACTTTATATAACCCCAAAAGTTTTACTGTAAAAAATACAAAGATATGTGCATCATGTGATTCTTTTGCAAACATAGCAGAGAAGTCATGTACGCCACAATGTCTCTATAGGTAAAAATGTTTTTAATAAGGGCTTACCTTTTAAAGCTTTGTACTTTATAACTAGAGTAGATGTTAAAGTAGTTTATTTTATGTATTTTCTATTTCTGTTTTTTTTTGTCATACCTGCCTTGGCCAATAGCCACAGTTGCTAATATGCCATTTAAATCAAACAAGCCAACAAACACGAAGTCATGTACGCATACCTCTGACACACCTTTGCACCCTGCCCCTGTGGTGGTATTGTTGAAACTCCTTCCACAGACTCCAACATGCAGCACAAGCTGTTGTCACTCACACACATGCGTCACACAGTGACGTTTAGCAGCAGGAAGTCTCGACCCTGCAAGCCTGACCATGCCATATCAAGACACAGAAATATTATTGTACTGTATTTTAAAGAATTGTCTTTTGTTTTTGGTGCCACCGAGTTGTGTTTATGAGGTAGCAAGTTGTTTGTGTTGAGGATATGCTTGGCATGGGTTGGGCTGGCACGTCTGGCCCAGAGGGTCAGGAGGGACAGGATGTTGGGGGGTGCCGCAATATGGAGGCACAGTGAAGGCAGAGACCAGTTTTACATTGTTAAGCACTGGTTTCTTCAAACAAAAGAACATGGCACAATTCAGTGTAGCTAATGTCACAAGCTCAGTTCATGACATTATAATCAACTTTTAGGGTGTGGTCAGTTTTTCATTCTCAGTTTTTCATCAGAAATATTTAGTCAGAAATATTTAGCTTTAATTTACTAGTAGCTGTTCAGTCAGTTTGGCTGTTCAACAATTCAGCACTGTTTGTAATGTATGAATGCAATAAGTGTAATAAGTGTTTGTGTGTGTGTGTGTTTGTAAATAATCAGCACTTAGTCTGTGTTGTGTTCTCTGTTGAAGGAGGCATCTCAGGGTACCGCAGTTCCACGTCGGACTCGTCCGAAACCGAAGTTTACGCCATCAGCAGCCAACAGAGAGGAGACCAAGAGGATAGCCAAGATATTTGCATCTCATTTTAAAGATGACCACTAGCACTTTTACTCCTTTGTGTGTGCGTGCGTGCGTGCGTGCGCGCGCGCGTGTGTGTGTCTGTCTGTTTTTTTGTGTGTGTGTTTGTTTTTTTAATTCGCTACAAATTTTTAATCATTCCAACAAAACTTGACTTTGTTTATAGTGTGTGTATGTGTGTGTGTGTGTGTGTGTGTGTGTGTGTGCGTGCTTTGTTTACTGGGCATAATTTATTTGTTTGTGAGGTTTTTCTAGTCTGGTGTACGAGTGGTGTGGAGAATGTATGTACAGTAATTTTGTTATATGAAGTGTGTAAATCCAGTATGTGCTTTTATAAAAATAAATTTTAGACTTTTGAAGTGTAAGAAACTATTGCTTGACTGCACATTATTTTAAGAACTTCGTGTATTACTCTTTACTGTTCATGGTCTTGCGAAATCAGATCCTCAACCAGCAGGACTCCCAACCTCTGAAAAGATTAGTTCATCTTATTGTCCAAAGACATTGTCCAGAGTATAAAGACACAAATCAGTATTACCGTATTAGGAATGAACTGTCAGCAATTCATATAGTGATCTTATATTGTCTCACCAATGAATGAGACTCTGCATGTGCTGCATATGTAGACGTTCTAAAATTAGTCTTTAGCAGGTGTAGCACTGCAGACGCCAGTAGGCTACGCATTTGAGAGCACTAGAGTGTCGGGGGGTATTTAAACCCTTCAAAGTCCATGTGAACAGCTGGAGAGAGTACCCTTGGATGCACACTGCTTCAACTACCTAGAGGACTACACAGATATAGGCTGAGTTTACCATTACGTGGACTTTGCCTTATCTGAACTCAGGTTATTGTCTGAATAGCCTGAACATATACTGAGATTTTCATACAATTTTGTAAGAGCCATAACATGACAGCCATGTTACCAGCCTCTCCGCGAACTGTTCTTAATCTGTACCATCACCAGAAACGTTTTTGTCATTTTTGGCAGTGGCATGCGCTTTGGTATGGACAAGTGTTAAAACTGGACTCTTGTTTTCAACAGAGGGAATTGTCATTGCCAGAAACCGGGGGCTAGTAAATACCTACTTGGTGAAGGTAAGAGGTTGTGATATTCTCTCAGCCTCAATGATTTAAAGAAACACTAAGTTGTTTTCCTCTTCGGTCGCCCTACAGGTTGGAAGTGGAATTGTCTCTCATTCGAGCTACAGACAGACGGCCCGCTCCTCCAGACTTTCTTAGTTGCTCTTACAGCTATTAATTAAAAGCTAAGGAGCTGATACACTGAGCCAAGGATTATTACTATGGTTGGAAAGATGCCATTAGAAGCTGGTCCGACATCAGTGAAGTTTTTCGGAGCTGGAACTGCAGCCTGTATTGCTGACTTGGTCACCTTTCCCCTGGACACAGCCAAAGTGCGACTGCAGGTGAGAAGACCTTTGTGTTTGTGTGCATAAATGATCATTTTCAGACAATTCTAAATGCATTCCATGTTAAATATCCCACAACCTCATTTACATCTTTTCCAAAACTGCTTCCCTTCCTAACAAAACTAACCTCTGCTAACAAACTCTTTACCTAGGTGCCTTGTGCTGGTATGTGTGTGTGTGTGTAGATTCGGGCCATATGCCATGCAAAGTGTAATGCAATGTAATATAAGGATGCAAGAACTGACTGCCTCCTTGTCTCAGATCCAAGGAGAGTCCAAACCCAGCGATGGGAGAAAGGCGCAGAAGTACAGGGGTGTGTTGGGCACCATCAGCACCATGGTGAGGACGGAGGGGCCCAGGAGCCTGTACAGTGGCCTGGTGGCGGGGCTACAGAGGCAGATGAGCTTCGCCTCTGTGCGCATCGGACTCTACGACTTCATGAAGCAGTTTTACACTCGAGGGTCTGACAGTGAGTTGCAAGTCCAACACCTATTTTGTGTCAAACAAACAGCACCAAGTGATTACACAGCACACAGTGTACACAATGAAACGGACTCTGTGTTTAACCCATCACATACGTAAGCAGGGGGCAGCCATGACGACAGTGGCCGGGGAGCAGTGTGAGGTACCATGCTCAAGGTGCCCCAGTGGCACTACTGGTTGGTGGATTCAAACCTGTCGTCTGTTACCTTAACCACCAGGCCACTGGTATTTGGGTAATAGCCTTAAAGGAGAACTTCGGTGTAAAATGAAAATTAGCATGTTAAAACATCATAACGAGTTGGTATGTGTACAGAGGAGCAAAATTGATTTAGCCTGTTGCATTCAGAGTTTAACTATTTTTTAGCGTTTGTCCCAGACGGCTAACAATGGAAGTGGTAGGTGCCCTTAGACAAAGCATGACGGCTACGCTATTTTTAAACCATTAAAACAGCTCGAAGAAACTCCACACTCCATCGGTAGTACAACAAAGGCCCTGACATTAAAAACAAGGCACTGAGAACTTTGTAAGTGTACACAACATTTATTAATAAAACAGTTTTGACAAGCAGTACCTTGCTGTAGTTTCTCGTCGCCGCCATGATGAATGTCTGCACAGGTCGATTGACGAACACGAACCAGCAGGAAGAATAGGAGGAGAGGTAGTACAATCAACTTGTTTGGACTTTTATCATGGCGGCAACGAGAAACAACTGCAAACGACTGCATGTAAGAACAGCTTTTTAAATAAACGTTGTGTACATTTACAATATTCTCAGTGGTTCGTTTTGAATGCCAGGGCCTTTGTTGTACTACCAATGGAATGTGGAGTTTCTTCGAACTGTTTTAATGGTTTAAAAATAGCGTAGTCGTCATGCTTTGTCTAAGGGCACCTACCATTTCCATTGTTAGCCTTCTGGGTCAAACTATAAAAATTAGTTAAACTCTGAATGCTTCGTCTAAGGGCACCTACCACTTCCATTGTTAGCCTTCTGGGTCAAACTATAAAAATTAGTTAAACTCTGAATGCAACAGGCTAAATCAATTTTGCTCCTCAGTACACATATCAACTCGGTATGATGTTTTAACATGCCAATTTTCATTTTACACCGAAGTTCTCCTTTAAGGTTAGGGTGTTATAGCGCATTGCATTTGTCTTGGCAACCAAGATTTGGAGGTCAGACTGACTTCAAGTCTGCTAAATACACAACAAAAACCAAGTTGGATGCGTTCCGTTTGCCAAACTCGGATTAAAGGTATATGAATGGTAAATAGACTGCATTTATAGAGAGCTTTTATCCAAAACGCTTTACAGTAGTGCCTCACATTCACCCTCTCACTCACTTACACAATACTGCCCCACAACTTCTCTCTGTCTGATTATCTCGTCAGATAGTGGCATCTCTACCCGCCTCCTGGCTGGATGTACGACTGGTGCCATGGCAGTGGTGCTGGCCCAGCCCACAGATGTGGTTAAAGTCCGATTCCAGGCGCAGGTCAGAGAGGCTGATGGCGTCAAGAGGTACAGTGGCACTATTGATGCCTACAAAACCATAGCAAGAGATGAGGGAGTCAAAGGCCTCTGGAGAGGTACGTAACTAGCAGCCATTCTTCCCTTTATTTTATCTTGTCTACACGGTTGCGGAGCTAATTATGTACACTTTTACAGGAGGTTTTGCACCATTTTACAGCATTATTGTGCTCTTTTCGTTATGCACTAGATTACCTTGCTGTTATTATGTTCTAGCAATGCAACACTTAGCCGTATGAGAAATAGATGTCATGTTTACGTTCATGTTTTTGATTTGACTTCCTGACAGGTTGCTTTCCAAACATTGCTCGTAACTCCATAGTGAACTGCACAGAGTTGGTGACCTATGACATCATTAAGGAACTCATTCTGATGTATGACCTTTTGTCTGGTAAGCCTTTTGTAATACTTAATTTCTGTTCTGGACTGTGATTTTTATTAATATAAGCATAATATAAGCTTAATATAATCTTTGTTATGCAACAGAGCTACCATGATACAGTGACTGTTTTTTATCCCATCACTGAGAAGATTTTAGATGTGTGGAACACTAGCTGTTTTTGTATGACCGACATGTGAAGGCTGGAAGAAAGATGACTGTGTCAGGCAAAGACAAGTTTTAGGGTTATCACAATGACTACTTTTTTGATACAATACATTGTGGGCAGCAAGGGCTATACGAGATTCAACAAGAATATAATATTTAGTATGACAGGACACAATAGTCAATTGTTTACCACTTTATTTAGAAAGTCTGCCCACAGAGACTTTAGAGATGATTTGTTGATATTCAGTTTCATTTTGTTTATTGCTTACTGATTTTCACCTCAATAGATCCGAACTCTTAACCTTAACCTTAACAAGACACAAAATTATGTAATAGGCTGAGCATCTGTAGGTAGTCTGAAGAACCATCTACAACTCTCCAAATTCAAAGTGTGACCGAATGTTGTCATGTTTGTGTTCCGCAGATGATAACTCAAAAGAAGAACGTGTCCCCGCACTGCCTTGTCTCTTATACATGTTTTATTGTGCAAAGTTTCAACTCAGATGGGTCTTCCTAAGGCAAAAGGAAGACCCATTTAGGTCGAAACATTGCACAATAAAAAACAAACGCATGAGAGATTAAGCAGTGTGCGGGCACTTTGTTGTTTTGAGTTGTGTTCAGCCCTTCTGCCCTGCGCCTCAACAGTGGGGATGATCACACTGCTGCTGCTGTTTTACTGTGTTCTGCAGATGGCCTGCCCTGCCACTTCACTGCAGCCTTCACCGCTGGCTTCTGCACCACAGTGGTGGCCTCGCCGGTAGACGTGGTCAAGACCAGGTTCATGAACTCCTGCAGCGGTCAGTACGGCAGCGCCGTGGGCTGTGCCATCGCCATGCTCAAAGAGGAGGGGCCCACCGCCTTCTACAAGGGGTAAGCTTCAGGGTCATAGGTCACTGACCTCTCTCAGAGGTCAGATACTGTACATCATTGGACTGTTGTTGGAGTTTAACCAGCATTGGGGAAATATTGCACTATCAGTGTTCCTTAGTACTATTATTAGGTTTGCCGTTTTTTGTCATTGGTATTATTGTTGCTGTTGTTTATCATTATTTCTTTTCTAGAGCACTTTGGTTAAAACATTTTACGTTAAATGTGCTATGTATATATTTTTTTAAATGCATGATATATTCAAAATTATTATTATCATAAGATAATAGAGACACAAGTTAAATTACATAATTCTTTGCCTGTATGGTAGTGCTTATCCTTCTCTTTTGTACTGCTGTCAGGTTTGTGCCTTCTTTCCTGCGCCTGGGTTCATGGAATATTGTAATGTTCGTCTCTTACGAGCAAATCAAAAGAATTTTCACAAGGACCCAGCAGACTTGGGAATCTCCATTTTGACCTCACACAAACCTGAGATGTGTTCTGACTATCCCAAATCATACGGCAAAATGTATGACACTTTACGAAGGGAGATCATGGCAGCCTGGCCAGTGTGTGTTTCTCGACTGACTTCAGGTATTTGGGAGCTCAACATAAAGCCTGTGTGTCTGAGGACAGAATAATAAGGATCCCAACAACTGGGACTGTATCTCCTTTTAAAGTCTTATTGGTGTGGTTGTCTTAGAAAAAAGACTAACACATTCCATGGAATGCACTGGTTAAGATTATGTTTGCAGTCATTTGTATCCAGCTGTCTGGACAACAAGCAAAACTAAATGGAAAGCTCTGTGGCACTGTAAGCAATATCACTGTGTGTTAACTAGGCCTGCACATCATTAAAGATTGATGAACTTCCTTCTTTCATTAGAAAAGTCAAAATGTAATAGATGACTTTGTAGGTTACAGCAGGCATTATTTATTGAGAAAATGATGACACAGTATAGCACCTTATTGTGGTGCGTGTCTACAAGTTCTTTAAAGTGGGTAAGCCAAAGCTGAAGCCCATTGATTCTCATAATGATGCCCATTCAAGCGACATCCCATACATCCTGTGGCCTTGTGGGTGGTGATATAGATACTCCTTAATCCACTATACCTAATACTAGCACACTAATTAAATATATAACTAGATTTGCACTTCCCAGGAATTTCACAGTGTATGCAAAGCAAACTTAAAAAAAAAGACAAATTGACAATAAGAAAAAAATAAAGAGGATAGTCAGTCAGTCAAACAGTTAATCAATTATGCCTTCACAGTTACTTGAACACGCAGCTTAAAATGTGTTACAGATTTTGCCAATCATTTTTACACTTGTCTACAATGTCCAGTTTTTCACACACCGACACACACACACACACACACACACACACACACGCACACACACACACACACACACACACACAAAATGCTATGCAGTCTTAAAAAATAGTGTAGAAAATAAAATATTAAGTGCACTTTTTAAACGTTTGCTTTGCATGCACTGTAATTCCTGGGAATTACAAATCCAGTTTAATTTTTGTGCTCATTGAAGAGTAAAAAAAAAAAGGAATAAGAAAGGCCACAAGGTTACAGTGCAGTGCAGAAATTGTCCTTTTAAGTCACTAGTCTTTACTGATTCAATACGTTTTCCTCCATTATTCTGTATTATTTTCCTCCTATTCTTCACACTGCCTGGAGCATCACATGCTCTTTCTTTTCAAAACAACAAAAACAGAAAAACGTGTAAGTCATTTTAATTCATTGGCGTGCTTCTGTATTTTCTTTGGAATATCCAGTGCAAAACAGTCCGTGGCTGTGTGCAGAGCCAACCAAATGCTAGTGCTTACTCCTGTCCTCCATACATCAGCACAGTGCTAATAGAGGCACAGGGAGCCTCTAAGCCACCGGCTGACAGATGGGAAAATTGCCCAATCCCAGATGCTCCAGAACAAAGGCTCGTGCTGACACAGGTGTAATCGAAGGCTTGGAGGCACCGACAAACAGCCCAATGACCGCACAAAAGGCACCATACCCCCCCCCCCCCCCCTTTCTGAGAGCAGGGCAGAGGCACCATCCCTGGCTGCTAATTAGGAGGACGAGCTTGATTGAGTCGCTTAAACCTTTGGCTGACCCTCACAGGGCCACATGAGCTGCACAGGGAAATCCTGTCTGAGTTTGGTCGCACCAACACCACCACACAGCCAACACCTCTGATGCCATATCAGGAGTAACACAGAAAAATAAAGTGTTTGGACTTAAGTTCTTTTGTTTTGTTTTTTCCTTCAAATAATTAAATGTTGTGAAATTTGATTACTGTAGTAAAGTTTCCTTGAGATAAATGTGCTTTACCTTTAAAGAGAATGACAGAGGGCCCCAGTTGACCTACATTTGTTTAGGGACTTGGGGGGGTGAGCTGGTGTTGTGGTTTCAAGTGTTGGCAGTGAAATGACCAAGCACTGACATGCTAACCAACTGGGACGTGAGATCAATTTAATGTCTAGCAAACGAGTCAAATTTGACATTGCAGTCAAAGCATTAAATATATTCAGCTGACAAATAAAACAAAAAAACAAAAAGAAATACAATCAGAGTGACAGGATTACAAAAATAAATTTAAAAAAATCCCCTCAGTGTTGCCACCCTGAATAAATCTGACAATAAACACACACACACACTGAAACACCCAGATGGTTTTACAAAAAAAAAAATCATTTTGCGTCAAATCATCATTTTGTGTTGTAACTGCAAATGAATCATTGTTTAGCATTTGGGGTCCCTCT
Source organism: Coilia nasus (assembly GCA_027475355.1). NCBI lineage: Eukaryota > Metazoa > Chordata > Actinopteri > Clupeiformes > Engraulidae > Coilia > Coilia nasus. The sequence goes on along the minus strand of CM050215.1, from coordinate 9,911,242 downwards.
TGTTATCCTTTGGCTGCGGTTGCAGTGTGTGCAAGCGTGCTGGTCTTGCTGGGCACCAAAATGGCTGCCCACAAACCCTTCCTGCCACTGGATGAGCAAAGTGTGTAGGAGTCTGCTTTCCCAAGCTGTTATGGCAAAGATGGCAGTCCAGGGGTGGAAGGTACGGCATTTTGACAAGGTATGTGGTCAGGGGACAGTGGGCATCAGGCACAGTCATGCCTGAGCCAACATGACCACAAAGGCTGCACACCTCCGAGTGATGCCGGGGGGCCCGGCAGGGGCAGCAGCAATGCAAAGGGGCCTTCGCTTCTTTGTTCTGCAGGTGGACAGACAAGTCCTTTATTTTTTCGTTCTTCACCAGCCGGACATGGTAGAGCTTGCGGATGAATTGATAGGAATCCACAAATCGCTCTACTGATACCCTTTGACCCATGAATCTTTTCAGGAGTTTCTACAGGATTTGAAGAAAATCTTTAATGTTTAATAGCATATATTTATCTGTCAGAGGGCACACCATGATGTAGGCTAGAATATCTTACCTCTGATTGGTCCCTGGCTCGAACAGCTTTTTTTCGGAGTAATGCCTGCATTGTGTGAGGCGTCCGATTATGCTGTTTTTCTGTGGAAAGTAAACACATTGTGGTAGGGAGTTTGATGTCCTTAACAAGGTATTATACTAATTAGCCTGCTTACCAATTTTGTTTTGCTTTCGTCCAATTTCACTGCTCATCCTGCTCAGTTCCAGATACCCCTCGACTAACCGTAGTTTTCCGCGGCTGAGATAAGGCTGGAATGATAAATTGACCTCAGCGAGTCTGTGGTTGGATGCACGCAGCATCTGTTTTTGCTGCTTTAATGCCTGAAACTGATAGTTCACAACCATACCAAGGAATGATTTATTTTGAGTAAAATTAATAAACAAGCAGTTAGGCGTTAAAAGTAAACTGAATTGATTACTGAAAAGATATTCCCATTTTCGTTTTATTCTATAATCCAATTTACAACTCATTTGCTATGTTCTTTCTCAAGCCATCAAACAGTTTTTACTGTACGTGGTTTCATTAAAGTGACCTACCTTAAGACTAGCCTTTATCATATGTTGGATATTATGTTCATCTTGAAGCAGGTCCCGTAGCTCTACAACACTGAGAAATTTGAGTCGATCCAAGTTCAAGTTCAAGTCCCAAGAGCGTGTCATTTTTTTCTAGTTTGCCTTTACGATCGCTTGTTTTTATGTACAGGGTGAGAGCATTCGCTTAAAAATAAAGATGCTCATTTTTAAAATATTTTTTTTAAGTTAGGCTACTGGTCACGAGCAGTGTACTGTTCTGAGTCTAGCTACTCACACTCCGTTCCATCTTGTCTGAATGTCACCAGCTTTGTGGATTCAGTTCAGAAGGACCTTCGAGGAATCATGTGGCTATAAATCTATCATCAACTTACGGTGGAGAGGAAATGTGGTCTCTTATTGAAATGTAACCTGCTTCTAGTTCGACCTAGGCTGCGCATAAAACTCAGTTATTAAAAAAAAAAAAAAAAGAAAAAAGAAACTACTTTGGAGGACTGTTGGAGGAACTTTATTCTCTGCCACAGTGTTCCTATTAATACTATAACGGCATCGTGTCCAATCTTGTGTCAAAGAGAGGTCTGACAGCTAACTTTAAACATTACTGCCACATATAGTAATGCTGAGTGAAGTCTTCAGTGTATCACACCACCACAGGGGTTTTGGTGTGTAATTGTTGCATCTTCCAACTGGTTATATGACATTTTATCACTACAAAACATGTATTTATAGTTGAAAACAAACCATGCTAAGTTAATAATTTCATAGTTTAATGCTAAGTTTTGTTAAAATACTTATCATTCAGACAAAGTAACTTCCATTGATCAAAAAAATAAAAAATAGAACAAATGATAATTTGTGTTGCAGTTAAACAAAGCTTAGGCTAAGCTTTGGAGTTTAAGTCAAGACTTTATTAAGGCCAAAGAGAAGCTAGCATGGGAAAGAAAAGATTTTTTAAAATAATCATGGCCGGCAGACAAGAAAGAACATAGAAGAACAATTCAAAGTTAAAAAAGGAGGAGATGAAACAGTGTCAGTAAACAGTGGAAGAGGAGATCTAATACATCATATGTATGTAGGCATGTTTATTTGAATATGTTTAGCAATAGGCCAAGAGAGGCATCAAGGGAAAGCAACACAGTATATTTAAGAGTCCACGGTCCCTCATCCACAGCGTCATTAACTGCTTAATGACAGCGAAACATTCAGGTCTCCAGTGGTGTTTGGGGTAAACACTCGCTTGAGTTACACAAGTGACCTGACTAAAGCTTCAAATTATAACTGATACATGTTAAATATCTCTTTCTCAGGTAAATTTGTATGAGAATGTATTTAATGCTGTGTTTGTTACCTCTGGCAATTGTAAGGGCCACTGTTGGTACCACTGTCAGTGTTATAGTGTTGTAGAGATGCATCATGGTCATTCTATATGTATGTTTATCATGTATACTCGCACACTAGTAGACCAGTGTCTCTTGTTGACCAGTCATTTGAGTGAAAAGTATGAAATTGTGTTCAGTGACTTGTGAAATTGAAAAATGCAGACCCAAATAATGATTTGGCACCCTACGGAGAGAAATCTCTCTTATCTCTCTACTACTGTGATATATGAACACCTATTCTTCCTCCTCTGCAAGGTGGTGGGGCTGAATATTAACACCTGAGATGGACTACAGACCAGGCAACAACTCCCACAAGGTCTTGTACCTGACAGGATTCAGCAGCCTCGGGGAGCACCGGCGCCTGCTCTCCATCCCTTTCTTCCTCCTTTTGCTTTACATGACGGCAGCGAACGCTATTGTCACCTTTGTCATCGCAACACAGAAAAAATTGTATGAACCCATGTATGTGTTAATAGGATCCCTTACACTTTTAAGCTTCTTTTTCCCCATATTTTTTCTACCAAGGATGGTGATTAGTTTTGCATCAGGCAGAAATGAGATTACCAAAGAGGAATGTCTCATACAGATGTTTTTGTTACACTACTGCGGTTGTTTCCAAAGTAGTATTCTGCTTCAGATGGCGGTCGATAGATTTTTTGCCATTTGCTGGCCTTTGCGGTACCACAACATTGTCAACCTGCGAAACTCTGTGTTATTCACTGCTGCACTTGCCTTTCGCAACACCTTGACTATTGTCGTTAAAGTGGGCTTGTTCATCCCGCTCACGTTTTGCCACACCAATGCCATCCATCACTGCCTGTGTGAACACTCCTCCGTTGTTAAACTGGCGTGTGGAAACATAGCACGTAACTACATCGCCATCACTGTCGCTTTCTCCCTCACCACCGGTGACTGCGTTTTCATCGCTGCCACCTACATCATCATTTTCATAGTCATCTTTAACAGTCCTTCGGGAGAGTCCCGCCAGAAAGCCATTCACACCTGCAGCACACACTTAGCAGTGCTCTGTGTTGCGTACCTGAGTGTTTTGTGTGCATTTGTTGGGTACAGAGTGAGCACTATACCCCCTGATGTAAGGATTCTGTTGAGTTTAGCATATCTCCTCATTCCTAGTTGTTTTAATCCAGTTATTTACGGGATTAGGACAAAAGAGATTAAAGTGCATGTGCTTAAACTGTTTAAGTTAGATAAAGAGGATTATGGCAAAACCTGAAACGACTGCATGCAGAAGTAGGTAAAGTACTGAGTGCCAGACTGTCAAATAATCATGAATTTAATTAATGAATTCTGCTGATACTGTTCAAATTCTATGCTATTGAGAATTCTATTTGCTATTTAGAAAGCCGTATTTTCAGTGTTTGTTTTCAATCTGGGTTTATAAACAAGTACATATAAATCTATTTATGCACTTTTTAACAATTGTTAAATAATTGTTGATAGCCTATTTATTTTTTCATTTGGAATTCTATTAGTCTAGACCCCTCTCATATTAAAGCAGACAGAAGTGTTTTATAAGTGACAAAAATATAACTTACGATGAGGAATAGCCATGCACACAAATGCCTACATGCTGTGTAAACAACATGACTTTGAAAGAGCTCTGTAGGCATGGAGACTTCCATTTTCCATTTTTAACAAATGCATCTGAGATGTATTGTAGAGCCCCATTCGAACGAGTTCTGTAGACCATGAGAAAAATATTTCATTCAGGAACATTTAACCAGTGAAGGAGTCAGAAGATAAGATATTACCTAATTTTGAGGTTTTAAATAGGTAACAGGTAATAGAAAGTGTTTTAAGAGATATTTTTATACCATCCTCCTGTCAACCCTCTAAACAAGTGACTTATTGAATTACTAGACATGCCCCTGTTTCCAATGTCGGTATTCAAATTATGTATGCTTTTATTTACGACTTTTATTGTCCAACTGAGCAGACTTGTATCACATACTTCTGTCCATTCATGATGTATGAAGCTTTCATATGTCTGTATTTTCTGTGAGGTTGAGTGTGTGTGACAGGTGTCTGTGAGAAAAGATGAACTTCCACATAAATGGACCACAGAGAGTCTAGACACTACTTGTCTATTCAGACAAAGTTGTCAGTCTAGTTTCAGATTCAGTTTTACTATTGCTTCAGTGCCAAGCTTTATTATTATCATGAACACATGTAACATTTAGAATTTCCTTATGCACATCTAATTTGGGGTGTGTTAGACTGATCTTCGTTTTTTGTTACATGTTGCATTACAGCTTAGACTATCCATGTTAATTTTTAAACTTTGCTTATCTTGCACATTTTTACCTTGTAAAGTTTATTTTAAAATTCAACAACACAGCATTGCTGTGGTTTTGGTCATTAGCCTATAAAGAAGCAATTAACTACACCACATCCTAAAGGTGCATTTGTATTGTGCTGTAGACTACTGCCTTGAGGACTGTTTATCATTAAAATATACATTTCTGCTTATGGATACAAGACAAATTATTTGTATGTCCATAAAAACACTTTTAGTAATATTAATAAAATAACATACACGATGAAAAGTGAAAAGTTCCCACCCCAATTTCTTACATTTACAACTTTAATGGCGTACCAATTGCATCACCACTGATCAGACTTTCACAATTCTAGGATAATTGCAACCCTTGATTATCATAACTGGCAACAAGTGCACAACTCCCTCAATACTAATTGAAATGTGTGGTAATTGGTCCCTGTGATACCCCTGTCTCAGCCATCTCTCATGATGCATTCCCAATACGACAGCTTCCGTGCCCCTAGAACTGTTATTATTGGTACAGAAATTCAAATTAACAGAATCTAGGGTTCAGGTTAGGGTTAGTTTATGGTTAGGGTTAGGGTTAGGAGGGAATTTTTATCTGATAAATCCGTGGGAACCCTGTTTGAGTATAGTACAAATTTCAAGTTCCGGATCTATAACTTTACATGTATTAGTCCGGAAGAATATGGACCAGTAAGGGTTCGGAGAAAAGGTTCCGGACCAATGTCTTTACATCTATTGGTACGAAATTCCAGACCCGCAGCCACTGCCTTTCCAATATGGGGTTGTGATGGAGTGACCATCACTAGAGTTGTGGGTGTGCTGCCATCCCAGGGAGCCTGGCTCTTTGGTGTTGTGGTCAGAGCCTCTGTTTGGTACCCTGGAGACCTGGGATCGAAGGTGGGTGGGGTGACTTCTCCTCCCCTTCGCTACAGGGGTAAAACCCTAGCTTTTCAGAAAAACCTCTGACTTTTGATGATCTAGGCCGGACCAGCCCTAGAGTAGGGTAGGGATGAACTGGGACTTGTGGAATGGAATACAATGTTACAATAACATCGTAGGAATTTAAAATCAGAAAATCAGCATTTGTTTGCCGTTGGTATTGTATTTATAGAGACAAACGATCTACAATTATTTTTTTAAAGTTTTGAACACGAACCATTGATGTTATTTGACTATGTAAGTGTACAAATTGTTTATTAAAGGAATACGCAGGGTTCCAACAGATTTATCAGATAAAAATTCCCTACTAACCCTAAACTTAACCCTAGATTCTGTTCATTTGAATTTCCATACCAATAATAGCAGTGCTAATTTGTTTACGTGGAAACCTATGGGGAACACTTAAGTAACTTCTATTTTCTCTAAACAAAAGAAATTTTACAAATGTGACTACCTGTGTGATGGACTTTATCCCCTTTTCATTAAACAAGCACATTTTTTCACAGGATAACAAAGTTAGCCATTACGTTTTGTTCAATGGGAAAACTGCTGAGATTTTCATCTCTGTAGCCCTCTGCCACTAGTAGCAAGCAAGCTTATTGTCAGCTAGCTATACACTGCTATCTCTCCTACTTTTCCAGTCCAATAGCTGATATAGGGCACAGTCATCCAGCTAGCTTTGAAAGGGTCAGCCCTATGATCCCAGGGCATCATGTTTCCATGGTCCTATGTTCCCCAATTTAAGATGATGCCTAATGACAAAATAACAAATGGTACAATAATTCGGGCGTACAAAGTTCAAGGTTTTAAAATTGTACAGTGATTCCTCTGCTGCAAATACCATTTGGACACTGGACACTGACCAGTTGTTTGGACTTTTAACAGTGCTAATCAGTCAGTAATAACGTCCTTGTGATATAGGGTTAACTATCGCTATCTAGTGACCAGTGTAGTTATGTTCCCAGGGCCCTATGTTTCCAAAGCCCTATACCCAAAGTCAACCTCAATGCTCTGGTAACACACATTAGCCGCCCTACTGCATGAAAGTTGTCAGAGATGGTGCATATGTGTGTATATGCGTGTGTGTGCATGTGTAATATTAGCCAGCTGATTTGATAGTTTTGTAGTACGTAACCATCCCTCTTGACAGCATTGCATGAGCAGTTCCTTAGCACTTTGAGTGAGCACCCTTACAGCATTTGAGCACAGAAAAGTATGGCCAATATGTTTTTTCACCACTCTGAGCCCTGATTTTATCTTGTAGCAATGTTTATATTTGCTTAAAATTGTTGAGGTGACAAAACACTTTTTTGTACGAGAAGATTTGCTATACATTTTTGTTACTGTATCAATGAACAGCAAAAACCATTTTATGAGTTTCACACCTTTGAAAACTAACGTTGATAGTGTTTGTAAAAGAAGATTGTCCCAATGCACATTAACAGCCGTTGTGTAAGTAGTCAATTACTACATCAACATACTGAAATTCTCGAAACAGCAGCTGTAATTTAAAATTCATATCTTAACCAATTTAATGTATTTTAAACAACCAGAAAATGGGTCTTTTAAGAATATAAGTATAACATTTCCCTCAGCACCACCAACAATGCTTAGTGCTCCAGTAGTAGTGTCAGAAAATGTTTGTAATCATATTTGTATTCCTAGCATGTGTTCAGTAGGCTACTAACAGTATGCAGCCAAGGCAGCCCAGACTATACTAGCTGCAATAATTAGGCCAGACTGGCAGACTGGGGAATAATGAAAAGGCCTAGGCTAATAATTACTTTGACTTGGCTGCATTAGATGTTATTTTGTTCTTTCTTTGGCTGTTTTTTCTCTTGGGCATGGTCAGCTGCTCAGTGCCCAAATCAACGTATTGGGCAAGGATCTCCATGTCAGTGGTAAAATGAGAGTGTGCTGAGACAAGTAGCTTGTCTGTTGACTGTAACACTGCACAGGGACCAATTACCATCTATTTTAATTAGTATTGAGGATGTTCTGCACTTGGGTGGCCAGTTATGATAATTAGCGGTTGCAATTATAATTGTGAAATAAGTGTGGCCTACAAATCAGACGTGTGGCCTACAAATATGATGTAACTGGTATCACATTAAAGTTGTAAATGTAAGAAAGGGTGGTCTGGACCTTTCACATTTACTGCCATCATGTCTGTTATTTTATTCATATTTTGTTTAATAAAATACTTAGTATGTCCACTAACAGTAATTTATAGTTAACATATACAATACGACACAATATTATTTGACAGTCTGTCACTTAGTAACTAAGTCACTTCTGCATGTAGCCTTCTCAGGTCTTCTCATAATCCACTTTATCTAACTTGAATAGTTTAAGCACGTGCACTTTAATCTCTTTTGTCCTCATGCCATAAATAACTGGATTAAAAGAACTAGGAATGAGCAGATACGCTAAACTCGACAGAACCCTTAAATCAGGGGGGACAGTTTGCACTCTGTACCCAATGAATGCACACAAAACACTTGAGTACGCAACACAGATCACTGTTAAATGCGTGGTGCAGGTGTGAATGGCTTTTTGACGGGACTCCCCAGATGGACTGGTAAAGATGACGAGGAAAACAATGATGTAAGTGACAGCAATGAGAATGCAGTCACTGGTGGTGAGACAGAATGCAACAGTGCCAGCAATGTAGTTGTGTAGTATGTTTCCACAGCCCAGTTTAACAACCGAGGTGTGTTCACACAGGCAGTGATAGATCGTATCTGTGTGGCAAAATGTGAGCGGGATGAACAAGCCCACTTTAACGACAATAGTCAAAGTGTTGCGAAAGGCAAGTGCAGCAGTGAATATTATCGAGTTTCGCAGGTTGACAATGTTGTGGTACCGCAAAGGCCAGCAAATGGCAAAAAATCTATCAACTGCCATCTGAAGCAAAATACTACTCTGAAAACAACCACACAAGTGTACCAAAAACATCTGTATGAGACATTCCTCTTTAGTGATCTCATTTCTGCCTGACGCAAAACTAATCACCATTCTTGGAAGAAGAAATATAGGGAAAAAGAAGCTTGTAAGTGTAAGGGATCCTATTAACACATACATGGGTTCATGCAGTTTTTTCTGTGTTGCGATGACAAAGGTGACAATAGCGTTCGCTGCCGTCACGTAAAGCAAAAGGAGGAAGAAAGGAATGGAGAGCAGGCGCCGGTGCTCCCCGAGGCTGCTGAATCCTGTCAGGTAGAAGACCTTGTGGGAGTTGTTGCCTGGTCTGTAGTCCATCTCAGGTGTTAATATTCAGCCCCACCACCTTGCAGAGGAGGAAAAATAGGTGCTTACACATTACAGTTGTAGAGAGGTGTTAGAGAGATATTTCTCTTAGCTGCAGGGTACCAAATCATGTTTTGGGTCTGAGTTTAATAAGCTTATATCTACCAGGAGTCTCATATTGTAGAGAATTAAGACTTTAGAAGTGATTGTATTTTGAGATTTTGTGATTTTACAACCAGAGAACATTATTTCATCTTTCTTACTCAAATGACTCAGTTGACAACAGACATTACATACATAGTGAGTAAGTATACACGATAAAGACAAAATGCAATAACCATCACACATCTTTTCAATACCTGTTATAATAATGTTATTGGTACAGTACTCAGAGTTGGCAGAGGCAGTAAACACGACATTAAATACATTCTCATACAAATTTACCTGGTAAGGATATATTAAGGATGATTTTGTCTATTATTGATTTGAAGCTTAGTCAGGTGGCTTGTGCAACTCCAGTGTCTCTACCCCAAACACCACTGGAGACCTAAATGGCTCTTGGTCACTGCCAAACTGATGTTGTGAGAAAGACACCATGCACTTATAAACTATGCTGCTCTCCCTTCATGACTTTCTTGGCCTATTGCTGACCTACAACTGCCTATGACGTATAATTTAAAGCAACACTAAGTAGTTTTTTCAACCTTAAGATAATGTTTCCAAAATTGCTTCAGTGGTTCATGAACTCGTAACAGGGTGAACACCACTTCTGAATTCGCTTGGCGGCCCTCCATCAGCTATAACTGCACTATGCAAGCTGGCAAAAGCAGGTCACTTCTGTAGTTCGAACGATAAGACAGACAATTCCGCTTCCAAACTGTAGGGCGATTGAAGAGGAAAAGTGCTTTAGTGTTGCTTTAACAAGCACAGGACTATTTAGGTTTCACTTTGGGTATTCAAAGTGACAGTGCCTAAAACACAAGCAAAAACTAAATAGATTGTATAAGGTCCACTAAAAAAGTTGTCATTGAATCATCTATGCCAGTATGTGAAAATGTAATGTGGAAACCTCGGCTTGGCTATCATCAGAATATTAGAATGTTGGTCACTCTTTTACATACGGGTTTAGGAAAGACGTGATTCCCATAAATCTCCACTTTTCGTGGAAATAGCCCGCAGAGTGCCCTGCATGCCTCTTCTGCTGAACAAATCCAATTTAGTGGGGGTTATTGGGTGGGTGTATAGGCTACTGTGCACAGTAATGGTATGAAGTGTAACCTGACAAAGGCCTACTTCATCCATGTTGAACTGAATAGGCTGCTGTGAACTCTGTCCATTCAGCCTTGGCGCATTCAGGCTGAGATGATTCATGAAATTTGTACAGTACATTTTCAGTCATGTTCTTGTTGTTTGGATATTAAGGCAAGACTAAAATAGTAATTGGTTAAAATATTTTCTGACCAATATAGAAATTATTAAAAAAAAATACTTTGTACATTTTTATAGCCTACAAAGTAATTGCATTTGACACATGTGAGTGGTATAGGTCTCAGATTTGGAGAGGTTTACATTATTCCATATTTTAGAAATAAAGCTTACATTAGTGTGTTTATATATTCATTGGGCTTGCTTTCTATTTCTATTAGCTATTGTTATATTTATATTGTTATGTTTATAAGATGTTTGGAGCGGGCCTAGGGAGCACTGCAATTTCAAATCCTGTGTATGACGTGTACATATGGTTTTGACAGTAAAGCTGACTTTGACTTTGATCTATTGAATTAAGAAACATCTAACAGAACTGTTATGGATTCACCATGTCTATGTGTTGCCAATAGCCATGACTAGTGGTACTGTATAAAGTTTTCAGGTCGTTTGTCCATCTCTACCTCATGAATACAACATGTCACAAATTCCTAAATGAGCATCCTTCAGATTTGGCATCAGTTGAAGGTCAAAGGTCAGCATGTAATGCACTGTGACCATTAAAGTCTCATTCTTGTAAACACTGAGAGATTCGTTTTATTTGGTATGTATTTGCAGACGTGTATGTGCTCATATGTGTATGTGTGGACTTCTGCATACAGTCTAAGGGTTCTGGTTTCCTTCTCAGGAGATGCAGAGGTCCTCAGTTTGTCCTGTGTAGAAGCTGCTTTGGCCCCCCAAACCTGCCCTTTCTCAGTGCACTGTGTGTAACACTTCACCAATCAAATGGATGTGACGTGTAAATTGTACGATTTAAAATAATCTTTTGTGACTAATTAAGGTAAATTTGTTGTATGTGGTGCGCTGTAGGTAAACCATGAGATGTCTGTTCTTGTGAAGGATCAAACTAACCACCTCAGTTTTTTGGCGTCACTGAGAGGTGGTTAAATGGGCCACAAGGGTTGTTCCATTCCCAATGTGCCCAATTTATTTACATTGCAAAACTCCCAAACACTATTTACCAAAAATAACAAAACATTAAATCAAACAGAGCAATTCATTGTCTAGATTTTTTTACTTTTTGAGTTAATTAAAAAAAATAAATAAAATAATACCTTACATTTGGTGTCAGAAGAGAGATAAGATGCTGAAAGAAAGAAAATAGAGTCAGAGGGGAAGAAGTGGTACTTGACCCAGCAGGAGATGTTGTGGGTTTGGACAGAGCTGAACTGGACGCAGTTACAGATTCATATTGCCATGTTCTTCCTGCCGATCATTCTCTGTAGCCTTTCAATGTATAAGTAAATACATAAATAGCATTGTGTCCTTCTGTCTTCGGGTACTGTATCTTTCTTTTGGGACACCCCCAAAGAAGCATGTTTATTCTTTTTTTTAATGTATGCGTCACAGCCAATATATTTGAATATGTTGTGCAATAGGACAACATAGCCATCAAGGGAGAACAACAGGGTGTACTTAAGAGAGCAGTGTGGCTTGCACTTTGGGTAGGTTTTACCCAGCTACACCAACATTTTAGGTCTTTTATGGTCTTTGGCTAATCAGATAAAGACACTTGACTTTAAACTGTTTCTGCAGACATAATAGAAAGCTTCATCTGAAATAAGGTAATGCTGTTTAAAAACAGAAACAATTTTGTGTTCATTACTTCTGGTGGTTATGAGAACTATAACCAGCATTTACATTTATTTTTGTGAAATTGTGCTCTGAATTGGAAAATGCAAAATGGCAGGCAATTCCCAAGTCTTTATTCTTTTTACTTTATTAGTAGACTGTCAGTGCATATATTGTTGAACTCAGACTCAGATTATGATTTTGTTCACTGCAGCTGAGGAACCTGTCAGTCTTCTTTTTCACAACTGTGATATTGTACTAACAGCTGTTTTCCACCCTTCCACGGTGTCCAAGTGTATTTACTGTATCTGTGCATGAGATGGACTACAGACCAGGCAACAACTCCCACAAGGTCTTCTACCTGACAGGATTCAGCAGCCTCGGGGAGCACCGGCGCCTGCTCTCCATCCCTTTCTTCCTCCTTTTGCTTTACGTGACGGCAGCAAACGCTATTGTCACCTTTGTCATCGCAACACAGAAAAAATTGTATGAACCCATGTATGTGTTAATAGGATCTCTTACACTTTTAAGCTTCTTTTACCCCATATTTTTTCTACCAAGGATGGTGATTAGTTTTGCGTCAGGCCGAAATGAGATCACTAAAGAGGAATGTCTCATACAGATGTTTCTAATACACTTTGGGGGCAGTTTTCAGAGTAGTATTCTGCTTCAGATGGCAGTCGATAGATTTTTTGCCATTTGCTGGCCTTTGCGGTACCACAACATTGTCAACCTGCGAAACTCCATGTTGTTCTCTGCTGCACTTGCCCTGCGCAACACCTTGACCATTGTTGTAGCAGTGTGTTTGTTCATCCCACACACATTTTGCCACACAAACACCATCTACCACTGCCTCTGTGAACACACCTCGGTCGTTAAACTGGTGTGTGGAAACATAGCACGCAATTTAGTAGCTGGAGCCATGACGTTCTCCCTGACCACCAGTGACTGTATTCTTGTTCTTGCCACTTACATCATCATTTTCATAGTCATATTCCAGAGCCCTTCAGGAGAGTCCCGACAGAAAGCCATCCACACCTGCAGTACACATTTAACAGTGATTTGCGTTGGATACGTCAGTGTTGTGTGTGCGTTTGTTGGGTACAGAGTCAGTGGTATCCCCCCTGATACAAGGGTTCTGTTGACCTTATCATATCTGATAATCCCATGTGCTTTTAATCCAGTCATTTATGGGATTAGGACAAAAGAGATTAAAGTGCATGTGCTTAAACTGTTAAAGTTAAGTAAGGTGGATTCTGAGAAAACCTGATGTTACCTGTTCAGTCTAAGGCCATACACTGATTGATGGCCTCTGATAAGACTGTTGAAATTGACCCTGGCTATTTAGGAAACAGTAATTGTATCTTGGTATGGCAATTTAACCTGCTCAACTTAGTGCATTATCATAACCATCGTATAAAAGAAAATTTTAATTCCTGACATATTTGATGGAAGAAATATTTGTTGGTGTGACACATTTGAAACCAAACTGAAGGGGAAAAGTACTTTTTGTTATTTGATAAATTTAAGCATGTTCACATTTACAATGGCCTTGTAAATGCTCCTTGAACAAAATGTTGAACAAGAAGATTGAATATTAAGTTATTTTGTCCTTGAGTTTTTTGTTGTTGTTTTTGACGCCTTATCCCCTTCAGTGGCAAGTGCTGTTACATTTGATGAATACATGTGACATACAGTATCATCATATATGATTTGCCTGTTTGTCTGTTAAACTGATTTCTAAGTTTCTCTAAACATGCCATTTCAATATGCATATTATGTTTTCTTAACTGGGATGCTGGAAAGATAGTTTCTTTCTGTTCTAGCACATTCTTGTAATGGTTCTGGTATTGTTGTACAGATGTATAAAGTCTTTATTGCTTTCAATCCCCTCAGTTAGTGAACTACTTGTTTTTTGGCCATACATTTTTATAATAAACATCTTTGATAAATAAAACACCTAATGTTGATGGATTTCATACCCCTATTTCCAGCATTCAGTCTCAGTGATATAGGCCTACTACCTGTTGCATCATCTGTGTGGTCAGCACACTTGTAATTGCCATTCTAATTGCAACTGTTGATGATGATAATTGGCCAGACTAATGTAGCCGTCCCTCAGTGCTAATTAAAAGGGAGGGTAATTGGTCCCGGTGCAGTGGTGGTCATGCCTCAGTAGGACTCTCTGATCTTACTCCCTCCCAGGACTGTGACCTCACATGTTTGTCATGGACATGAACTCTTTGATGATTAAATTGTTTTTGCTGGTTGTGCTGGGCTTCTAACATCCACAAGTTGCCACATCAAAAGTCGCCAGTCCAAAAAAAAAAATCCTGGAAAATGTTTGAAAGAGATGTAGAGTGAACCTGTGTAAGTTACAGCCATTTCTTACTAATGTGTGGTGTGTGTTTCATTACCTCTCATTAACTTTCATCAGCCTATCTTGTACGACCTCTTGGGTATATTCAGCTGTAGTGTTAGTGGACATGCTACAGTCACACTGATCATGATGCACTGGCAAATATATTATGTGTAATAGAATATTTCTTGAGCAAAGTTATGCTATTATAGCTCTGTAGATTGAGATGCTCATTATTTGGCTTATTAAACATAAATAGATCATTGTAGGCCTTAACCATTATGGCTGGGCATTACATCTACAACAGCTAGTTCAGAAGTGAATCTCCAATCATTTCCATAATTAATTTATTGGTCAGAGTACTGTAGCGTTTCACAGACATATCTTTTTGGTGGAATATTTACCCATTAGTATTTTGTGGTGTTGTTCAAAATGGTGAGCAACTGTGAATTAGTCTCTCTAATGTCAATTAGTGGATTTGGTTCAGAGTCAGCTCTCTGACTTGGCCTCTTAAAGACTTTCACCTCCCAGTTGATAAATTATGTTACATCAATTTAGCAAACACTTTTATTCAAAGTGACTCACAATAGAGGATACAAATAAATCATTGGCTTTTTCTTTTGGCCTCATTTTTTAAGATCATTTTCATTTAGTGAGAATACCTTATTAAGAATACCTCTATTTTCTTTTGTTTTGTTTTGAACAACCTGCTCATCCTAAGGGGCCAAGCAGAGGGACACAGGATTTCCTGAAATGTTTGATTACACTTTCCTGAATCTATTTTCCCCCTCAATCCTGACTTCTTGCCTAGTTGAGTGAAACACCCTGAATGGATTTCATAAGATCATACCCCTATTTCCAGCATTCAGTCTCAGTGATATAGGCCTACTACCTGTTGCATCATCTGTGTGGTCAGCACACTTGTAATTGCAATTCTAATTGCAACTGTTGATGATGATAATTGGCCAGACTAATGTAGCCGTCCCTCAGTGCTAATTAAAAGGGAGGGTAATTGGTCCTGGTGCAGTGGTGGCCATGCCTCAGTAGTGGCCATGCCATCTAGTGGTGAAATGAAACCTTACATGTCTCTAAAATAGGGACAATTTAAATCAGAAATTGTGTTTATAATCAGCTATCACAGAATCATCAATAAATTGTAAAAGGTGTCTCTATGCCTCCCCCTTCTCTTCTTGATGGTTGGGGTTGGGACCTGACCCTGGGTCTTTGAATTGGTGGGTCAAGGCTAGCCTAGAACATGGCCCCGCACCCAGTGAGTAAAAGATTGCACACTACAGTGAGGTTTAGAGTGCATAGACCTCTCTGGAAATGACACACCTCGATACCACCTCTAAACCCTAAATAGAATTTTATTTAAGAAATCCATCACCCATACCACTTTGCCACAGTCTACAGTATACTTCTGAGAAATTTTCCAAATTATAGGCCTAATTCTGTCCCGTAATAGGAAAATGGGCTGGCACACAATATGTATGAGGTACCTGAAGTGGGACAGAAATAGTGCATTGGTGGGCATAGAGAGCTTTAATAAGCAGAGGGGTTCTGAAGGTGTATTAGACGGACAGGCAACAACAAGACAGTAGGGAGGACCGAACGGGGTAAGGGTAAGCTTGAATTCTTCAATGTGTACACTGTATGCAGGCCCGCTGACAGCCTTGGCTGGGCCCGGGATAAAATAATCTGATGACATATGCATATCTCAGTTATGGGAATGGACCACATTTGTATTGTGCTATTCTACAGAGCACTCAAAAGCACTTCACATGTTCATGATTCACATTCATCAGTCAGGCACACACAACACAGCAACATTATATACAACACTTCATCACCTTGTCTGAAACCTATTCATTGGCATATGTTCGCTCTCTGCCGTGGGTGGATGCTTTCTGCTTCAACCAATCGCTACTTCGTTCAGTGCTGCTCGAACACGAATGCTTGAGTACAATGTCATAGGCTTCCAGCCTCACCCTGCTTGCTGATTGGCTATATTTTAATGCCACGCACACACCACACACACACACACACACACACACACACACACATTTACCCATTCTAGTACACACATGTACACACACATTCCCCCATTCACGCGCAGTCATGACAAAAGGCCAGCTGGGCCTGGTCTCAGTGTCAGAACAATGCCCTGCCTTGTTAATGTTCATGCTCTGTCTGTATATACACTAACTCTCTACATAGACTAACCATGATCCCTTTTAAAACCAAGGAAAAATGCTTTTGGAAAGGTAATAACAGTTGCACTACATACACAAAAATGGGAAAATGTGAGTATAGAAAAAAGGTAGTACAGCCTACAGATAGGCATGCTGAACAGGAAGAAGCTAACATGCTTAAAAAAACGACTGATATTTACATATCATGACATTTACTGTGTTTAAATGCACTAAGAAATTATCTTTTTTTAATTAATATTACCTAGCATAGCAAACCCATTGATTAATCCATTAGACTGTGTGCGGTTTAAAGAAATGAGGACAGGACAGCAGAAAAAAACAGCTGGGGTAATTGACACAGGCACAGATCCCACCTGTGGGTAGTTGCTGTGGTGTGTATGTGTGAACGCTGGGGAAAGAGGTGGGCCCATGGTCCATTTCTGCTCCAGGTCTCATTGTGCACTTGTTTCACCATGAGGTCATGTGGTCTTTTGATTGACAACTTTGCATCACTGTCAGTCTTAATTTCTGTTTGTGATGCCCTCTGTTTACGGCAAAGGTACTTTGGATTGCCCTACCAAAACCTATTACTGTACACCCGTATATTCTGATTCCCATAAGATGTACGTCATAGCCATTTTATTTGAATATGTTCTGCAATTGGCCAATAAAGCCATCAAGGGAGAACTCCAAGATGTATTTAAGAATACATGGCATCCTAGGGTTATTTACAGCCTGCCAGGGGTCTTTCTGCACTCAGACAAAACCATATGACCAAAGCTTCAAACCATGAAAGATAACCATGAAAGATATTACTTCCCAGGTAATCTTGTATGAAAATGTATACAATGCTATGTTTGTTACTTCTGGCAAATGTGAGCACTGTACCACTGTCAGTATTTTTACACACAACATATGCCTTTTGTCTGGGGGGGGGGGGGTTATTTGATTAAGAAGATTGTTCCTTGTGATGTTCTTATGTTCTGTTGTCAATAACATGACATGTTGATATATATTGTACATCAAATGTAGTATAAAGTAACATTTTTTTTTTTTTTCAAAATGGCAGGCAGCTCCAACGTCTTTATTCTCTTTAGTCTGTTAGACTGTCAGTGTTGTTAAACTGAAACCCATGATTATGATTTACTGCAGCAGCTACAACTGCTATGTAATAACGCTCACTTTTTTACTATTGCAAGGTGGTGAGGCTGAGCATTAGTGTATGAAATGGACAACTACAGACCAGGAAACAACACGGGCGATGTCTTTTACCTGACCGGATTCGCCAACCTCAGGGAGCACCGGCGCCTGCTCTCCATTCCTTTCTTTTTTCTTTTGCTTTACATGATGGCAGCGAATGCTGTTGTCACTTATGTCATTGCTAAACAGAGAAATCTGTACAAACCTATGTATGTGCTAATTGGTTCTCTTACACTTCTGAATTTCTTTTTCCCTCTATTATTTATCCCGAGGATGGTGGTTAGTTTTGCGTCAGGCAGAAATGACATCACGGCAGTAGAATGCCTCTTACAAATTTTTGTCATTCACCTGTGTGGTAGCTTCCAGACTAGTATTCTGCTTCAGATGGCCGTCGATAGGTTTTTTGCCATTTGCTGGCCGTTACGTTACCACGACATTGTCAACCTGCGAAACTCCATACTGTTTACTGCTGCACTTGCCCTGCGCAACACGGTGACTATGGTCACAATGGTGTGCTTGTTCATTCCGCTCACATTTTGCCAGTCAAATGTGATCTACCACTGCGCGTGTGTTGTAACTCTGGCGTGTGGAACTTCACTGCGTAGTTACATAGCAGGTGTCATGGCTTTCACTATCACCACCAGTGACTGCATTATCATTGCTGCGACTTACGTTGTTATTTTCATAGTCATATTTTGGAGTTCGTCAGGCGAATCCCGTCAGAAAGCCATACACACCTGTAGCACACACTTGCTAGTGATTGGCATTTCATACCTGAGTGTTGTGTGTGCTTTTATTGGGTACAAAGTGAGTGCTATCCCACCTGATATAAAGGTTGCATTGACCCTCTCATATCTCCTCATCCCAAGTTGTTTTAGTCCAGTTATTTATGGCATTAGGACGAATGAGATTAAAGTTTATATGCTCAAAATGCTGAAGTTAAATACAGTGGATTCTAAGAACACCTAGAAGGGGTACAGACACAACAAGGCAAAGGTGCCATCAAAGATGCGCATTTAGTAGATGCATTCTATTCAAACTATTCAAATTCTGTTGAAGTATTCAGAAAGCATTTTTTTTTAAGTCAGGGCTTCCTGACAAATTTATGGAAGCCCTTTACACATTTATGACTTTTTTCCCCGTCTCCTGTATTTTAGAGATTCTTGGATGTTGTCTGCTGTTTGTCTGGTTCAAAATGCCTGAATGTACACTGAAGTGTTTAAATACGCTCATGTAATAGCATTCAGTTATATTATCTTTTGAATCACTTATAGGTTAAGTACATTGCCACTGTGTAACAGATATGTAACAATTCCTGGCAAACGTGATAAAACAAACACCTCATGCTTTGACATAGGCTATGTGATCCCAAAATGACTATGGACCCAAAACAGAAATGTTAGTAACAAAATAGAAACAAAATCAATTAAACCTTGAAAATCTTGTTTTTTTAATTACTTGACATGTATTCCTTGTTTAGGCCTACCATGACTTCAGTAGGTGTGTTTATTTATCCCTGAAATTTTATCAGACATTTTGGCATTTTATATGCATTCATAAGCTCAATAAAACATTGAATTAATGTAGTTTTTGTATGGGGGTTTCAATACAACATCATCAACCTATTTTGCATTATTTACAGAATCCACATTATATTGTATTTAATTATAACACCATATTCATATTGTACAGCTGCATTGTTCTGTATGTTGTCTTAAGGTCCTATGACAAGTTAAAAAGTAATTTTATAGCCATCAAGATATAACAAATAAAATAAAATAAGAGACATAGACCTATTGTTTGTAAATGTTAAGCGCATACCACTGTCTTCTACATTCAGAACAAATTAATTGACACACAGCTTGCATCATCTCTGTGGTCTGCACACTTGTAATTGCCATTCTAATTGCAACTGTTGATGATGATAATTGGCCAGACTAATGTAGCTGTCCCTCAGTGCTAATTAAAAGGGAGGGTAATTGGTCCCGGTGCAGTAGTGGCCATGCCTCAGTAGGACTCTCTGATCCTGCTCCCTCCCTCCCTCCCTCCCTCCCTCCCTCCCAGGAATGTGACCTCACGTGTTTGCCACAGACTCTGTGATGAGGAGTTAGTCACTGCTACATGGGCCTACTGAGCCATGATTAGCAAAGGACCTGGCAATGTTAAACAAGCCACAGGCAGAAAAAGAATGAAATCAGCCAAGTTTGCAGCCAAGTCATGTATGCATTAGTAGCTTGGGCCTACTTCATCATTTTCCCCCAGTCTTCCCTTGTCAGTGCACCTGTTACACACTGTTTAGGTGGACAAATTTCCCACCTTAGTGTACATGCATTTGAAAATACACTTCAACACACTCCCTTTGCCTCATTTAATATGAATGCATTTGGTGTTGCTGGATCACTGGCTAGATTTTGGAGTCAGGTGCATTTGCTAAAAGGCAGAGATATGGTCGAAATACATTTTATAGTCAAAACAGAACATTGTAACATTGTAGCATTAGTAGTTGTCGAAATTGCACACTAAGTGGCCAGCTCTAACAATGTGCCAATGCTAAAACAAAATGGCACAGCACCAAGATAGAGGCATAGATAGGATGGATAGATAACAGGGGTTTATCATTAGGGACACTGAGGTTGGCCAAGGGGCAGTGCGCCCAGAGGACAAAAAACAAACACACTCGACAAACACATACCCTTGTAAGGGTCAATTAACCAACAAGTGAGATAACAACACGGTGGCAGGGGGCAGATAATTATCTGACGCTGGAGACCTAGCTAGCACGCAAACAGAAAGAGAGTGGAAATAATAGATAGGACAAAAACACAAACAAACAAACTTGCAAACAAGCTGAGGGAATAGGGTGGTTACATCAGTTTGGGAACACACATACGAGCAAGCGCTAAAGTAGGTTACAGCACCAAATAAACAAGACAAACAGAATAATTACATAGACAAACACAAGACAACCAGCTAAGAGTGGCAGAGAATGTCCAAGATATCAACTTACACAGACGGAGCAGCACACACATTTGTAGGCCCAGACGAGGGTACAGGTGCAGTGCAGCAGTGCCTTCATTACCTACAGAAACATAAGTTAAATCGGCACAGCCAGAACACGGGGAAGGTAGCACAGTGGTCACTAGGCCATGCGCTTCAGCCAGGCCAACACATGGCAGCATGGTCAGTAGGCCAGAATGCAAAAAAACATAGAAATGCAGAATTAAGTCGAGAAAGTCTACAGTATATACCGCCTAAATGGGGAGGAAGTTTGAAAATACTAGTGCTGCCGTAAGACCTGACCAGAGGCCTACAACACAGACGACAAGTCCACACGGTAGAGTTCAGAACATTTGTCTCCAAGACAGGAAAAGCCCCAAGACTGTGTGTGAATATATGGATATTACCTTACCCCACACCCTTACATTGAGCTCAGATACTATAGAAGTAAGCTGCCTAATACTGAAGAGCATGAGGGCTCATTCACACCAAACACTCTCCGTATACAGCGCGTGCCCGTTTTCTGTCCATATTCGTTTAGAATGCCTGTTAACAAATTAGACTATTCACACGCGTGATCTGCGCGTATTCTGTCCCTATACAAACATATTGTACGCGGTTATGTGCTGTACACGCTCAAGTCGGTTTGAATGAGCCCTGACAGGACTAAAGGTGGGCATAATCTTAACAGGAACTCTAGAGTTTCTGCAATGGCCACCATGGACCCAGTATGAGAAATTACCAAGTCCAAGTTGCCAGAGAGGATGTGGAGGAAGTAGACAATTATTCACACACATTCTTTTTATGTTGTGTCAGTATTCTCCTGGGTAGAGTTTGAGAAGACTTCAAAGTATTATTTATTCCAGAAATCTGAAACTTGAAAATATCTTGGATGCAATCTCATTAGAACTCTCACCTGTAGTATTAATAACATCAGCACAAAACGTAAGAGTGAAGTTGAAGTAGTCACCACAGACTCCTGGGGCCATCATGTTTATTATGGGATTGGTACAGATAGTGTCATCCAATTTAGCCATTTATAGATAGGATTTATAGACGGACGGACGGACGGACGGACAGATAGATAGATAGATAGATTTTATTTTTCATGATGGCAGGGCCTTTACAATAGCTCACATCATAGCTAATAGAGGTCACTTAGGTTCACATGTGAACATTATTGTATTTATTGTGATTCTGTAATGATAACAAATACAACGAATAACTGGCCAGTGAGGACTCAGAGAGTGGAGAGTAGATAGCTTGGAGTGTTTGTTGCAATGATTTTTCCACAATTTACTGCTGCGTCAGACCTATAATTGGCCCCATGGCAAGGATTGGTCAATGATGAGTTTTGTTTGTAAACAGGCTTGGTTAATTTAGCTCCTGTTGAAGCAATTAATGTATGCATATAAGGCAATGGACCTGATCAGCAAAAATAATAAAATGTATCTCTTTATCTGTATATCAGTTGTTTGTGTTTGTTTCATAGGTTTTGTATGTTATGGTGACTTTTAAGATAATCCATAATTGAGGTGAGGATCCCTGGAGGTCAAGTGAGGTCAATGGGATGTAAGGGAAGGAACATACAGCAGGCCAACTATAAGTGGTCCGTAGGGAACAGCCCAAACTATATATAAGTAGATGCCTGGCAAGACAGTGTCTTCACAGCACAAATGACCACAACGACAGTCTGGTCAAAGAGACAGACAAGAACCTTTAGGTATTGTGTAGCAGGTTCAGATGTGTAATGTCTGCATTTCAACTCGAATAGTCTGTTTTTGACATTAATATGTATTGTATGTGTAATGGTGTATTGCTTTGCTTGTTGTGATTGAATGTCATGTTTTTCTTCTAAATGTCAGTGTCACTGATGTACTTATTGTTGTGAAACCTGTAGGTAGGACCGTCAGGACTGTAAATGTGCCATGATGGGGGAAGCCGAAGGAGCCAATATTTCACATGCTGTGTTCATTTTCATTGGTTTCCCAGAGACCTATGATCACAGGGACTGGTACGCAGTGCCTGTCCTCCTGAGCTACCTGCTTCTCCTGGCAGGCAACTCCCTCCTGCTCCACGTTATCCACAGCACGGCCAGCCTTCACAGCCCCATGTACGTCCTGGTCTCCGCTCTGGCCATCGTCAACATAGTGGTTCCCACGGCCATCATCCCCAAGATGCTGCTGGCGGTCCTGTTCGACCTCAGGGAGATCACCCTGGCGGGGTGCCTGGTGCAGATGTTCGTGACGCACTTCTTCTCGTCTGTGGAGTCCACCATCCTCCTGGTCATGGCCCTTGACCGGTATGTGGCCATCTGCCATCCGCTGCGCTATGTGGAGATCGTCAACAGCGCCCTGTTCGTAAAGCTGCTCGTCTTCACCCTCGTCCGCAGCGGGTCGATCATGCTGACGCTGGTTGGCCTGGTGGCGCCCCTCAGGTTTTGTGGATCGAATGTTATCAGCCACTGCTACTGCGACCACATGGCCCTCGTTAGCCTTGCGTGCAACAGCACGGACAAAAACAGCGCCATGGGGGTGGCCGTTATAGTGTGCTTTGTCGGCATCGACATATCGCTCATATTCTTCTCCTATGTCAACATTCTGTACGTTGTCCTAAGGGCAGCTGCTGGGGAGGACAGGTGGAAAGCCTTTCACACCTGCGGTACTCACCTGATGGTCATGATGAGTTTTTACCTGGTGGGCAGTGTGACATTCCTCTCCCACAACCTTAACCTACCCCTCCCTGTGGATGTGAACACCTGCTTAGGCTTGCTCTACATCATCTTCCCTGCCAGTGTCAACCCTGTCATCTACGGGGTTCGGACTAAAGAAATAAGGCACGCCATACTGAAAATTTTCAAGGTCCAGGCCAATAAAGTGTTTGTGGTACAAGTTTCATCTGTGAGAACGTGAAACTACATGTGTGATCTGCAAAGATGAATTGGCTTTGATGGAACAGACTGAAATTTTTGCAGTTGGAATGTTGTATGAATTATTGAAATTATTTGAAATGTATTTACAACATAACATTATGTCTTGCTCTGCTCCTGCTTCACACTCCATGTACATATTCACAGGTTTCATTGATATACAACCTAAATACGGATGTAATATTGTCTGGATTTTGAATGATCTAATCTTGTTATAGTCTTACATGTTATGTTGATATGCACCATTGGCCCTTATTTTATTGTCATTGACTTGATATAACCATATGTACAGTCAGTCAAAATGGAGTATGTGGAAAACTGCATTTGTTCAGAACTCCAAATTAATATCATTGATGTATATTTTAAGGCTGTCTTTAGTGTGCGTTTTTAAACCAGTTCATGTTCCATTTTTGCTTTGTTTTCTCTTCTAGACTCTCATATCTATTGTGTCATCTTTGTACATTTCTTTTTCATGTTGCATGTACGCATGTTGGCCTGCCTGTTTGTCTGCCTGGTCATCCGTGCTATGGCTGG
Organism: Coilia nasus; assembly: GCA_027475355.1. Classification (NCBI taxonomy): domain Eukaryota; kingdom Metazoa; phylum Chordata; class Actinopteri; order Clupeiformes; family Engraulidae; genus Coilia; species Coilia nasus. The sequence continues at coordinate 9,887,030 of CM050215.1, read as the reverse complement.
TTAAAAAGAAAATATCTGTACATGTTGTAAGCACACATACTTTTAATTGAATGATGCCAAAACCTAACAGACCTAACAGATATTGTGTAATTCCAATAAAAATGTCAGTAGGCTCATTGCTAAGGAGATCAGATCCAATGTTTTCTGTGTCAGATCATGTAACTTTCTACAGGGGTCATAAATTTAATTCCAGTAAAATATCGAAGATGAAGACTTCTTGTGCTCCCTGATCTGTTTACTGTACACTGATGAGGAAACAGCATCCTCCTTTCCCACCCTCTCCTCCTCCTCATACACATCACTGCTACTGTAAACACCCATTAACAAATGCCACCATGCCACAAAACCCTCTCAGCATAGCTTCTAATTATAAACAGGCACAGGCTTCAACAACAGTCTTTAAACTTTGCCCCTGTCGAGATTACAACATTTTAAATGCCAGTGTTGATTTTAATGTCACCGTGATCTTAATGTGGCTGGCTTAATTGCAGTGTTGGTCTATAAACAGAAATGTCTGTGGAGATGTTTTGGGTATGGGGCAATGAGGGCCGTGATGTGGAACTTGTATTTGCTCTCACAATGGGGACAATGTATACATTCAGTGCTGATTATTGTAGACCGAAGAAGATGCAGTCTGTAAAGTGTATTTGTCACAAACAGCTAGTTACAGTTTTGACAGATTTCTTGTATTGTTTGGCCCACTTGTGTGAATGTGATTATGAAACTGTCAGGAAACCGGCGGTTTCTTTCACCATCATGTTGCAGTCATCAATGCATGCATGCAATATACTTCTTCAAAATCGCATCATTTTACATGAGAGTTTAAATTGTTAGATGCTAGATTTTGACAGGAATTGTAAAGGAAATACCATCTGCAGCTGTAGTGGGGCAAAGGTTTCGCAAAGCTTCAGGGTAAAAATTCTCTGGATATGCTAATATACCGTCTTAGTTGACACCATATAATTACTGGCACTCTGCTAAACTGGGCTACTGCAATTGCACAGCACATTAGCAGATAGGTGGTTTCATTTGAGATAACTGAACACAGTGTCTTCAAGAGTGCGGTAGAAACCTAAAACAAGAGGTATGTATATATGGGAAGAAATGCATAGGGTTTGTGCACGACACAAGATTAAGAGGCCCAAGGAGTAGTTGTTGCTAGTAGTTGTAGCTGTGTGTTCTCATTAAACCCAGACATTTGGTTATCTATTCAATCCACCCAAAAAAGATTGCATGTTTTGATTTGTTTGTACACCCAGGTGAATTCTGTTCCTCATCAAAGGAGAAAACAAGCTCAGCGTTCAGTTGCTAGCCCACAGCTATTGTTTACCAGTGTTTAGTCAACACCGCAAATTCGTCTGGAGTGCCGCGAGGCTCCATGCAAAGCAAAGCTGTCCAGAGGGAGAGCGGCCTCTCTCTCACCAGGTCAGCAGCCAATTAAATTACAGTTGCACAAAAAAAGACAACAGTAAATGGAAAGATTTAATTGGTCACCAAGGACGCTAGCTCGCATCATTAACAGACAACTAAGGAAAACAGCGTGGGTGATGCGAAAGAAGAGATTTTAATTGAGAATGAAATGACTCATCCTGCCCTCCCTAACTGATCTTGTGCCTTGTGGGGGGAACACGTTTTACTAAAAGTAACAGTGAGTGCCATATAAGTGCTATTTTGGGATATAATTGAGAGAAAAACAAGTGCCATAACACAACAATGTACAGGATAGACACATTTTTATTATTAAAGATACAGTTCAACATAATATCTTCTACACCCTCACCTGAAACTTGTATGGTTAATAATAATAATAATAATAATAATAATAATAATAATAATAATAATAATAATAATAATAATAATAATAATGTCAGTGTAATGGTCAAATAATATTCATTCATCAATAAATACTTAATAGCCCCTCTTATAATTTTTTACTTATCTAAGATATGACCGAAATTCGTTTTGAAGGGTTGGTTGGAATGATTACTTCACAGTCAATATGACTTTTGACATATAACACAATAACCAAAAAGCAGCATGTCTAAAAGTAATATGACATTTAATATTTATCATGAAAAGAAAAAAGACTGTAAGACTGCATTGTCATAGTAAAACCTTTACAAAAAAATTCAAAAATATTGGAAAAGCATGAATCCTATTCACAAAAACGTACAAAGTATCGACGTCTCATGCATGAAATCAAGGCCACTCCTTTCTTAATAGGTAATATAGCTTAATTTTAGTGTCTGATAAGGCTCTTTCATCTCTCTACAATACAGTGTTAGCCAGGAGAATAAACGACAACACTGAACAGAGGCTGTTCTCGTGATTTTAGAAAAGCTGTGAAGATAAAACTACACAAGCTCTGAATACAGGTTTGGCTATTTGCTGCCTATTAAAATCCATTAGTGTTTATAAATTAAACGTAATGTTCCACCTTCATTTAAAATAAATTGACACTTGATTGTAGTTTGGCATGGAGGCATGGCATTCATAGTTTATGCCTCACGCAGGAGAAGGTCATGTGAATGCAAAAGGGATTCATATTGTGTGTGCATATCAGCGCTACGTTTGGGAAGGCTTTTCACAACGGAGGGTATAGAACAGTCTCAAACGATCTCTCTCTCTCTCTCTCTCTCTCTCTCTCTCGATAATCAAACATTTACTACCAAGTTGTCACATCTGATGTAAGGCGAAATGAAATATTTATAGGTACTTCTAAATAGTTCTCCACATGTTACCCCTATGCCCTAACCCCTTTATTGGTACACTTGGGGGGCCAGTTTCACTAAAGATGTACGTGCGTAAGCTTGATGTCACCCACAAACAAATGCAAACTGATTTACCAACGCTGTGCAATGAATACTGAGGATCCCTCAAATGTGCAGGACAATGCATGTTGTCCATTTAGTACATATGCCTTGATGAATATGCAAGTTGGGGCATTTCTCTCCATGGTTGAAGAACACTTGGAGGAGAACATGCAAATAGCTCAACTCAGCATGCTTCTTGTGCCTGAAAACAAGTTCCTGAAAGCCTGAAAACAAATGTAGGTAGCTGTACAAATGGCATCTTTATTTAATATGCTAGAAAGGAATGTGCCACTTGGCCAAACACTGGGTATTTTGGGATACTGTTGTTGCAAGGAGGAAACAGATTACGTAGAGAAAGATTTATTTCTATACAGGTTAAGATGATGGAAGGAAATATGCATAATCTGGACTATTGAAATGCCTTTGCTGGACTATTCAAACTCCTTTTTGAAGCTGGTGGGAGAACTACGATCTGATTTGGATCTGGTAACAAGAATGAGTCGTGCAATAATCCTATTCCGCACCCTTTACATAGGACCATAGTAAACCTGGCCCTTTGTAATTTTCCCTGATGGAAGGTGCATTCGGCAGCTCGTACTGAATTTGGCAGTGGTGGTGACAATGGTGATAAGGTTTATGAGAGGGAAATACAGATGTGATGGCTTAAATGTATCATCTTTGCCCTGTTGGTACTTTACTCATTCCTACTGTTACAAAGTTTGCAACGAAACAAAATCTAACAAAATACAAAAAAAAACAAAAAAAAAAACATGTATTACAAAGTGATGTTTTTTTCAAGGCATGCTTCCACTCCAGTTATATTTAGCCACGATGGTAAAGATCTCATTTGAGTGACCCTTATACAGTAGGAAATCCCAGATGCCTAGAAAGTGGCCTAAAGTTGCCTATGCACAGAAATCTTTCTCTCTACCTGGCACCTGGCAACCAACACTGACGTCTAGGTTGCACAAGTAGCAAACACGTAGAGCTTTTTTTTTGTTTTTCTAATGCTTGTCCCAGCTGTATGGAAAGACGAATGTGAACAAGAAACACGATGATGGCACCACTGAGTGTGTGTGTGTGTGTTTGTTTTCTTTCTCTCCTTCTCTCTTGCTCTCTGGGTTTTCGTTTGTAAAGGGGGCTTCCTCGCTCCAGGTTTGTCAGGCCTCAGTAGATTCCCAAGAAAAAGAAACACCACCGCCTCAGGAGAATGGTCATCAACGCCGTGCCACTCCACTCCGCTCCTCTCCGCTCACCACTTATCTGTCGTTCAAGCGGGGCGAGTCTGTGCCCTCCTCGTCCTCGTCCTTCTCGTCCTTCACCCCGATAAGCCGCTGTCGAGCAAAGTCCTCAAAGATAATGTCGTCATCACTGTGAGAAACAGGAAAACAGAGGAAGGCAGAGAATTTTTTATTTTTATTTTTTTGCTACAGCCATCAAATGAATTTGAAACCATCTGCAGAAGTAATTTCAAGCCTTCACAAAATAAAGTATTTGAGAGTTGGAACATATGAAGGGCAGAGTAGTCCATCTCTGGTTCAGACGTCTTGCTAAGTTTTACCTGATAAGTTTACACAAAGAAAACAACACCATATTATTAAGCCAAATACTACTTCAAAAACTACACACTACTTTGGAGCTAAAGTTTGAGGATACAGTCTTCTGTACCATGCTATCAAAAGCCAAACAGAATATAGAGCTTGACATCGGGTACCAATGCTTGTTGGGAATAGTTTATATAGGTGTGCTGTAAGTAACCATGTTAAAAGGGCCCATTAGATCCCGTTGCGCTTCAGTGAGACCAGACACCCTGTCACCTCCTATTTGTGTAGTCCACCATCAGTTATGGGCGCGTGCGTGCGCGTGCACACACACACACACACACACACACACACACACACACACACACACACACACACACACACACACACACCTGGGGCTGTAAGTAGGGGACCAGGGTGCTTCGCTCTGATGGGGCCCATATCAAGTGAACAGGAAGCAGCCTAGGCTGAATAATTCATAACTGGGCTTCATAATTGGGCTTTATAGCTGGTTAATATGTGTATTTGAAGGGGAGTCAGTACAGGTGTGTGTGTGAGTCTGGATGTGTGTGCGCTTATGTGGTTTTTGGTCTCATACTGTGCGTACGTGTGTGTGTGGGTGTGTGCGTGTGTGTGTGTGTGTGTGTGTGTGTGTGAGTGCGTAAGTACAGTATGTCTTGGTCTGTCACTGTGAATGTCTGTCTGTTTTACTGTGTCTCTCACTCCATGTGTGTATGGGTGTGTATATGTCATTCTTGTGTGAAAGAGTGCGTATGCCGTGTGCGTGTGTGCAAGTGTTTCACTGTGAATGTCTGTGTCTTTCACTTTGTGCGTGTGCCTTGTGTGTCTGTATGTGTGTGTGTCTATCTGTCGTGTGTGTGTGTGTGTGTGTCTATCTGTCTCAATCTGTGTATGCGTGTGTGTCTGTATGTGTCTGTCTGTCTCGCTCAATCTGTGTATGTGTGTGTGTGTGTGTGTGTGTGTGTGTGTGTGTGTGTGTGCTGCTGTGTGTGTAGTGGAGGTGTGAAAGCCAGGGGAGCGTGTGCCTGGGGAGGCAGCTGACTGCATTATTGATGGGCCACAGCTCTGGCACAGGCTCTGGGCAAACTCCACAGAGGACTAAACACAGCGGAGGCAACACAAACAGCAGCGGCTCTTACTTTGTGTCGAATTCTATCAAGTTGGTGTCGATGGGAGCGTCGCTCTCTGGAGCTGTGGCAGGTACAAAACAGAAGTAGGGGAATCAAGAAACAAACCAAAAAAAAAAAAATTGTAGCACTTATTAAGCTTTCAGATGATTCTCCCTCCAGATCTCCAGATCTGCATGTTGTCACAGCATACAGAGACTGAAGGAGAAGAGGATGAGAAGAGTCAGGATAAAGGGGCCTACCATCTCTGTAGAAAGATTCCTCGATTGGTTTTGGGTGCATTAACGTGAAGGGCAACTCCACTGCAACGTCACTGTAAGGCAAAAACCAAAAATATGGATCCAGGCCAGTGCCTTAGGATAGGAGCAGGCTTCAGTCTATCTATTTATGTTACTGGAAGAGCACTGGGCAAATATTTGGTAAAATAACAACAAGGGGAGGAGGCAAAAAAAAAACCTATACATATTGAACTGTTTTATTTCCGAAAAAAATCAGCTATGTTTAATTCCTTTAGAAAATGTGGGATTTTTTTTTTGGCAAATAAAATAAGCAGACACCTTAACACATTTTGAGGAAATAAAAATACTTTTCAGAACCACAGTGGCCTCCTTCCCTTGTTTCTATAGATTATAAAACACGATGGACTCACCTTGCGGCAAGATCTCCCAGCAGTCTGTGAACATCAAAACAGATGAGTTAGAGCTCTTGTAATGTTTCCTTGTACATATTGACTTGAGGAGTGTAACAGTAGAGTTTAAATATTCTCACCTTACTAAATACTGACGTTTATAAACAGACATGCATGCAGGCAGTGAAACAGAGCTGAAGCAGTATCAGAAGCAGTTAAGGTCTCATAACACTTAAACACCAATAGCTTACACTGTAGAATTGTGACTCAGTAGCCATATGTACAAATGTCATCCACAGGTTACTCAGACATATCTGATTCCCACCTGTTCATATGGCCATCGTTATTCCCACCGGTTCATATTACACTATTTATTTGTACATAATTCACTACGAACTACACTGTAATAAACTGTATATTATACTATGTTGTATATTAGTAACCCTGTATTTATACATGTGTAATGATAAAGTTGAGTCTTATCTAATCTAATATCTACACAGTAAAAAAACAAAAAAAAACAAACACACAGACAAACAAGTGTGCCTACCCGCCTCTGGACACCACCAGCTTGACTTTGACTTTGTACGAGACGATAATACCCAGGATCTCCTTGTTGGCCCCTTCTTTCAACCTGCCGAGGGAGATAAGAAAAATTGAAATTATAATGATAAGTCCCAGTGTCTGGTAATATCGTGGCCTCCCACGGGTCACAGGGAGACATACTGAATTAGTTTGCCAACGTCAGAGTGGTAGAGAAATACTGTGACTGACACAAAGGAAGCACTTTCTTGCATTCCATATGAAACGTTAAAATAAAGAAACAACATTGCAATATAGTAAATCCTTCAGTGCTACTATGCTAGTTGTCTGATTTATGGTGATTAAAACTGGCCATACCCACTGACAGAAAGTGTAGCCTACATACAGCTCTGGAAATAAATTAAGAGAACACTGTAAAAATATCAGTTTCTCTGATTTAACTATGTATAGGTATATGTGTGAGAAAGTGAACATTTTTGTTTTATTCTGTAAATTACTGACAACATTTCTCCCAAGTTCCAAATTTGACACTGTCACTGGAAAGGAATGGCTGTCATACATGAAGAGATGCTGATTTTAGAAACATTTGCAGTGGTCTCTTAATTTTTTCCAGAGCTGTATGTGACATACCAACATACTGGGATATCATGTCAGGAAAATATTGGGGTATGAAAGATCGGATACCGCCCAAGCCTACTGCATATATTATAGTGTATCTGGTAGAGGCCTTTGGGGCAGAGCCTGTGGTGTGCTCACAGTGTGCTGGAGGCCAGGTTGGTGTCCTCGTGTTTCAGCTTCCCGTCCAGGGCCAGGCCCCTCTTCTCCCGATTGTTGGCCAGGAAGGGCGTGAGGGTGTAGACCTTACAGAACGTGGCACTCGGAGCCACTATGTCACTGTCAGATGAAGAGGAAAAAAAAGCTGAATGCACATTGACAAAAAACAAGGTGGATGAGCATTGAACGCACAGAGAAGGACTTCAAGGACAATTGATTTTAAGCAGAGACGATTCAAGACCCAGTTGAAGCCCCAAGCAAAAAAAAAAAAAAAACACCACTTTCACCAGGGGCGCCGCTAGAAATTGTGGGCCCCCCCCTGAAAGAGAATAATTTTGGCTCCCACCTCAACCATATCATAGTCCTCTGTGGGCCCCTGTGAAGCTCTGGGTCCCCTGAATCATCCTCACCTACCCCCCTTTAGTGCCACCCCTGACTCACTGCAAGCTGCATTGTACTGTAGTTGCACTGTAGTTTAAAGGTTGCCAGGCCTCCAAGGCCCTTGAGTGGCCTAAGGGCCCCAAGCCTGGTTGCCTGTTGGCTAGTAGCTACGCCTCTGATTTTTAGGTGGTGGCAAATTCATTTATGCAGCTACATTATTAGAAAATAGTTTTCTATTTTGCTGTTGTTATTGTTTACCTGTTGACTCAACTGAGTTATGTCATGCTCAGCATGTACTACGTCACATGACTGAGTAAAGTACCTGTTTGTGCAGCTAGTAAGGTACTCACTCTGACTCCTCTGTTGCGACTGGGCACTTGTACTGGGCAGTGTTGAACAGACATATGTCGGCATACTGACGCACTAAGGAGGGAAAAAAGTCATCCTTTTCAGCGGAAATGCCCATCTTTGAATCAGAACATCTTCACAAAAAAGAAGCCTGTGTAACATACCTGAAATCTTCATTTTCTTCACTGTCTTGTTTGTGTTGTTTGTGACGTGGACATTGACACTTATGGGCTCGCCATGGTAATAAATCTAAAGTGGAAACCATAGGAAGGAAATAGCTGTCAGTCTTGTATGTGTGCTTTAAAGGGAACCCCATTCACCATTTTCACTATTCATAACATTTATTTTGGGATTGGGGTAAAACGGATCACACTTTGATGATGCAGAACACAGTGTTATACCATAAATCTCTATCAGTTTTAAACATATTGTCATTGGTAAGATACTATTTACTGATTGGTTATGACAGCAGTAGTGTCCCACTGTTACAAGACTGAAAATAAACTTTTTTTTCCACACTGTATAAGGACTGCAGTTAAAAAGATGAGGAAAAATTGCTGAAACTGCAATACAGCATTTTTGGGCATGAGAACAGTGTTGTCGGTGCACTAAAGCAACTCCCCCTGGCTTGTACGTGAGGTTTTAGTTACTCTGCATGCTATTTGCTTATACAAAAGGTATGTAACAGCATAACGGGCTGAAAAACAAAACAAAACAGAAAGCAATCAGCATACATGTCCTTCTTCTAGATCAGTTCAAACGACTGTGGTGCTTTCAGTCATTAAACATTTACATAAATAGTTGCAGTTGTGGTTATGATGATGCCACTGACGTGCAGCCCCCTTAGAAGGCTCCGATGGCATGTTTTATTTAGTTTCCTGCTATCTCACAGTCACACACACACACACAGATACTCTTACTGCTTACGGAGAGGCCCAAAATGGGGACACAGCTAGTTTAGCAGGCACGCAAACATCCCAGTCCAGAGCCCCCCAAAATCATGCCTTATTGTGCCCCATTACAGTGATGTTACATGGGCCAACTTTTGTAAAAGCAATATTGCTGGGCAACAATACTAACAAATAATAACTCCATGGAAAAATGGGCATGGACACAAAATGCAGAAACTGAGAAAATGTAATTTACAAGTTTGATTTTAAAATACTTCTAGCTCGAGACTATGCTCATTTATTTGAAGGACTGCCTTTGAAAAGCTGGTGTTTTAATACAGCTATTGATAGGGGGAGTAACTTGAAAAATGTAATTTTGTGATTATGCCCATTTTCCTGTGTGTTCCTCCTGAACTGTTACTTGGGCACCTCCACACTGATATTAGGCAACACCATTTTATCAGGACAGCATACAGTAAATTATCAGCAGGCAACTTGTCATGATCATTCAATCTGAACATAAAGTGCCCATTACAGTATATTGTGGTAAAACCTGCACTTTTTTTCTCTCCCCTCAGTTCAGTGAATGTTGTATGAATGCAGATGTGTGCAATATGTTTGATCTGTTTTGTAGTGTGTATTATGTGTATGCTACTGGGCACCTTAATGTCCTTCAGGATCAAGTAACTCTACTCTACTCTACTCTACTCTACTCTACTCTACTCTACTCTACTTCAGGCTCTCAATGTACTGCAACACAAATATGTAATAAATGCCAGACATTCTGTATATTGGCTAATATCTGTCCTCTGATGATTGCCCGAAAATTACAATTTATCCACAGATTTATTTGAAAGAAAACAACAAAAAGCAACAACCAACTTGAAAATGGCCAAACTGGCATGTATAAATGCATCTGGTTGGAATGTGTTTCTCTGATTGTGATTCTTTCAGGTGACCAGCAGGGGGCACCCTACCTCCTTGTCCAGAGAGGCCTCCAAGTGAAGGGGCTTGTCGGACATGAGGAATTGTCGCGTGGTCTCTGCCATAGGCTGGGGACCTGGCTTCTCCGGGGCATACTGCACCTTCCTGATCACGAGGCGCACAGAGTTCCTGCAGCACACACACACACACACACACACACACACACACACACACACACACACACACACACACACACACACACACACAGTAGGCTTTAGGTGTGGTCAGTGTTCTTGGTAGGTCAAGAGAACAGCACGACTGATAAGGCTTTAGATGATGACCTCCATCTGTTAAGTCATCCAACCCCCTTTTTTTATTTTAGTAAATCTGCGTCCACATCATAAAGGTTTAAGCTTTAACACACATTAAAGATGCTCTCTATAAAAATCTAAGCTCTAATGCACACATCAAAGATGCCTGTGATTTAATAGCTACTGTGCTGGTTTGTGAATACATTTATGCTGTAACAGCATGCAGCAACTCTTACCTCAGTATGCTATACTATGATATTTATGTATTCTAAATGGCACTGTGGGCCCACTGCTACATCATATTCATGACTGTGCCCGGCCAGTAATGCAAATGTACCATCTAATCACTTTCAAGAAGAATTTCATGCTCTCATATAACATTCAGGGGCTGTAGTCCAATCCCATCATATGCAATCAGGCCTGAGCTAGTAAAGCTAACATGCTAATTAAAAATCAAACATTCTCAAGGCCAGACACAATCTCACTGAGTAATTTTTGTGGCACAAACATCCAGGCTCTGGTGTGGACAGTGAACACAGACAAATCACAAACACACATACATAAACATTCTCTCTCTCTCTCTCTCTCTCTCTCTCTCTCTCTCGCTCTCTCCTCCATTATGTTCTCGCTCTTTCAAACATCATTAGAAAGCAAGTCATGCGTTTCAATTTGTATACTCACAAAAAAACTGTGACAGATGTTGAGGGAATTTTTAATATTAAAATCCCCCTACAGTCAGGGTGGTAAGAAGATAACTGTACCGTTTGTGGATTTTCTCCTCGACGTTCTCTGCGCAAAAGGCTTTGACTTCAAAGTCCACCCCGCAGGCCTTAGCAAGAAGCGAAGAAAGAGAGACGTCACTTCAGTGAAGAGCGGCAAACATTCTGCTGTGGGATTACACGGCTAAGGCCCCGCATGCTAACCAGTCTAAGCGCGCCCACAGTTTCATCACGTGTCACTGGTCGACAGAGGCGGTAAACTGGCTTGAGAAAATTAAACTCCTGTCAGTTATTTCCCGATGCCTTTGCTTTTAACACAGATGATTTCACTAATTAGCTCATCTGCCTGGCTAAAGACCTGTGCTAATTAGAATCGCTAAATTGGTTGGAACAAATATGTGGCAGGACTGTTACTTTCTGAACCTGGGATCACGTCCGCCTCCGCAGGTCGGTAAGGATGATAGGAGTTACCTTCCCTGTGTCCTCTGGGCCTGGCTGTAGGGTGACTGAGCAGGGCAGGTTGGGAGGAATCTGTTAATGAAGCAGAATCAGAATCACAGTGAACAACAGGCCAGGAATTTGTATTGGTGCAGGTGCATTATAGATAACATAAAGATAACATAAAGATAACATAAAAAGATACAAAAAGATACAAAGAAAAGCAAGTACTCAAAATAGAGAAAATTAAATAGTAATTGAAATGGAAAAAGTCTAGGAAAAGAATATAAACATATATGAACATATAGCTATATAGAGAAATATATTTACAAGTGTGATATTGTGCAGTGAGGAAAAATGCATGAACTATATTTGAAGTGCAGCATCGCCGTATATGTGGCCTCAAAACACAGTACCGGGGGCAACCAGATCAGATTAAAAATTAAAACCGATGCTGAGATAAAATTCAACACGATGAAAAACCATCTCAGATGAAATCCAACACTGTGTTTGGGTGAAAAACTACCACAGATGAAAACCAGCACTGCAGTTTAGGTGAAAAAATACCTTAGACAAAATCCAACATTGTTTTATGCTGAAAAAATGCCTCAAATGAAATCTAATACTTTGTTTGGATGAAAGCCAAGAGATAAGAGGGAATTGGGGAACGGATACAGCTAAGGTCTGTGCCAGATTTACTCCACAGACACCTGTTATCTGAGACATTTCAAAACAATAATAAAGACTAGAACTGGTGCTAATATAATAAAATGGATGAGTTTAGGGATATTAAAGACTTTATCCTTGACACATTGTGAGTCACCTCTAAATGACTGCATCAGAAAAAAGCAATTACAGAAATGGAAAGAAACATTGAAAGAGATGAATGGAAGAAAATAAACTTATTTCAACAGAAGACTCAAATGAAATGACTCAAATGTTCCAGATGCAAAGAGAAGAATAAGGAGTACTTCTTAATCAAGGCATCTTATTTTTTATTTACCAATAAAACACACACATATACTTGTTTTTCTATGCTTGTAAGGACCTTCTATTGACTCCCATTCATATCTAACTAAAGAATGCTTCACTGTGCCCAGACATTCCAAAACAATCCCTAACCCTAACCTGTCAGTAAAGAAATATTTTTGCACTTTTACTTTTTTCAATAACAACAAAATGGCTAAGAAAACACTGTTGTGAGGTTGTAAGGACCATCATAATGTCCTCACAAGTCCATTTTTTTAGTTTTCCTATCGTTGTGAGGACATTTGGCTCTCACAACCATAGAAATACATGACCAAACACACACACACACACACACAAAGAAGAAGAGCAGAGGACACAGTACCTCGAAGGTGAAAGGATAAGCGTGCTCGCCAAGCTTCTTGATCAGGCGCTCCTGCAGGCGAGTCAGGCTTTTTTTTTCCTCGGGCACCGGGGGGAATGCCTGGATGTTGGCCACAAAGAGGTCCTTTCGGAACGTCAGGCCCAGAACATCCAGATCCTCGCGGCCGTAGCGGAAGGCACACGTCAGCGTAACAAACACTGAGGGGGGATGAGTGGTGTGTGTGTGTGTGTGTGTGTGTGTGAGGAGTAAAGAGGGGTGGGTGGGGGGTGCACAGAGAGAGATAGAGGGAGAGGGCACAGACAGAGAGGACTGTGAGAAAGTCTTCTTTACATAATGGAGCGTGACATGAAGGACAACATCCCCAGCTCATATTAATATGGAGATCACTCCAGCACTGCAGTGGCGCTCTGGGGTGCATGACGGAGATGGAGTCAGGAGCATTGGGGGGTGGGGGGGTGGGAATTAAGGCTCTGAACAAGAGCTCAATCAGATGTCAAATGAGGATTTAATTTTTTTTTTCTTTCCTACCTTTCCTTTCCTTCAAATACTCCGGGTCGATTAACACAACACCATCTGGAAAGACAAAGTAAAATCAAACCCTTTTGAGGCATTTGACATGTATTTTATTCTTTATTGGTTGTGGCATGCATAAAGGTGCTATATGCCAGACATTTGTGGTAAGTAATCGTAAAGTGGTCCTGATATGTCAGAAAATATTAAAGAAAACATGTGAAATTAAAACAGTGATTACACTGACATCAACAGCTGAAATATTTGCATGTTAAAACCTAAATTACAGCCCATAAATTCATTATCATGTTGTGTTTTGCCTCTTGGCTCTAGAGAGGGAGCAGTGCTTACCAGTTTTGGCCACAGCCATACATAAAGCACCTTAAAGATTATAAGAACCAGATGGTGACAGTATCCACACCACTGGCCACAGTGTCCAGTTATGGCTATATCATATTATAGCACAGTTATACAGTTATAGGCGTGATCTAATAGGAATGTATAATGTGTAATCATGCCCCATGCTAGTGTACATACCAACTGGCTCTACAAGGTCCACATGGTCAACAAAGTCCCTCTTCCCAAGGTAAACTGTGAGCTTTAAAAAGATAACAGAGATGTCAAAAACATACTCGAAAACATAATTTTTTTATTAGATATAAAACGTACTTCATTTTGGATAACTCCATGAAAGTTCACCCTTTTGAAAACGCCCTGGATATGATGAGGTAAAGTGTGTTCGATATTTAGCCCCAACAATGCTGCCTGCAGTTCTCCCTGCTCAGTGGCTTAAGCTCCTCCTGTGTCTGGGTGCCTGGCCAAGCACTTCAGTCGGCTCCAATAATCGGGATTGGTCTGAGTCTGTCGTATAGATGGGCCTTCTCTACTGCCTCTCAATATTGTCAGCATTAAGTTGTAGGGGGGGATGTTAGTTTGACTCTGGAGAGGTCTATATTCTAGGGCTAACTTAAACACATACACACTCACACACAGACTCTCTCTCTCTCTCAATCACTGTCTGTCACACACACACACACACACACACACACACACACAGACATGAGCACGCGCACGCACACACACACACACACACACACACACACACACACACACACACACACACACACACTTATCCACCATTTAATCTCACACACAGGCACCTCCCAAACATGCTACAAAAGACTGACCTTACTCATGCACACTTATATAAGCACATTATGAGACACGCACACAAACATACATTTTCTGGCTTCATTCATTCTCATACACACACATACACACGCACGCACGCACGCACACACAAACACACACACACGGCTCTTTCATATTCTCCTCACGGCCACTTCCTGTTCAACAACCCCAATGCACGCTGCCTCAGGCCCCCATCGCCTGGCCACCAGAGCGACGGATCCGAGCGTGACAGCGAGATCCGACATGACACTAGTCTACACAACGCTTTTCGCCTGGCTCTCTGCTCCTCTCTGCTCTGCCCTCCTCTCTGTCCTCTTAGCTCCCATGGGCGTCTGGAGACAGCTCATCGCCCTGCCCGATGCAGCGTGCCACACTCCAAACGAGCACTGCTTCGATCTGTCAGCAGGTCGAAGAGGCACAAGGGCGTCTGCGTGAGAACACAAACCTCGGCGCCTCTCCCTGTAGTGTCCTACCCGACATGTGAGCGGACTCTAACTCTTTCTGCCTCTCATCTCCTCTCCTCTCCTCTGTGGTCTGCTCTTCTAAGGACTCTGACTTTGAAGCGGCTGCACCTGGGGCCTGGTGTTGAATCTCTGGTATCGATCGATTCTCGAGACCAGGGGGGTTTAATTAGAAAGGGCAATTTTGATGGCTGAATGGAGTGTGCTGATGCAGGCTCGTTTTCATCCCCGTTTCTGACACTAAAACGCATTAGCTCTGTACTACATGGGCCATTCAGCTCACCTCTGTTATCAGAGTGGGGGTTGTTGACCTTTAAAGATTAACACAAAAGAGTTGAGAATATTACCTTGCCATTGGGACTCGCTTTCTTGAACACCCTGAAAAGCAAATGGGAAAAAGGACAATGAATCCAACGGGACCACGCTTCACATTTCAGACAAAAAAAAAAAAAAACAGGTCAATGACAGCACATTAACTCATGTCAGATGGCACCTTGTTACAAGGACAACTGGGCTCTGCTCTGGTATACTGTATATCCACAGCATCAGGCAGATATCTGTCCCAGAATCATCTAAATATCAGACTGTGTTCTAAACCACCATTCAAGGATACTCTTTGTTTCAGGAGAGACACACAAAGATATAAACAAAACAGAACAAAAAAATCCTTCAGGGGGTATTCCAAGAAGATGATTTAGTGACTGACCCAGATAGGTTACAAGAGTTCAATCAAAGCATGCCCATCCCAAATAAATATTAAGAGCAGGACTAAAGGACAGTCGACATATGTAGAAGAGAAAAAGTCCGCTCAACCAGGTTTATACTCTGAGGAAGGGTGAGTAAGGCCGAAGTATAAAGTAAGTATAAAGTAAAAACAACTTGGGAACATAAACCAGGTTGAGCGGACTTTTTCTTTTCTAACGATGACCCAGGTAGGTTAACTCCTAATAGAAGAGTCTTATGGCTTCATTCTCGTGGTAAAAACAAAACCACAGAGCTCATATGTTAGAGGGTTACCACTTGCTCCGAGTTAACACACTCAGGTAAGTTACGAAACCTGCTTTCTGGAATACCGCTCAGGTGTGGAGGGAGAAAGTTGTTATATGAATGAATAAATTGTTCCCAAAGCGGTTTAGCCATCATCATTCCTCAGCTAGAGCTACAGTAGAGGACTCCACTAAGGGCAGGGAAGTGGCTGGATGGAGTCTCCCGAAAGACCGGGGAAGAATTTACTGCTTCAGTGGCACAGGAACAATCCCAAATCTGGAAATGACCCCTTTGCAAATCAGGGCCATCAGTTACCGTGGCAAGAGCCTTTGCAAAACAAGCCTGGGGCTAAAATGAAACCATAAAGCATTCACTGTGTCAAAGGTTGTAAACATAAATGCTTTAAGACACATAAAAGCTCACTTTGGAAATAAAGCAAGCACGAGTTTAAATTAGAGAGTGTATGTTTTTAGGTTTAATGATGGTTGGACTGGACTACTCTGTGGAAGGAGACCTCGCTCTCTCTTGTTTCTCTCTCTCTCTCTCTCTCTCTCTCTCTCTCTCTCTCTCTCCCTCTGTCTCACTCCCTCTTTTTCTCCGTCTGTAAAACACAGACAGAAACCATTACAAATTGAATGCCAAGAAGTAATGAGTATGTACCGTCAGAGCTGAGATGGCAACAGAGCGGTTGCCATAGACATTTACATAATGCAGCGTAATGATAAGAATGATAACAATATTATAGTGGTTGCTTTATTCTGTACTATAAATATCAATCCATGGCCATAATTTTGTAATTTTTGTATAAGGCTTCTCTCCTGCCCAAGTACACAGTGGTTAATATCCTCTCTGAAGAGTTCAGACCATTAGGATCTTATTGTTCTAGTGTCCAGCAGCATATAATGACCAGGAAACCAAGCCCACTCACAAACTTCAGAAATCCACAGAGTGACCACAAAACTAATCCATTAAGTCTCTCTCACCATCTCTCTCTCTCTCTCTCTCTCTCTCTCTCTCTCTATGTCATCAATGCACACACAAGTATTATACAAACATACACGCACACGCACAAAAATACACACATGCACTCACAGACACACCGACACACACATGCACACACACACACATATACACACACACTGTTATTGAACAGCTCCATCCACATTAAAACACACTTGCTATGCTAAGCTATGTTTTCTTTTTTTTTAAGATCTTCACATGAGAGCTTAGGGCATCCCACTAGTGTGTCCATGATTAAATAGAGCGTCATGTGGAGGAGTGTGTGTGTGTGTGCCTTTTTAATTGCCTTCCTCCTGTTAACATTATAACAGCTTGCCTGGAGGCAGCAGGCCTCTGGGTGTGGGAGGACAATAACACCAACACCAACACCAACGCCATGCACTCCAGCAGAGTGCGGACGCAGAGCACACACACACACACACACACACACACACACACACACACACACACACACACACACACACACACACACACACACACACACACACACACACACACACAAGGGCGACACTATCTCATCTTTAGGAGAGGGGTTGTGGAGAAACACCAACACTCACTGGACAGAGGCCAGCTGAAAAATCGTGGCTGCTAAGTGTGTCATAGCTTGTCATGTTTTAAAAATAAAAATGTTTTACAGTTACTTACTAAATAGACACTTGTTGCATGCCAATCATTAATGGCTCTTACTGCAATGGATTTAAATGAGACCTGTTGCAACATTTTTACGCTGTTATAAACAGTGTGTAGTCAATTGATGTAATGCAGACTAATGGGGATCTACTGTGAAATAAAATTTATATTTACTCGTTCAGTAGCTCATGCATATATAATTATAAGTAATGACTTCACAAATCATTTGCATTTGCAGATAAGTAGAAAGAGAGTTTGGATGTATTTGTTCGTGTGTGTGTATGTGTGTGTGTGTGTGTGTGTGTGTACACAAACAATGTCTACAGAAAATAATAGCACACATTACCAAACCAAAGGAGAGAGTGGAGCACACACACACATACACACACCCTTCTCATACTGCTCTTAGGCCTCTGCTTAATGGCACCCAGCATAGTTAAATAGCCTCCCCATCCATCAGACTCCAGCGCCGTTATAAATCAGCCCACACTCTCTCAAGGCCCTCAGTGGCCCAGAACTCTTCCTCCTCCTCCTCCTCCTCCTCCTTCTCCTCTTCCTCTCTCTAATAAGAGCAGCATCCTCATCAGGCCTGCTGCACCCTACTGATAAACTACTGATGACTTCCTAACACATGGCCATTTAGCCTGGCTGTTGTGTGAGTATCCGTGTGAGATGTTTTGGAAAGACAAGCCAATTATTACAGGAAATGTACACAAGGCCTAATAGCTACTGTGAGTCTTCCTCCACACAATACAGTGTAAGATTATAGATAGGACCACTAGTGTGAGTCTTCCACCACACAATATAAGATTATAGATAGGACCTTGGGTCTTTGTGTCTATGGCCACACTCTTCATTGCACTTTATGGCTGGTAGAATAAGGCCAATAGGCTACATGAATTTGTCAGAGTAAAATTCCAGTCAGTCTGTGGGAAGGGTGGGGGTGGCTGTGGTTGGTACTTTAGCTCTGCTCTCAGACAGTGTGCCTGACTGTCAATGATGAGCACTCTGAATCTGAGTCTGAGTTCAATGAATAATGAATTCAACACATCTAGCAATCATGAGCTATTGACTCCAATTCTCCAAAACATCTCATCTGCATTAGTCAGAGGGCCGTGGGTTTGTAAGTGTGACACACTCGATTAGCCCCTGGCTAACAGAGCCCTTAGCTTGCGTGCTTGTGTTCGTGCATGCTTGTGTCCACTCGTTGATCACCCTTTTCAGCATTTCTGGTCAAAGTCACCATGGAGCCTCTGGCAGGCATTGGGTGCAGCACGGCACAGGCAGGAATTAATTCAGGGCAAGGGGGTGGGTGCATCTGCGTGCTTACTCCTATTTAAATTATGGTTGACATGGCAACAGCAGATGGCTTTTGTCATGACAGCATTTTTTTTGTTTTGCTTTGTTTTAAATCCTAATTAAAACGATTCTCCATGTGGTGATGCTAGCCCTTGTTATGCACTTTTACAGTGGACTGTGTCGCATCAAATTAATTATCGTATGAATTTTATTTTGCCCTGTTGCTATGTTTACGGAGCTGTGTCGGGAAGTTGTGGCGGCGGCTGCAGCAGAAGGGTGGATGTCTGGATGTCAAGCAACGTTATTGTGTGTGTGTTCCTCACCCGCTGCCTTCCAAGAATTACGATGTGATGACGACCGTTGGCCAAGCATGCTGAGAGGAGAGAGGGGATGCTGGACAAAACACAGCAAATGTGTCTCCAAAATGAATAAATGCTGCCATGACACGGTTTTCCATCGTTGTCAAATGCATTACAAGCAACGCAACACATCTGGCATAGAATGTTCAGTATTTTAATTTTAAAGCAAAGAAAAAAAACGCAAAACAGAAAAGTGGACTGTTTTTCTCCATCCTGATGTGAGTACGTGTTGTATATACTTTGAGTTTTGTTTTGCTTTTGGGAACAGCCATGTCTGAGTCTACTTTGAGAAATGTCATTCCTTCTGTATTGTTGTTATTATTGTTGTTGTTATTATATTTTGTCCAATTGTGACCCCCCCACCCCCGCCCTTGCTAAATTCACAGGCCGATGTCAACTGAAATGAGTCATGCCCCCCCCCTTGTGTCTGTGTGTTTCCAATTGGATGGGAGACATCTGTTTGGCCTGGGGCGCCTCGCCGACACCTGTCACGTGGCACGCATTCAACTGTCCACAGCAGACTTCATCTGTGCCATGCCAGGCCCACTGCTTCACTTACGCCCCCCAGTAATGGCTGTCCATTGGGCACGCTTTGCCCCTACAGATCGACCATTTAGAAACGGCCGGTCATGAACCCTGCAGTCCCCCCGCTCCCCCCCCTTCCCTCCCCTCGTCATCAGCGCTTTGCAGAGGACACTGACCAGCTTATCTTAACTGGATTGTAAATTCAACCAGCTGTCTTTGTGCAAAAGCTGTATTTTGTGCCATAGTTTCATGGCTCTCTGTATTGATTTTGGGGCTGGTATCTTACCATGCAGCAAGCTTAATTAGGAAGCGTAGACAAGAGGCACATTTGAGCAAATCAATATGATTACTTTGCAGTGATCAGATGCACAATTAACTTAAACCCCTCTGCAACAATGATTTTTTTCTTCATCTTGGGACGAGCTTGACATTTCATCTTTATGGCTTCAGAGCAAAAACTACGCTGAATGTTCATCCCATTTCTGTGTCTTCGTATAAGGCTTACTTCTGCACAGAAAGTATCACTGGGTTGTGTCTCCAGGCTTGTAGTTTGTCAAAGACTTTTACAATGCGCACAAAAATAATTTGCATGGCAGGCTGTGTGCAGGGTGACTGAAACCCGTGTGAAGCATCTTGAGCAATTTCTCTTCTTTGACTGAACATTGCTGCCTTGTCCATTCAGCCGCTGCTGGGTTTGTGTTTGTGTGAATGAATTATATATCATTCCATTAGGCGGATGCACAAGACCCCTCAGCTCAGCCCCACTCGCAAGCTTTCAATCTGTAAATGGTTAGGGGTGGGGGGGCGGAAATTGAGTTGCTTTTGACGGATAGTTGTCAGTCAAGTGTCTGCGCTTTGTACTGCTCTCCAAAAGGAGAAGGAAAGAAGGAATGGAGAGGACAAGCCAAACAGATGTCATGTGTTATGAGATGATTACAAATGATGAAGACTTCAAGGTTGTTGCTGGTTTAAATCAATCTTACTGAGCTGAACATGCTATTCATGCACAGACAACATATTATCACAGCAGGACCGGCCTGTGTGATTGTGCATTTACAACAACAGCTAGTAAAGCTGTAAAATCCGTGGAAGTAATCCACTTTTTACTGACAAGAACGACAAAGGTGACAAAATGCACAGACAACATAGCATTACAATAGGACCAGACAATAACACTAACACTAAGAGATTTGTTACATTTTGAATATATCACATGTTCAATCCTATGCAGAAACATACTAACACACCACATAACTCAGATAGTATGTTTGAATTTATAAGCCTAATTACCTGGTCTCCAGAGGAATTGACCAGATATTGCAATGACCCTGTTTGTCTGTGTTTGTCTGTCTGTCTGTCTGTCTGTTTGTTTGTCTGTCTGTCTGTTTGTTTGTGTGTATGTCTGTCCAAACATATAGGGGACCAGGGATGCGTTTCCCAACACCATAGTTGCTAACCAGTTAGCAACTTAGTTGGTTGGCAATGGGAAATTGCATTGAAACCAACAAAGTAGCTAACTTAGTAAGCAAATACGGTTTTGGGAAACGGACCCCAGATTGCTGTCTGTGATTGCACTTGTTAGAATTAGATGTGAATCCTGCAATGCTCCTTACTTAAACATCTTATTTTAAGGTTCTAGCATGTCAAGTACAGTGACAAAGTGGTTTTTGTGTTCTACAAAGTGGTCTACTTCCTATCCTCAGAAGTCTCTACACAAACTCTGCTAAGGATCCCTGGCTAAAAAAGTAAAGTATCCTCCGCGCTCCTGTTCATAACAATCTGGTGCGTCACGGGAGAGGACTAAGTTCTGAATAAAAAAGAAGAGTCACCGGAGCATCTCAGAGATAGAAAATAAACTTTAATCATAGTAGTGCCAGACTAATGTTTTGACGTTAGCACGTCTTCATCAGAGTCAAAAAGTGTGACTCTCCTTTTTATTGAAGGATCCCTGGCTAGTCAGACATGCTGGCTTTATATGATTAATGGTAGCGTTAGCTATAAATATGTCATATAAAAAATCTCAAATATGTTTGTTTGTATGAGAAAATGTAGAAATCCGTACAGCTTATAGTTCACTATTCTTGTTTAGGTCGCAATGCAATCGGGGTTCGATGATGTGAACTGCTTGCTAGGATTGCAGTGTCTGCGTTGATGAACACGGCTTCTGTTTAGCATTTTCTGTTCAAACCAGAGCACACAGCAAGCCTTGAGGACAACTCGTCAGACAATACTGAACATGAAGATAATCAGAGAGGTGAGGAAGCGAAAGTGAGCCAAAATATCGACGCCAGTGAACGGAGAGGGAGAGTGTTTGTTGTAAGGAGCTCCGGTTTCTGTCAGGGGCAGTTCATGGTGAGCTAATGTATCAAAGTAGCATCATTGTGTGATGAAAACATACTGGTATATTTCATAATTATCTACTACTGTAGGCCTATGCTATACGGTAATAGCCTTCACAGTACAACGCTATGACACTCTGGTTATTTACAGATATTCTGTGTATCACAGCACAAGAGAACTTTGACGCAGTTTGCTTTAATCGACATGTTTTATGGGCTGCCTTTGTCAGTCTCCATGAGCAGCACAGTGCTGGTCTACCAAATCGAAATCAGGTACAAAGGAACAGTTTTTTATATGATGTATATGTAGCTGATGCCAACGTTAATAGTAAAGGCCAGCAAGTCTAACTAGCCAGGGCACTTTTTAAACACTAACCACTAAGCCAAATACTGCACTCAACACCTCATAAAGCCAACTCTCCAAAATACACACACACACACACACAAACACAAACACACACATAAACTACCTCTATAATGACCTGGGGTGCGTTTCCCAAACAACAACGGAGGTTAGCATTAAACCACCGTTGTACAACGTAGGTTCAAACTACTCAGCACCCCACAACTGACTGTTTCCCGAAAATCTCCAACCACCAAAGTACGATGGAAGTCTGAACTGTTGTTAGTTTGGACTTAGGTGGTTCAAACTGCAAAGTACCCAGATGTTTCGGAAGTGCTCGGAGAGTATTTGGATGCATTCGTTGCGGATAACTACAGAAACGATTGATCTACATAAGGACATAAACATAGTCTCATTTCATTTAAGCCGGTATAACAGCTGTAGAAACTCTGGGATATCTCCGTAAACACAACCATGTGCCCTACTCATTAAAAGTAACAACTGACTGTCAGTTTGTATCATATGTCTGTGTATTTAATTTATACTGCATGGAGCAACAGCTATAAATATAACCACTCCCTCCATATTGGCAAGTGGTGAGGTGGATGAGTGGTTAGCTTGTCAGTCTGTCAAAGGAAGTGTCTTTTTCGGTGAGATATGGGTTCGAATCCTGCCGAAGAGTAATCAATTTGTAACAGGTGAAAATTATCTACGGGGCAATGGAATAACCGTGCTTGTGGATCAGTAATCAGTGCACATACATCACAATATTACAAAAGTGCTCATTAACATCACTGACGTAAATTAACTTTTTTCCAACCACATTTTGCAACAGCTTTTTGTGTGTTATCGGGTGTGTTTTCTACCTTCTTTTTACATGATCTGGCAATGCAATACCGAAAATTAAGTGAATTGGGAGTAACATCATTTATGCAGATGGTGGCAGTAACGCACAGACAGCCGCCTAATCCGCCACAAAAAGGCCAAAGGTGACGAGCAAGACGTCACGTGAACAAACACGACAGTCTCACGACAGGTCCATGCTAATCGTTCCAACTGCACAGCTTCACGATGGAACTTCCGATGGTTCGTCCAGACTTTGTTGTTGGGAAACACTTGCGTCGTTGAATGATCCATCGGACTACTGTAGTTGTAAACATCGTTGGTTGCTAAGTCTGGACGATGGTGTTGGGAAACAGCAGTGTGGTAAGACCATCGTTCAAACCTACGAAGTTGCTAAGGAAGTTAGCAACAACGCTTTTGGGAAACGCACCCCTGGGCCATTCCTCATCATAAAGCACTGGTAAAACAAACAGCCATTGTTTTTCAATGCTCAGTAGATTCCCCTAAGAAATGGCAGCAGGAACCAAAGCCTCTGACGCACACAATCCAGACATGTCCAAAATCCTCCACAAGTGTGTGAGCTGGGTCATGGTAAATCACAACAGCAGGGGAGGACTTAGCGTCATGTTGCCTGTGCCAGAGGCCTGGCCTGTTCTGATAGCCCAAAAAACAAAATCCCAAACAAGGACAGTCCAAATACCAGGGCCGGTCCAGGCGCAGAGCTGAGAAAGTATCACGGATTTCCCAAGGGATGCATTTGCCATACGGCAGCCACTGATCAATTTGATCCGGAACAACCATGACCTGATTTAGGTCAATAGCTAAACTCTCAAGGTTTTAATAAGCCATGTTCCCCAATCTACTGTGGACTGTGAACGTCACCCCCCCAACATTCCCCCCTGACCCACGTTCCACATAATTTAGATGAGGCACTGGAGGTTTTCGCTTTGCTCAGAGAAGGCAGGAGCTGAGCAGCATCTTCAATTGAGCAGACACAAATGCACAAGTAGCATTTCATCCTTTCCTGCTGGGGTGAAGGAGGGCAGGGCAGCCTAATCTTCTGCTCATACTTTCAATATATTGTATTGTAGAATGCTAAGTGTTTTTTTTTTTCTCCGCATATGCTCATTTAAGAAAACATAACTGTTTAAAGACTTCAAACTTCAGACTTTGAATTACAAACACATAACAGTGGATTCCTGCTTGATGGTGTTAGTCAGTAAAATAAAATAAAATAAATGCTAACACTTATTATTATTATTATCGTTATTATTATTATGCCAGAACAGAGCTGGGTTCTATTCAAGAATTCACTTGTTCAGGTTATGATTTTCTTTTTTGCCACAGACTCATTATATGTAATGTGACTGTTTATTGCTCAGCCTCACAATGAAAGACGCAATATCCCTGCAAATAAAATCTGCCTCATAGCTGAACTGAATCAGTATGAAGGCACACATCAAATCACTAATATGCTTCTAGCACTGAACTGGTCTTCATCTAGTAGCTTAGATGTGGCGGCTGTGATTTGGCATGGATGTGATTGTGAACTGGTCTTAAACTGACATGGATCTTGTTCTGAATGGCAAAGCAGTTTGTCTATGATGAACAGTATATCTACCATGATTGCAGCTTTGATTCAGACTCATGATCTGACTCAGGTCAGGGCTCTTCCCTGGCTGGCTATATTTAGCAGATCAGAGCCTATCCCAGAAGACTTGGTTTGAAATACTGTCAAGTGGCACCTGGCAGAGTTAGCTCGGATGAGAGAATTTTCAAGGTGAATACATTTTCTTTAAACTTAGACACTTTTTGAGTGACAAATTATTCAAGGTAATCTGTAACCCTTATTCGTGTTCACCAAAGTCTGCAGTGATTTAAAAGCAATTCGTTTGAAAACACTCTCAACATGTTCGGATTTATTTTGAACACAGCACAGGTTGGCACACTGACCAGGGGTTCGTTTCCCAAAACAGTAGTTGCTAACTAAGTTAACTACTTTGTTGGTTGCAATGCAATTTCCCATTGCCAACCAACTAAGTTGCTAATTGGTTAGCAACTATGGTGTTGGGAAACGCATCCCTGATCTGCTGGTGTCTGGTGCCCATGCAGCACCTGTGATTGATTACGTAATGACTCTGCTCTGAGCAGTGGTCACCCCTCCATGCTGCACAGTAGGGGTGTGCAAAATTATGGTAATATATTGTATCGCAATATATTGTATCGCAATACACTATATCGATTTAAACATCAATATCGCGATACTAATTTTCACAATATACTATATCAATTTCAGACTCCAAAAAATGAAAACATTGTTTTAACTTACAGCCCTGTCCTCCAGTAGTTTATTTTATAAATTCTGTGCATTTCATGTTTTTGAGTTATGTTGATTGTATCTAGATCGTAAATAGCAACTGATAATTCAGCTCTATTTTTATATTGTCACTGAACTATGTAGAATATCGCAATATATTGCAATATACCCAGTATCGCAATGTATCATGATAGAATCATATCGTGGCAAATGTATTGGGATATGTACTGCACAGATAGAGTCTGAAGGTTCCTGACCCCCTATTTATCTCAATAGGAGCACAGCACAGTTTCATCTCCACACTGATAACACACGCTGCCAGCTATTATGTCTCTCGACATCCTCTTCCTCTCTGGTGCTTGGTCCACCGCCCGCAGCTTCACCCAGAGATACAATCGATACATCAGTGGACCGGGGATTTAATCTCAGAGGACCTCCAAAGGTATCTTAGATTTCTGTTTCATTAAACGCACACTTGTGTGAAAATGCGGAGCCTACATTATAAAGTGCAGCCAAGCAATAACCACCAACAACATCGACAAGAACATGAGACCTTCCCTGCTGTCGTGTGTGTGTGTGAGAATAGACTCGCAAGTTCCAGGAAGCTTTCATGACCTGAATGTTTTTTTTCTCCCCCTCCTCTCTTCACTCTGTCATAACAGACAGCTAAACATGCAATCAGGCCTTTCTGAGTGCGCATATGAATATTTAACTAAGGGAACCATTGGGTAATGTATAGAAAAGCCCTCCCTCCACCATCTCTCGTGCTGATTCGGCGCATCTTCCATGCTGAATTGCTCTATTTTATTGTCGGGGTTAAGGGAGGGTGGGCTGTGTGTGTGTGTGTGTGTGTGTGTGTGTGTGAGAGTGAGTGAGTGAGTAGGTAAGTGCATAGACTGGGGTGGGTGTGTAAGTGTTTGAAATGTTTTGGAAAAAAAAGGCAAGCTTGCCAAAAGAATCAGGGCGTTGCTCTTTAGCACAGTGGAAATAAATGACAGCTTTAAAAGGCTTCACGAGACTCGAGAAGAGAGGAGATTCTGTCAGATCCTGGGAAAACAAATGAATCCCAGGCACAAAGATCTGTAAGCCTGCGCAAGTTCTGCCAGGAAGCCTCTAATGTCACGGAGGTGCACTATCTCCAACCAATCAGCGGCCACCACCTGCTTTACAATGACTTGACTAACTCACCTTTCCACTGCTTCAGGTGCCGACGTGTCAATGCATCCCCCTCCTTCCCCACCGCCACCAGTTTGGTCCCTGTCTATCCGCCTGGGGGTAACTTCGGTCCCTGCCATGCGGCAGTGGCACAATCTACCAGATCTACTGATGCAAGACCTGGGCTGATGACTGGACGTACGCCAAAGAATATCTAATTCCCTGCTGAATGTTCAATTGATAAATTCAATTTTATTAAATCGTTTTCGCCTGAGTCTTCCTGGCTAAAATGCCAGGATAACCCAAGGAGATGACGGCACCCATTTTAACCGAAACAAACTAAACACATAGCTGAGCTGTCCTCATTTCCTGAAGCAGTACTTTAAGAAAACACACAGTGCTTGTTTGATCTCAAGACAAGGCAACCTTTATATAGAAATAGATTTGACTTGAACAGACTGTGAGATTTTTGCGCCGATCTGGCAGATTGATTTCATTTTCTGGCCTGCCATGGGTGTCTCCTCTCGTTGTTTCTGCAGGCCCGAGTATTGGATTTGGATCCGATGTTACATCATCATCATCATCATCATCTCTGGTCTCATCTGTCCTGCAAGGTGCTAGTATGAGCGTAGATCACCCAATGCCTCCCCTTTGATGGGGCGATCACGTAAACCAGTCTACACAACTGCAAGGAGAGGAAGGGGAGAGAGACAGAGAGAGACACAGAGACAGAGAGAGAGCGTCCTCCCCCACTGAAGTAAAAGAAGAGGTGGAATGAACAGGGAGGAAGTGAGAGAGGAGGAAGGGAGAGAGAGAGAGAAAGAGGGAGGAAGTGGAGGAGAAGCACCAGGAGTGAAGGATGACTGGGTGTCTCTGTTTAACACGCAGAGCACGGCCATGCACCTCTCTGTGTGTACTATCAGTGCGGTGCAGTGTGTGTGTGTGTGTGTGTGTGTGTGTGTGTGTGTGTGTGAGAGAGAGAAAGAGAGAGAGAGAGAATGTGTGTATATGTTTGTGCTGTGTGTGTGTTTATGCATGTGTGTTTAGGTGTGTGTGTGAGAGAGAGACAGAGAGAAAGAGAGTGAGGGAGGGAGAAAAACAGGAAGAGAGGGAGAAAAACAGGAAGAGAGACAGAGAGAGAGAGAGAGAGAGAGAGAGAGAGAGAGAGAGAGAGAGAGTGTGTGTGTGGGCCTTCCCGCTCCCATCCACTGAATTTTAATGGGTGGCCATGACAGGGAACAGAGGAGCAGCACACGGAGAAGAGAGCAGAGGATGAAAGAGGGAAAGAGCAAACAAGTGAAGATAGGAAGAGAGCGCAGAGGGAGAGAGAGAGGGAGAGAAGAGCAGAGAAGAGAAGAGAAGCAGTGTCTGGACTGAGGAGAGGGCAGGAGAGGCTGAGGTACAGCGAGTAAGAGGTTCCTGTGAAGTGAGAGGAAACAGGAAGAAGTGTGCCCAGAAGATTATGGTAAGCCAGTCAGAAAGAAGATCAGATGAGCAAAGCACAGCAGATAGGACAATACAGAAGAGATACAGATAACATGCCACTACACGACAGGCAGGAGCAGAGATGAAGGAATGAGAGAGGAGAGGAAAAAGAGGAGAGGAGAGGACACTAAATATGGAAGAGAAGGGGACAGAAAGGACAAGAGAAACGAGGGAACAAGAGGAGAGCAGAGAGCAGAAAAACGGGAGAGAGAAAGGACGAAAGACGAGAAGAAAGATAGGAAGAGAAGTGACGTGAGGAGAAGAGAAGGAAACTAGGAGAAAAGAAAAGAGCAAAGAGAAAAGAGGGAAGTGTAACAGAGGTGTACAGACGAACGAGAGGATACAAGAGGAGAGAGTGGCAAACAGATGAGCACAAGAGCAGTGATCCGTGACAGCAGCTAGCCTGGCCTGCATGCATTACGTCTGCTTATATAACTCGACACAGCCACGGGCTCCGCCAGAACCACCCCACCCAGCCTACACAAGAGATACTACAGAGGGAGAGAGAGAGAGAGAGAGAGAGAGAGAGAGAGAGAGAGAGAGAGAGAGAGAGAGAGAGCGAGAGAGAGAGAGAGAGGGAACCAACACAAAGAGAAATAGAGAAGGAGGGGGAGAGAGAGAGAAATATCAAAACAACACAAAGAGAAATAGAGAGGGTGGCAGGGACAATGACAGAGAGGGTGAGAGAGAAACAACAGAACAACAGAAAGATAAATAGACAGAGAGAGAGAGAAAGAGAGAGAGAGTCAGAGCCGACCAACAGAAAGACAAATAGAGATGTGTGAGCCTTAAACAGGATGCACCGCAGCCAGGACACAATCAAAGAGAAAGACAAAGAGAGACAAATAGAGAGAGTGAGAAAGAGAGATACATAGAGAGAGAGAGAAAGAGAGAGACAGAGAGATACATAGAGAGAGAGAGAAAGAGAGAGAGAGATCAGGGTGTAGAAGCATGAGGCTAGAGGAGGGGAGAGAGTGAGAGAGACTAGCAGTGAAAAAGAGTGAGAGTTCTGGCAGCGGTAATGCTGATGTCCATCAGGGCCTGTGGTCAGCTCTGTCCATTAGTGGCGAAAGATGATACTAAACTGCTCCACATTTTCAAGGGGTGTGAGAAGGCCCTCTCTCTTCCATCCCCCCCCCACCCCCCACCCCCCCCTCCTTTCTATTGCCTGCGTATCTCTGTGCCAAGGGAGGCTAAGGCGGGGTAGACAGCCGGGTGATACATTGGCACTGGTGTGACACGATCTTACTGTGAGGAAGGAGTTCCCCCTTGGTTTCGTGAGGCGTGGAAGGGCCCAATGCGCTTTGTCTGAGCTGTTGAGACGTACAGACTGCTGAGCATTTGATTTAGCTTCATAGGCTACTCTGTCTACACACACACACACACACACACACACACACTGTGTGTGAGAGAGAGACAGAGAGAAATATGAAATGGAGTCACACATTGTCACTTTCTCTTTCACACACACACACACACGGGCAAGAGGCTGGTGATCTAATGGCTCG
>CM050215.1:9842249-9849749 GCA_027475355.1 Coilia nasus | reverse complement strand
TTCCCCATGTACCTTATGAGAGATATACTATAAAAGGCTGCATCTATTGTATGTTTCTGACATTGAATTCTGTCATTCTTGTAGTTTTGAGTTTGTGTAGGATGAGCATCTGCACCACACAAACTAGAAAACGTGAAGAAAAAAGTATTAGCAAGAAGCGCGATACAAGTTAAATTGATGTACAAAAGTTTCCAAGAACGGCTAAAGGCCCGATGCTATGGATTTGGATTTCACAGATTATTTGGCAAATAATTTATTCCAGTGATTTTTTAGTGCAACACATGTCTTAATGTTACACTTGCATACATACAACACAAAATACACATTTAGGCTTCTTTTTTTACTTTGTGAAAGTATAGCTAAAAGTGTTCCAGTGTTGAGGTTCATCTTAAGCTAGAAACGAGACATGGGGTAAGAACTATGAACTATTAGGAAGCTTTATATCAATTACCATTCCTCAGCTGGCCTAATCAAGTAAACAACCAACCATCCAGTATAATGTTTATAAGAATTTACAAACTGAATATATTTCAATTTATGTTGCAATCTGAGTCCAGTTAGCAATCTGTAATGTTGTGGGGCAGGAAGCTCAGGGGGAACATTTTTCAGAGCCTTCTCAGTAAGTTTCAACATAAATAGAGATAATTCTTTTAGGCTCGGAGATGGGGAATGACTTGAAAGGATTTGAAAAGCTTTGATAATTAAAACATGTCTAAGAGCAAAGCACTTAGGTCAAAAACTGTGTTAGAGCTGTCAGCGAAACATGAATAATCTCGCTGTCTCACTTCTGTATTTGGGAAAGGAAACTGTATATGGAAAACCCTTACAGCAGCAATACAGCTCGTCCACATGGTGTGGACAGATGCCCAAAACAGGGCGACAATACAACCACAACAACAAGCGAGCAGGATATGCAGATTATCACACCTTATTTACACTCAGTGGAGATCAGTGACTGAGCCCTTGTTTTACATACAGTATCCAATATGTGTATCACTACTCCTAAACAAACCAGCTGGCCTCTGATCCACCACAGTCAGAGATCACACCTTGCTGTGACAAGAAACAAGCTAGCCGTTTATTAATGCAACACTAAGTCGTTTTTTTAACCTTAAAATAATGTTTCCAAACTCGTTTCAGTGGTTTGTCAACTCTTAAGTGGGTGAAAGGCACTTCTGAATTCGCTTGGCCGCCCTCCATGGGCTATAACAGAACTAAGTAAGTTTGGAGGAGTGGGACTTCTCCCTGTAGTTCGAATAAGCTAGTCAGCAGGCAACACAGGCAACTGCTTGTGAGCCCCAAACCACTAAAGGGCCTCGTAGGACAGCCTTTAAACTACAGGGGTGGCAACGCAGTTTTCAATCAAACTGGTTTTTGCTCGGGACACCAAACTGAATCTAGAATTGCCTATGCTTAGCACGCCAAAAAGTGGTTCCCACTCATCCTTTGTCTTTGCAGAGAGTCTGCAGTGATGCGGTGGTGTGGGGTGCTGATGTGATGGTGGTACATAGAGCATGGGGAAGCCTGTGGAATCTGCTGATGCAGAGATGGAAGATTAAACTGCAAGACAATGATACCCCACCGAAATAGAGAGAATGCCAGCAGCCAGTGCCACCTCTTCCTCTCTTTATCTCTCTCTCTCTCTCTGTCTCTCTCTCTCTATCTAACTATCTCTCTCTCTCTTTCTCTCTCTACCTAACTTCCTCTCTCTCTCTCTCTCTCTCTATCTCTCTCTCTCTCTCTGCCTTTCATCCTCTGCTGGGCCTTCGTCTTTTATCCTCTTCAAGCTTCATCCCTCTATTTACTTTTCCCTCTGCTATCTGCATCTTAGCTCCCCTGCCATAATCTTGTCTCTCCTCTCCTCTGTGCTTGTACTTTTCTGTCATTTGTTTGTGCATCTCCACTCTCTTTTTCTCAGAGTTTTGCTAAGATCAATAGGGACAGAGGGAGGGAGAGAGAGAGGGAGGTAGGGAGAGAGGGAGGTAGGGAGGGAGGGGTAAATGCATGGATGAACGCTTGAATGGACAAATAGATAAAAAAGGCGGATGTCATAGCATAGGGAATACCTCAGCTCTCTGATATACAGTAAGTCAGTAAGAAAACGAGACAGCTATTATTTCAGACCCCCCTGCCTGGAGAGTTCACATCACATACAGCACTACAGCACTACAGAACACAGCTGACACAGTCATTATTATCATGGACGGTGAGGTCGGATTCCCACCCATTTGATATTGATCCTGGGGGTAAGCGTGTGTGTGTGTGTGTGTGTGTGTGTGTGTGAAGGGGGGGTGGGGGGGGGGGGGGGGGGGGGTGGGGGTTAGTCAGAGAACAGAGACAGAAGCAGCCAGACAGAACAATGAGAGGGTAATCTAATTGGGTAATTTAATTGGCTTGACATTCTAATGAATGCTGAGGTTGGTATACCCACAGTACTCCTCATCCTACAACAACCATAACTCAGCTCAGCGGTTGTGCATGTATGTGTGTAGTGTTTGCGTGTGTGTGTGTATGTGTGTATGTGTCTGTAAGTGTGTGTGTGTGTGTGTGTGTGTGTGTGTGTGTGTGTGTGTTTGTGTTTATGTGTCTGTAAGTGTGTGTGTGTGTGCGTGTGTAACCAAGGATGGAGGCAGTTGGTTAGGGTGGTGGGCGGTGGGAGGCTTGGCCCATGTGGAGGCAAGGCCAGAGGGGTTTTGCCCCATGTCAGCTCTGTTAAATGTCAGAGCGAGTTCAGCAGTGCACCCTATCACCTCCGACCCCCAACCCTCAACTCCCAAATCCCCCCACCTCTCCACCCCAGCAGAGCAGAGGTGGTGTGCAGCTCGCTGTCTAAATACTCCCTAAACACACACACATACACACACACACACTTACACACACACATATGCATGCAGCTCACCTCCATTCCTTTCCTTCTTCATGACCACACACAGGCACAAACATTAACCTTTCACACACACACACACACACACTCACATTTGCAAAGACAGACATTTTTGTATGTGCCCGTTATATAGTGCTGTAATCATATTACTCCTGCCAGCAGGGGATGGGGTGTGGGGGACAAGAGAGTGCACATGGCTCTCTGACTCACACATCTCATTTGTAACCTTTGGGATAATATGATCATCCATATGATCATAGACACATACACCCCCCCCCCCCCCCCCCCCCCACACACACACACACACCCACACCCACACATACACATACACACACAGGCAAGAAGACCAACATATGATCCACATTCAGCAACTGTTTCTTTTTCAAGTTCAGAAAGGTAAACACACAGTCCCTTTCTAAAGAGCAGACACCTCCACGCATTCCCAAAGGAAATCCAGAAAATTCACAAAAAGACATCATTGTGATTATAACAACCATCCAGAAACACACACACACACACACACACACACACACACACACACACACAATTTTGAACATGACAACACACTTTCCCCTCCGTCTCATAACAGAAAGCTAGAGCAAGGCATGCTTACCGTGTGCCTTTATCCCCCATTGCGAAGGTCTGTGTGTGTGAGAACGAGCCTCAGACCGTTTATCACTCTCACAGTAAGGGCTCCAACAGAATGAGAGCTGGGGGCAGAGAGAGAAAGAGATAGATAGAGATAGATAGAGAGAGAGCGAGAGAAGGACCAAGAGCAAAGAGAGAGGAAGAGGAGGGGGAGAAACAGAGAGGGGGAAGAGGTAGAGAAAAGAGGGAAAGAACGTGGGAGAAAGAGAGCTCGAGAGAAGAAGAGGAGAGCGCTGATACAAACTGGCTGACAGGATGTGCAGCGCTGAGAGCCAGGCAGAGATAAGCCGAGAGAACGAGTGTGAGAGAGAGAGAGAGAGGGGGGGGGGGGTAGAGAGAAAGAGAAGAGAGAGAGAGAGAGAGAGAGAGAGGGAAGAGAGGATCTGTCACGGTGTCGACTCTTCCCACCTCGTGAGCAGATCAGCGCTGCTCTGCTCTGCTCTCCTCTCGCACGCGCTTAGAGTTCTGATGCCGCCAGGCAAGATCAGAAGAACATCTCCCACGGCGTTGACCAACCACCTCTTACCGCCACAAAATAAAGAGAGAGAGAAAGAGAGAGAGACATAGAAAAAGAGAAGGATAGAGGAAGCTGAAAGGTTCCACAACAAACTAGCAGGTGATCCTCAGTCAACCTCCTCTATTTGCAAGCTTGAGAATTTCAGGAGAAATTATCCATGTAAAAGCATGCAGCCGATGCACAGGAATCCCAAAGGAGAGTGATCCTTCTTCTCTTCTCTTCTCTCCTTTCCTCTCTGCTTGTCTCTTCTCCTCTGTGAGAGCCTGTCTGTCCGTCTGAGTTACCGAGCGTGGTGCCTGCCTCGCACTAACCCTCTGTCTCTCTCGCCGGCTCGCTTGCTCACTCACTCACTGCCTCCCTCCTTTCCTCTCCCCCACCCTCCCTCTCTCTCTCTCTCTCTCTCTCTCTCTCACACACACACACACGCTCTCTTCTTTCCCATCCACCCTCCTCCCTTCCTCATATCTCTCTCTCTGTCTCTCTCTCTTTCTCTCTCTCATCCTTCTCACTAAATCTTTGAGAGCATAAGAATGCCTGAGAGGCAAGTCGACCATCTAACACAGCCACATCTTTGCCTGCTACATAATGTGAAATGTGTCTGGACATGCAGGAGATTCCAAGAAAGTCTTAAAGCATCTCACCGGCCTGATGATAACAGGGAGGTCTCCATTCCTCTCACATCAGTAAATAACTGCAGACCCAACTTCATCGATTGAACTGTCAGTAAGTAAATAAGAATTGTATTACTAAAACCTTGACAAATAACAGCATTAGTACGTACTGTGAGGCATTTGGCTCTTCTGCTTTCAAAATTAGATTCCTAATGTCACCCTGATATGGTTGAGAGGGAGATATGAGGTGTTGACATAACCGTAAGCATTGTCTGCATGTGATTCACGGCATAGACAGTGGGGGAGTGAAAACGATTACTAAGGGAATCACTGCTTCAATGGTGCCTAGCCCAGAGGTCTTTTCTCTCCTGAGGAAATCTTGTTGGTACCTGGAACTGGGAAAAAAAAACAATCTCAGAGTCATTACTCTAACAGACATGGAAGTGCTCATATGTGATCCTTAGGTCATATAGTGTGTGCATGAGTGTGTGTGTATGTGTGTCCATATGTGCATGTGTGTGTGTGTGTGTGTGTGTGTGTGTTTAGTGTAAATGCAGCAGATTGGCAAATAATGTCTCAGTGTATGAGCGTGCACATCCAGGATTTTAAACTGGGAGCAGAACTAAAGAACCATCGACAGGTAGTATGCATACACCTATATATGAAAAGGTAATACCAATCAAACTAAACATGGAGTCAAATGTATATACTGTAACATTGTTAAGGACACAGTAATAAGGATGTAATAAGGACTAATTACACAGTAATAGTCGTTCGTTACATATCCAATTCATTTTGAGTTTAGCTATTCATGCTAAGAAACGTGGGCTGTTAAACACTCAGTTTAGTTAACTGTAATTATCAGATTATTTATGATGTAAAAGCAGCTTATAGGTACTGTCACCTCCAGCAGTCTTTCGTTAACATAGCAGACACCAGCAAAATCAACAACATAGGATACTTGAAAATACCATATCAAAAGTACACTGTTGGAAGAAACATCATTGTCACATCATTGAAGTTTACAGTATGGTAAAGTATAGTGGCTTGCAATGGTATCATATTTATTCTCAAACCAAACTGAGAATCTGTGACATTGCAGTCCATTACCACCATCCCACCAACCTAGATGTCATATATGCTTCCCAGAACTATGGAACAACAAACAATAATAATAATGTAGAACAATGTGCAAAGCTGTTAGTCTAAATTGACTTCAGTTTACTATGTAAATACTTACAATTGCAATTGCAAATAAACGTTAACATGTGTTAATTGCAGAAATACTGATTTAGAAAATACTTTTATCTTGTAAATCAGAATTGGTAGTAACTTAAGGAAGGAAGGAAGGAAGGAAGGAAGAATTGTTTTAGAATAGACTTGCTCATTTTACATAGACTTACTGTAAACTTGCTGTCAAATTACTATGGTAGTTAATTACTTGTCAGTTTATAGATTATCAGTGCGCCAAAAACAATGCTTTTAAACAATACATAGACTTAGTCCAAACAGTTCACATACATGTATCAGATTGATCTCTATTCCTGGATTTGGACGTCACGTGACTTTTGGAATGCCAACAACACCGGCATTTTGAAAAGTGCTACTTTCGTCTGCAAACATGGCAGAGCAGCACCAGCCAAGGAAATTATCGCTCTAAAGGCATCCAGTATTTTGCTTTTGGCTGCTACAACTATGCCAATGAATTCTTCAGAGAGCAGGGCATCTCCTTTCACAAGTAAGGAGTAATTTTCATGTTTAGATAATATGTAGTAATAGTATTTAGAGTACCATACTGAATCAGTTTGACTATTTATTTATCTATCACGAACGAAGTAAAATACAGCCTTATCTGCATCCTACACCATCGATAGGTGTTTGTTTACATGTGTACTGGCACTCTTCAAAATGGAGTCGCTATGCGCACGTGGCCTGCAATGCTAGCCAGGTATAGATAAATGAGATATATAACCAACATATATTTGTACTGGACCTTTTCTTCCTTCCTCAATTGAAAGTGTCACCCAGTGGCTGATTCCCCAGACTGCTGATTAGTATTCTCTATTCTATATCCATTAGCAACAGCAGTAAAGCATCTACTCTACCGACTCCAAGGACATCTCACTACATACATATTCATAAGCCTTGGATACAAGAGGGATGTGAAAAAAATTCTTGAGAGATTCAAGATTTCTTGAGCTGTGACAGCAGCACGTAATATCAAAGTGGTTGTACATGGATGTCCAAAAAAGGCAAAGGTCACATGCTGTTGTTCCTGATACCCTTTTAGCAAATAGCCATTTACAGACAAGCGGTGATCCATATTTAGACCAAAGAATACTAGCTCGACCCAGGAAGAGCACACACATACACTTGCACAGAAATATCAAACAATCCTTTTCCTGCTGACAATCGCCCTTCTTTTTTGTGACTTGTATACTGTGCATGCGGCTGTGAGTGACCTACTTCCTCTACGATTCATGCTGGAAATTCTATCTTTAAAACAGAGAGAGACAAGGACATACACAGAGGCATGGGAGCTTGAGTCAGGTTAGCATGGAGATGTGCGTTAATGATGATACGTAAATTACGGGCAAGAGCCATGAGCAAGACCTCGACTTCTGCCCCCCCTCCCCAACCCCCAGCCATGTGACTGACACGCTTCAAAGTCCCATGGGCTGATTAAAAGGAAGCAGGGTCCTTTTTAAATGTAAATGCCACAGCAGCTGACTCTGGGAGGGATCCAGGAACCCTTGACGAGGCGATCCGCAGCCAGCTCAGCGCCAATTCTGTGCCAAAACTGAGCACAGAGAAGAGTCCTTCTAACTGTGAAGGGTGTG
>CM050215.1:9832249-9837249 GCA_027475355.1 Coilia nasus | reverse complement strand
TACAGGCCAACGTGAAAAAAAAACAGTGTGTTTGTGTGTATGGGGGGCGGCGGGGGGGAGGGGGGGGGCATTCTGGTTGCGCGCAGTTGCCATGACAACAGCTAACAGCTGAGTGTATGTCGAGGTTGGGGATCCAGATCCAGAAAGACTGTGATGTACAAGAAAAGAAGAATAAAAAAACACATGTCTTTTTGCCTCTGATCATGTTTCTTTTTTAAAACTGTCAGATATCACAAACACATTTTTACAGATTTCCTTTTTTTTCTCTTTGATGTCATTTTAAGCAGCTTTCAGTAATTCAATACGTCTCCTTTTCCCCACTGACAGACATGTCTGCAGGTCGTTTCCTGACATATGAAGACGTGGCACAGGACACTGAAGATGCAGACAGTGCAAACAAACACAGAACACTGAACTGCTCTTGGTTAGCTTGCCAGTGACCTTCAAGAAAATGCATCTGACAGACCACTAAAAGCACTGGGGCTTACTTGAGTACAGAAACCAGACCAGAAGGCCTGCACAAAAGCAATTTAATAAATAAATGATAAAGTATATATCTTAAGACGAGTGACTTCACATATGCCAGGTCACCTGTGTCATCCTGTATCCACTAACAGTCAAAAAATAAAGCAACTATCCTCCATATATGGAATTCTGTTTCTCCCTGGATCTGAGAACCGCAATAGCAACAAAGTCAGATCAAAGGCATCTATTCTCTGCCTGTCTCTCTGTACTTGTGAATGCAGTTTCTATGAGTGCACTTCACTGATGCGATGAGAAGTATGCCATTGCTACCTTCACCGACATCTAAAAAAGGAGACAAATGCCTCAAATAAAAAAAAAAAAGAAAAACCTCCACCAACCCATGTCGGAGCACACAGAGGAGACTTGTTTTTTGCGCTGAGGCCTAGTTGAATGCCACCATCACCACCCCTTACATGTTTATTCATTCATAGCTAGTTTTTTATCATTCTTTCTTTACTTTGGTCATTTTGATGGGAAACCTCCTACATAATCTATGTGGGGTTATTTTGTTATTCCTGGCTATTTATCTGCAGTAGCAGAAGCTAGATACGTTGTGCAGGTACGATGTACGATATGCTACTGAGCTACTGAAGAGGCACTGTATCGTCCAAGGGCTGATGACGGAGGACTGCCTGTTCATGAGTGTGGGTAGAGCAGCACTACTCCTATCATGAACTTCACAGAATGAGTAATTTCCCATGACGCACTGGTGTAGGGCTGTCATGACAACATATTATGATGGGGAGAGAGAAACCAAAAACAAAACCATGACGAAAACCACAAAAGAAAACAGAACAAAATGCAAGGAAAAACAGTAGAACACAAAACATAAGGTTAGACAGCTATGGCAGAATTGCCAGTGGAGTGAAGTACCTCAGAGAGATGAGCTCCGGACAGACATACATACATACATACAGACAGTCAGACATTCACCCTGGCCAAACCAGCTGCATTAAATAAAGGCACTTAGGACCTCACTGTCTCTCCCATCTCCCCCACTCAACCACCTCCCCCTTCCCCACCTCTGGAGCTCTGGCCCATGCTATGTCATGTCCTGCTCTTAAGTGGTCATTAATAACACAGCAATCTGCTTATCTAACCAACAATCAGGCTGAACACCGAGAGAGAGAGAGAGAGAGAGAGAGAGAGAGAGAGAGAGAGAGAGAGAGAGAGAGAGAGAGAGAGAGAGAGAGAGAGAGAGAGACAGACAGAGAGAGAGAGAGAGAGAGAGAGAGAGAAAGAAAGAGAAGTGAGAGACAGAAGAAGAGAACAACAGAAAAGTGAGAGAGAGAGAGAAAGAGAGAGACAGAGAGAGAGAGAGAGAGAGAGAGAGAGAGAGAGAGAGAGAGAGAGAGAGAGAGAGAGAGACAGAGAGAGAGAGAGAGAGAGAGAGAGAGAGAGAGAGAGAAAAGAAAAACACAGCCTAAAGGTAATGAGACCAGTCCTAAAAGAACTCCCTGCACTGACACCCTAGAGGCTGAGCGGGATTGTCAGGCCACTTGCTGGAACATTTCACCAAGGCAAGATGCAATGGTTTGTTATTGTCTT
This sequence comes from Coilia nasus, assembly GCA_027475355.1. NCBI lineage: Eukaryota > Metazoa > Chordata > Actinopteri > Clupeiformes > Engraulidae > Coilia > Coilia nasus. The sequence goes on along the minus strand of CM050215.1, from coordinate 9,835,176 downwards.
TTAATATAAAATCCATATTTTAGTGCTACTGAAGATATGTCATTATTTTTATGAAAATTCTAATCAAATGGTACTCATAACAACTTGACTATAACTGCAATATAATGGCAGGAATCAAAACCTCACTCACACACTCCCTAATGACACTGACACAACCATATCATTTCCTGTCATGAGTCGCCATGCCAGCCCGTGGCTCTTGTGTAACAGTCTTCTGACATCATGATCCATAACCGTCATATCACTGAACATGACAATTATGACTACTAACTGTCACCATGAGTAATGACAGGACATGTCATTAGGTGCGCCATCATTACGCCACATCTGTGTCAGTGTTATAGTGCGAAACCAAAATGAAGCTGTCCTCGACGAAGAATGGGGACAGAACCCACTCACTCACTCACCTGAAGATGGCCTTGGTGCTGTCACAGCCACACTTGAAGCCCTCAGCCCTAGAAAGACAGCAGTCTTAAAATTAATGAGGAGCTGAAACATTCAATCAGTCCAACAGCTATTCCAATTGCCACAGAAAATACACGAGTCGTCTCTTTTGTTTTTCAAACACAACAGGCAAATCTACTTCACAAGGGCAAGATTAAGCATACTAATCAAACAATACGGAAGCCATTATTCTTTACTTCACAGCGAGTCTACTGCAAATACCAAACCTGCAACATGACAAATTATGAAACAACAAAGTATAAATGTTTTCACACTTAATTAATCATGATGATAGTGTGTCAGTGTGTATTTTCCAGTTGGTAAGAAGCCTAGAGACATAGCCTGTTGTCTTGTTTGTGTTGGCATTGAGGGTTGATAGTTTTGTTAGGAAGAGCTACATCTTTCTCTTATTTACGGAAGACAATTTTACCATTGTGTGTGTGTGTGTGTTGTGTGTGTGTGAGTGAACAATTTATTTTTCTGAACCCAGAACCCATGGAAACATTATAAACACATTGAAGTAGTAAGTTGGTCACATACATTACGTACATCTCATGTAGTGAAATATCATGCAGTTAAATCTAACATTTACCAAATTAAATGTGAAAGAATATCCTACAGAATAACACAATCAACAAAGATACAGGGAAGACAAAAGAGACGACATTTAGGGCATTATATGACATTACACTTAGCTGAAGCTCTTATCCAGAGCGGACATACAGTTACTTACAGGGTTTCAGTTACAGTCCCTGAAGCAGTGTGGGGTCAGATGCCTTGCTCAAGCCATGGGTTAGGGCGGGATTTGAACCTACGTCTCCCTAACCACTAGACCACAGCATGCCAAGAGCACATGTAGTGTAAATAGCCTGAGGATAGAAAGCCCTTCTCAATCACACAGTTTTAGCCATGTGGCTACAGAGGTGTCACCTGACCTCACCAGTTTGAATGGTCCATTATCAAGGTGTGAAATGTCTATTATATACTTTGGTTTCTTATTCTCACATCTCTGGTACAGCTGTCCAGCAGCGTGACAAGAGGAGCTCTGATGGTACGTTCAGCCAAGCGTATAAAAGCTGGCGCTGTTATCCAGAGCGACTTACTGTGAAATAGGTAGGTACAGAGACAATCCCCCTGGAGCAACGAGGGGTAAAATGTCTTGCTCAAAGGCACTTCAGCCATGGATGAGGGTGCAGGAGAGTGCTGGCTATTCACTCCCCAAACCACATTTCTTCCTACTGGTACGGGAATCCAACCTGCAATCCTTCAAACCCAAGACCAACTCCTTACCCACAAGGCCACAGCTGCCCCTGTACATCTGCAGGGTACATCGATCGCAAGTTGTGCAATTCCCATAGCAGGTAATGATGTTGCCTCTTAGGACACTCTCGAAAAGAGAAATGTAGGTCTCCAAGATGTAATCTGATAGCTTAGATTTCAGAGGTTGGCCTGAGGGTTGGTGCGCCAGATGCCTGCAACGTGTGTGTAATCAAACTTCATGACCAGGCTGAGGTGGGTTATGATGATGTTAAATGCAGAACATCATTTCCCCATTCCCTCACTGCCCCAGCAGGGTTATAGGGTGGTGTGCAGGAGATAGGAGGCATCTGAGAGGGGCCTACATAAGACTGGCAAGGCTGAGTAGATAGGGCTCTTCGAGAGAGAGAGAGAGAGAGAGAGAGAGAGAGAGAGAGAGAGAGAGAGAGAGAGAGGAGAGAGAGAGAGGAGAGGAGAGAGAGAGAGAGAGGAAGAGAGAGAGAGAGAGAGAGAAGAGAGAGAGAGAGAGAGAGACACACAGAGACACACAGAGAGAGAGAGACAGAGAGACACAGAGAGAAAGAGAGAGAGAGAGAGAGAGAGAGAGAGACAGCGACAGACAGAGAGAGACAGAAAGAGACAGAGAGAGAAAGACAGAGAGACAGAGAGAGAAAGAGAGAGGTTGGAGGTGTCTGGGAGGGTTTTTAAAGAGGCCTGGCAAGGCGGCGCAGATAAAGTTCTTCACAAGCTTTTCAAAACACTTCATCACTGCTGATGTTAGGGCCACTGGAAGGCATAGTCATTTAAGTATGATGGGCTTCTGTTCTTTGCCAGAGACAGTAATGAGCCACTTACAGCCTGAGGGAGCCACAGGTTGAGTCAGGGCAGTGCTAAATAAAAGGGTAAACACAGAGGCTAACTGCCATCACATTCTGCATCTTTCCTTGATTTTGTGCCTTTAGTAGCACAATGCTAATGTCGGTCTCAGTGACAGAGCACACGGTTTCCCTGTTCACATTGGAGTTCTCAGCAGATAATATGATCAATGGGTCTGCTCGATTATGGGAAAAATCTGAATCACGATTATTTGGGCCAAAACTGAAATCACGATTATTCAAACGATTATTCTCCTTTGATGTCTAAAGTACAAACAGTAGAAATGTCTAATGTATACATCTAATGTACAGTACAAACAGTAGAAAATAATTAGGACAAAAACATTGTTT
>CM050215.1:9744749-9824749 GCA_027475355.1 Coilia nasus | reverse complement strand
TTAAGAAAGTATGTAAAAGCATCACCACTATTATACCTACAACATGTTGGACTGGGCAGTATGACACTTCGCCTTTGAAGGCATTATAATAATAATAATAATAATAATAATAATAAACTTTATTTGTATAGCACAATTCATACATGCAAGATGCAGCTCAAAGTGCTTTGCAGTTTAACATTTCTTGCAGTCCAGTGTCGCCGGAGCAGATGAATACAGTTGTAAACTGACTCTTGCCTGTACACGGGTGGACAGTCCTTGTATAAGAAAGCGCTGAACTGATATGCTACTCCAAAATATTATGTTTATATATGCATGCTGTGTATATGCCATCAATGCTTCTTCTGCCTCCAAAATTCCAAAATCCAAGAGCTCAGTAAGCACTTGATGGAGATGTCAAGGTTCGTTTAATGTTGCACATACGGTTGACCCATTGTTGAAAAAAAGCGCATTCCAGACGTTGGAGCAGATTTTAACATTGAGTGTATTGCACTTTTTAGAAGCCTTACTGTTTTTTGAATGAGGCAAAGGCAGAAACAGCGAGAGAGGTGCATCGTAACGGTCAAACCGCTGTCAGCTGCGTCTTTCGATAGTAAAACAATTGAAAGCGAGTGCTTGGCAGCACCGCAGTTTGAGGGGCCCCTAGGAACCTACAGCCTCTCCAAAATAGAGAAGTGTACACCAACTGAGGGCCAAGATCTAGAGACAGTGTGCTGACCAATCCCACACAGCCTGCTTCTTTGGCAGGAACAGACTGTGTTTTTGTATTGTTTGAGACACAACTGTATTTGAATGCAGAGTGAAGGTTCACAGAATTGCTATATTCCATAATCAGCTTCACTCTCTGTCTGTGATGACAGGAGCTGTCATGACTTCCAAGCACATTTGCGCATTCCTGACAGGTCAATTTCCTCCAGAGAGAAATGAACGATGAGTCTGTTTTCATTTAGCTAATGCACGCCAAGTGACTGACGGAAAGAGAATAAACAAACAATAAAAGTGTATTGATGTGATGTTTGAAGATGGCTCAGATGGACTATTTGATTATTATTTCATCAGCTCTCAAAGGTGCTATATGTGGGATTGCAGTCAAAATGGGTACTATAATCAAATTCTAAAAACTGTTCTGCCTCTAGCACAACATCAAAACAAAATCACAAAATCAAAACAAAGCATTAATGGACTGAAAATTAACTTTAAAAATGCAAATATTCTAGCTGCAGTATTGTTGTCATTAAATTTCAATTTTGGTTTTAGTTTTCATAATGTTCTGTTAATCTCTGGTGACACACCAGGACCATTTTATGATTACAGCCACGTCGTTCCATAGAAAAGGTCTTACGCATACCACCGTTAACTTTTCTTGATTAAACCTCAGTGTGATCCCTCGATGCCGAGTCCATGACCACATTTAAGAACAGTTCTAGCCTGTCCTCAGGCCATACTCTAGTACAGTTCGATTCCATCAGCATTCAGCTCAGCTGTCAATGCTAATGCAACTGACATTCCTCAACTGGTACGGAAAGATCCAAAAACCAAACTGTATGGTGTGATATGTCTGTGTAGGCTCTCATTTATCCAGGTCATGGTAGTCATAAGTGCGAAGCTGTGAGGCAACAGGATTTATTTTTGTTGATTGTAGATATTTTATTTCTTGCCTGAAGAAGTCTTTTGGATGAGAGGTGAAACCAGAGACTGTATACAGTCATAGGGTGAAATATATTCAATATTCAATCTTCAAGAAGACATCCAACTGCCTTACAAACCACCATTTATGACCATGTGTAGAATCCAAGAATTTAAAAGTGCGTTCCTATAATACAGGCAAGTAGCATAGCAAAACAGCCGACAGTAAGTAATTGATCTGTGCTGACAGAAAGTGGCATGGCAGAAGATGGCTAACAGCAAACAGCATGGCTTACCAATCCATTTAAAGTCTCTGTTTAGACACTTGAAGTGGATTTTACACAGTGGATTGCATATGGATTCTGTACACGGGCCAATATTGTTTAACTGCCTCAATGTCTCAAGAGCACAGAGTGTCTCTGTCTGCTACCTGCTGTCCCAGAAGCGGATCTTGTGGTCGTAGTGGCCGCTGATAATGAAGTACTCGGAGCAGACCACGTCGCTGCAGTAGGACAGCACCTCGATGGTCTGGATGCCTGGCAGAGAGGAACAGCGAGGGGTGGACAGGGGAATGAAGGTGTGGTCAGATCATTGTCACACAGGAGGCATTAGACACACACAGACACACACACATACACACACCACCATGTCTTCATGACATGATGTGAGATGACTGATGTCTGTTTGTGTTTTTAAATGTATGGACAGGTATATTTACTTTTCTAGAAAAGACGTGTGTAAATGCAATTACATGGTGGTGGTGGTGGTGGTGGTGTTGTTGTGTGTGTGTGTGTGTGTGTGTGTGTGTGTGTGTGTATCGGGGATGAGGAAGGTGATTGATTATTAGCACCCGTGCGTGTGTGTGCGCGTGTGTGTGTGTGCGTGCGCGCGCGTGTGTGTGTGTGTGTGTGTGTGTGTGTGTGTGTGTGTGTGTGTGTGTGTGTGTGTGTGTGTGTGTGTGTGTGTATGCTTTACTCACATGCAGCCCGCTGCAGGTCCCACACCTTGACGGTGCGGTCCGCACTGCCAGTCACCACCTGCCTCTGGCTGCACCTGAACTTGGCTGCCGTCACCTTCCGCGAGTGGCCTGTCAGAGTAAACTATACATACGCAAACACCACTTCCTGTCAACCTTTGACCTTTTACAAGGAGGTAAAAGGCCCCAGCAAGCACATTTATACTGATTATACTGTGGCAGAGAATAGAAAAGGAATAAATATCCACAATCGACCATGTTATTTTTTCATTTGCACAACGCTTTGGCTTGTATGTTCTTCATCATGCATGCACCCATTAAAGACTACATTGCTCGAAACGTTATGCTTATAAAAAACAAAAATCACACTGTGGGAGCTATAAATGGCCTGCAGATATTCTTCTTTTTACATTTTGACTTTTCCATGTCCTGCACCCCCGTCATAATTGTTCTTAGATGTGTGCACATTATTTGTATTTAGAGTCCACAACTCTGGCGTGAGGTTGTTGATATTTTAAGCATACCGACACCCTTCCGTGTTCTTGAATGAAGGTGTGGAGTGATTAGAATGGTTGAACTGCTTACTCTCAGTCAATGCCACTATATGTGTACCACTTACAATGTCAGCACTTTTTATGTGTGAGTGTTTTTTCAGCACACACTGCTACATTTGACAAAACACTGAAATAGAGTCACAGGCGCCGTGTGAATGCACCCAGCACACACACAAACATGCACACACGCACACAATCATTTCCCCTCATTCTCTGGATGAATAAAGAAATAAAAGCTAATGTACGAAATGAAAGTACATGAGTATTAATAATTAAATTTATGAATCAATTTTTTAGGTCTCGCCTAGAACACTTTTACCCCTACTCCATTTCCATCACACACATATATACACACACACACACACACACACGCACACACACACACACACACACACTTCCTTTTTTGCTCTCTGTAATAAATTCCTAGGCCTTGTTTAAAACGTGGCCCCCTATGTTTAGCTTGGGGCCGTCATAGCAGGCCCGACGTGCACTTAGGCACGATCTCTGTGACTGCGAATGTTCCCATCGGTATGGGGCTCTGCTTTCTATCAGATGATGCCTCCTGTTTGGGCCCTGGAATGTTTGTGTGCACGTGTGTCTGTGTGTGCATGCGTCTGTGTGTGCATGCGTATGTGGTCGGGTGGATGTGTGTGCATTCCTGTACGTTTGTGTGTGTGTGTGCATGTGTTTGTGGTTGGTGGATGTCTGCGGGTGCATGTGTGTGTGCGCAAGTGTATTGGGTTGGTGAATATCTGTGGATGTGTGTGTGCGCAAGTGTATTGGATTGGTTGATGTCTGTGGGTGTGTGTGTGCGCAAGTGTATTGGGTTGGTGGATGTGTGTGTGTGTGTGTGTGTGTGTGTGTGTGTGTGTGTGTGTGTGTGTGTGTGTGCGGGTGTGCGGGTGTGTGTGCAACTGTATGGGGTTAAGTGGGTGCCTGTGTGTGTGTGTGCTCGATGGCACCAGCTGTTTAAAATGACACCCTCCACCACCCTATGACACGCATGTGGGAACATTGGGCAAATGAAAGAAGAAGAGGAAAAAAAAAAGGAAAATGGAACTGAAAAAGCCATGTTCCGTTACCTTGGGAACGCAATCATCCAGCCTCCAAAAGAGGGCCGATTTGTCGTACGATGCAGCCAGAATCCTCGTGCCCTGAGGGAGGAACACGGAGATGGACAGAAAGCGAAGATGGGGTGAGAGGAAGAAATAAAGTGGGATAAAGTGAGAGAAAGGGAGAGGGAGAAACAGTGTGAGAGGGGGAAAGAGAGAACTATTAGAATGTACTTGTGAAATCCTTCAGTAATGGTCATATGAGCAATTTAACTGTCAATCAGTGCACCCAAGTGGCTGTTCCCACACCCCAGAGACAGCAGTCACAAGAAGCCCCATCGCAGTCAGACTGATTACGTTACCATCACAGATACGCCATTCAGGAATGTAGTGGAGGATAGACCCAAGTAAACAGGGTTTGTTCTCAAATTTCAGAACAGGAGTCGATCCACCTCTCAAAAGAGTTTATCCACCTATCATTACAGTTTATTCACCCTATAGTCGAATTTAGGTACCAAACACAATTTCCAACATTTCAAAATCACAATGTGTCATCTATATGTGTCATTAGAGACCATAAAAATGCACTGGGACTGTTCAAACATGTTATGAATGTCTTTCAAAACATCTTGTGTCGCACTGCGCATCCGCCACACCGTGATCACCATATTCACAGTTTACCCACGTCTGATTTTACCACTACACCCCTGACGCCATCACACTAAAGATGTGTGGCATCCCCATCGCAGACATGCCATCAGAGACAGACATGACACAGCTCCATCACGGTCAAACATGTAACATCCTCAGCTCAGACAGACATGTTGAACTCTCTCTGGGAGACATACATTCTAAACCTGGCAGGTACCCTGTGCTCTTGTCTCAGAAGAACAGACAGTGCTTAAGTTCCCCGTTTCATAATTAAGGCAGAAGCAGTGACGCAGCTTTCTCTCTTACCGTTGGGTCAAACTCGATGCTCGTGATGCCCTCATTGCTGCCATCTAGTGTTAACCTGTGGTGTAGCATGCCTGGGAAGAAAGGAGTAAAAGGAGGGTGTTTTTTTTAATGACATCACAGCAGACTTCTCAGCTCATACTACCCTGACCACTGACTTAGTGCTTTTCTGTGCATCACCAAGCCACTTTAACAGCAGAGGAACACCAAAATGTACTCTGGACCCTGCTAACATCCTCGCTAAAAGCCTGTATCCACTTAACGCCAGAAGCAGATCAAGACAAAATGCTGTTATGACAGTCACTGCCCTTCCTGCCGTCTTATCTAATCAGCAGGGGGGAAGCCGGAGTGGCACTGACAGGGTCTAATGTAGGCCGGCAGATACGCATCAGCCGCGGGGTCCGCTGGGAGCAGGTTGACCTCTGCTGGTGTGGAGCTGCAGTCACAGGATCGTGACTGACAGAGAGAGGGTGAGAGGGGAAGACAGAGGAAGAGAAGGTGTGAGAGAGACAGAGCGAGAGAAAGAGAGAGAGAGAGAGAGAGAGAGAGAGAGAGAGAGAGAGAGAGAGAGAGAGAGAGAAAGAGAGAGAGACATACAGACAGACAGAGAGAGGGAAAAAGAGAAAGAAAAATATACAGAGAGATGGGAAGGCGGATATGGACCTGACAGAGCAGTACTGTCTGAACTAGGCCCTGACTGTTATTTGACTAAAAATGATTATAGGAGGTGAGAGATAAATGAAAGGAAAAAAAAAAAAAATCAGGCAGCCATAATGTGGCATGCAGGGCATGACGCAGACGTGTCACATTGGCCCCTGCTGCACCTGCTACCTGCTGTGATGTCCCAGAGCTTGATGACGCGGTCTGTGCCACCAGTGGCCAGCAGGTTGGTACAGGCGCTGAAACGAACCGCATTAATACCCAACTCATGCGCATCCTGCACAGAGAGAGAGAGAGAGAGAGAGAGAGAGAGAGAGAGAGAGAGAGAGAGAGAGAGAGAGAGAGAGAGAGAGAGAGAGAGAGAGAGGGAGAGAGAGGGAGGGAGAGAAAGAGATAGAGGGAGAGAGACAGATAGAGAGAAAGAGATAGATAGAGAGAGATAGATAGAGAGAGATAGAGAGAGAGAGAGAGAGAGAGAGAGAGAGAGAAATAGAGAAAATAAACAGATTGAATGTGGACCCTCAAAGCCTAAAGTATAAATAATTATTCTAAGCCACTACATATAACAGAAACAGGACCATGTTGTACCTTGAATAAACAGACCTGATGATTGAAAATTACCCACAAGTAATCCCCATCACTCATTGACCGGTCATCACCATCGCTCATTGCAAAGGTCAATGTCCAGACACTCTGTGCAATTTTAAAATGACCACTTTTTATTCAATCTCCCTAAGAAACATGATTCAGACAGAAAAGAAATGAAAGAAAAGCCCTGATCTTGATGTCCCTTCTCTCTCTCTCTGTCTTCAACACACACACACATACACACACACACAGATTACTGAAATCATAAGAAATGTCAGGTCCTGTGAGCACAGTTACATAAATGCTTCTCCAAAGCCAGCAAAGCACATTAAATTGAATGACTGATATTCTGTGTGCGGGCTGACGGCTCTCTCCACTTGGGAACAGCCACAGGGTTCACTGCTCCACTAATGAGGGACATGTCAGCGCATCGAAATGACATCTAGAAGGCCTTCATCTCTCACCATCTGCCACACGCCGCACATACAGATCTGGAGTAACAACATTACTTCCTGCACACGTACGTACAGACGCACATTCCGGATAAAACCTCACACAGTGACTAACTATGAAAGCCAGGCCACATCGTACCTTCCTGTTTTAAGGAGGCATTACATGCCTAACATACATACAGCATCACTGGGGTTGGGTGATGGGGAAAAAGTGATAGATGGCTGTTATGATGTGTGTGTGAGCGTGTGTGTGTGTGTGTGTATATGTGCATTCATACATGTGTGTGTGTGTGTATGTGTGTGTGGGTCTATGTGTGCATTCATACGTGTGTGTGCGTGTGTGTGTGCCTGTGTGTGTGTGTGTGTCTGTGTGTGTATTCATGCATGTGTGTACATATGTGTGTTTGTGTTCCTGCATATTCGCATGTGTGTGTTCCTGCATGTGTGTGCATATGTGTGTTTGCATGAAATAGGAAGAATTTGTAAGGTAGCAGAACTCAGGCTAGTTCCTCCCTCCTTGATTGGCGTGCTGTCCATTCAGATGAAAATGGCGCTGGGTGCCTCTCGGCGACAGAGCGGAGGCACACAGAGCCGCACTGTTAGCCCCTCACAGACACCCTCTTTGTCCCCCTGCCCACAGCCCACGCTCTCCTCAAACGCTAGCTTCCTGCAGCCACCAACCGCCATGCGTGGGCTGGGGTAGTGTGTGTGTGTGTGTGTGTGTGTGTGTGTGTGTGTGTGTGTGCGTGCCTGTTTTTCTGTGCGTGTTTGTGTGTGTGTGTTTGTGTGTGTGTGCATGATTTTCTGTGTGTGTTTGTGTGTGCGTGCTTGTGTGTGTCTGCATGTTTTTCTGTGTGTGTGTTGTGTGTCTGTGTGTGTCTGTGTGTGTGTGTGTGTGTGTGTCGGTGTGTGTGTGCGTGCGCATTTGTGGGAGGTTCGCTTCATCAACTAGAGTGACAACAGGGTCCTTCTCAGTTGCTCCTCCGGCCTGATGTGTTGGCCTTAAAGGCGAGGAAGTGAACTTTCAGACCTGAGGAGGCAGCTCTTGTTATACGCACACAGTTAGGCAAAGGCCAGTCGCTGCAGAATGACAGGTCTGGACCACCAGGGATCAATTAAATGTAATTAAAAAAAAAACTTAAAAAGTAGACTGGAAGGTTTTTTGTTTCATATGCACACGGCAGGTAAAGGCCAGGGTTGTGCAGAATGACAATGGTAAGCACCATCAGGGATAAATTAAATGTAATAAAAAAATGTAGATTGGAAAGTTGACATATTTGCGCTGTGTATGACAGTAAATTAAACTCTTGATAAGAGAGTCATCATGATACGCCAGAGGAGAGTCCACAAACCGATCAACACTGCTTGTTTATTCTTTTTATACATTTTTATTGCATTTTATATTGTATATTGCTTTATTATGTCAATGTTGAGCTCTTTTTCTCCATTGTGTTGTTACTGTCCTGTGTCCCTGTGTGTCATGCTGCTGCTACACTGTAATTTCCCAGCTTGGAATGAATCCATCAATCAATCAATCAATCAATCAATCAATCAATCAATCAATTAATCAATCAATCAATCCATCCATCCATCAGGCACTGTGTACTCTAACCAATTTGTGTCCACTCATCTTTGCTTTAGTTCTTTTTTCCTATTGCCATCTTAAGCACTGCATGGCTGATGAATACATAAAAATGATGATTTTTGATTTATGATGATTTTTTATATTGCTAAATGATCAATGTTGCTACTGAAAAAAAAGATGAAACTGAGGATGACCGTGCTAATGACGATGATGGTCTTGAGGGAGGAGTGTTTGCATAGTAGTAATATGTTGTGATTCTCACCAGCGCGTGCTTGGCTACGGCGGGGACTCTGGCAGCCAGGCAGATCCCCACGGGGGAGTACATGTCCTCCTCCAGACGGCACACCGAGTTCCCTCGCCGCTTCCTCCTACTGACCACGGACACACACACACACGCATGGACGTACATGGGCATACACACACACACACACACCCACGCACACAAACACATACGACACACGTGGGTGTGTACACACCCGTGAATGCGCGCATGGGGCACACACCGACACACACACCCACACACAGACACACACACACACACACACACACAAAGCATTAAGAGGTCAACAGACAATCTTTATGGCTGGTAATATCAACCAAGGTTCACATGGAGCTCATCTATGTCAGGTAGTGTGTGAAGGGTTAGTTTTATGGCCAATTACACACTATCAGACTTCCAAAAAAACATCTAACCCATAACAGAAGGAGTAAGCTTGATGACTAATAGAGCCTTACAGGAGACAATATTTAACCAGCCATCTGCCATGGCGGCTTCCCTTTTAGACAGTGTGTCTATAAGTTACAGAGGTATGTGAAAGAGATTGGAAAAAAGTCAAGAGAAGAAAAAGGAAATGTCATCTGGTACTCACTCAAAAAGCTCTCGGATGGAGCTGAGGATTCTGGGAGAGGTGGCGGATGCTGACCTGGGAGTAGGAAAAAAATGATGCATTAAATTATTCATTTTTTAATATCCAGCTCTTCACCACCCCATCACTAATGCACCACTTCTCTCTCCCTCTCTGGCCGTTTCCATCGGCGCCTGTGGAACTCATTTTAACACTCTTAACTGATGAAACTCAAAAGAAAAAGATGCCACTTCAATTTCTTATCGACTGAGGTCTCACAACGTATACTGCGCATCATCATGGTTGACCAGAAGGGGCATAATCTTCATTAATGCCATCTAGTAAATGATGAATACTGCAGAAATACAAGCTACGCATTGCCCTTGTGCAGAAAATCAATACCCACTTACGGCCAGACAGTGCATAACATAGTGTGTCTGCATATTTATCATGGGGTGCTTCTGCATTTAAAAATATGAGCATCATTACAAGGACATGTGATAATTCATCATCGTCTGACATCTCATTTCCTCGTACCGGATGACCAACTACACTGCAGAGGGCTGCAGTTTAACCAGATGCAGTCATGAGATGATGGGCCTTAATTTAACGGAAACAAGCAAACAAAAATAAACTTTTTTAAATGCCAGAATAAGCTTTTAAATAATTCAACACTTCAGTTTTAGTTGTTCTTAATTTAAAGCATTCAAACACAAAAGTAAGCAAAAAATATGACCTGGGGCTACTGACCACAATATTAAAAAAACAAATAAAACTGGAATCAGACAAATACACAGATGACCATATGTACAGTGTCAATGACTCAATGGTCAAATGCACATTTAACTGCCTCAACCACAACTGGTCAAATAATGTTTGATGGCACTGACTCAGCCAGACTCATTACAAGACTAATAGTATACAATTTGTGGTAAATAGTAAACAGTACTACATGGATCTGTCCCTCATTTGATATATTTTGTTTACCTGAACACACGGGCGTGGCATCTCTCTGCAACATCGATGTTTGCGGATGTGTTCACTGTTAACTGAGGCACACTTGAGGGACCACTGTGGAACAGGGAAAAAACATGGCTTATAATATGAGCTAATGCTGTCAAAACTAGACAATTACTTGCTTTTGATTATAGGTTATGTTTGTGCAGCAATTGTTATTTTGCAGAATACACAATAATGCAGCATTTTACATTCCCCTTTCCCCTCTCATCAATGCTCCTCTTTTCTAAGATCCACATTCCTCAAAGGACATATTCTATTTGACATCAATTAGTTCCAACCAGAGCCCTCCAACCAGCTAATAGTCCTAGGTGACAAACTCCCTCTGAAGTCACACGTAACAACTACCCTTAGCTACACACCCCTTAGGAGCGCCCTTGTCTCTCTATCTCTATCTCTCTCTCTCTCTCTCTCTCTCTCACACACACGCACACACACTCTAATATCCCAGAGGCCCTGAACATTAAACTCCTGAGAGCTCCCATTGCTGTTTCAGTGATCAACTGAAGTGCATTAGCACTCCTCATTAGCCATGCCTTTCTTTCTCTTCACTTTCCTTTCTCTGGCTACGGGCACGTCTTTCACACTCTACCAGCCGCCCTTACAGGGTCTTTTTTTTTTGTCTGCGTCTCTGAATATTCCATTTTCTATTAACAAATTTAGTCTATCTTTTATCTGCCCGAGTCTGTGATTTCTCCTGTTCTCTTGTGAAAGTGCTGGCTGGAGAGAGAGAGAGAGACGGAGTGTCTGGATGGAAAGAGGGATAGAGTGTCTGGAGAGAGAGAGGGATGGAGTGTCTGGCTGGAGAGAGGGATAGAGTGTCTGGCTGGAGAGAGGGATAGAGTGTCTGATTGGAGAGAGGGATAGAGTGTCTGGAAAGAGGGATAGTGTGTCTAGCTGGAGAGAGGGATAGAGTGTCTGGAGAGAGAGAGGGATAGAGTGTCTAGCTGGAGAGAGGGATAGAGTGTCTGGAGAGAGAGAGGGATAGAGTGTCTGGCTGGAGAGAGGGATAGAGTGTCTGGCCGGAGAGAGGGATAGAGTGTCTGGCCGGAGAGAGGGATAGAAGTCTGCATCCAGGGGGATAGAGGGTCTGGAGAGAGGGATAGAGTGTCGGGAGAGAGAGGGATAGAGTGTCTGGAGAGAGAGAGGGATAGAGTGTCTAGCTAAAAAGAGGGATAGAGTGTCTGGCTGGAGAGAGGGATAGAGTGTCTGACTGGAAAGAGGGATAGAGTGTCTGGCTGGAGAGAGGGATAGAGTGTCGGGAGAGAGAGGGATAGAGTGTCTGGAGAGAGAGAGGGATAGAGTGTCTGACTGGAGAGAGGGATAGAGTGTCTGGAGAGAGAGAGGGATAGAGAGTCTGGAAAGAGGGATAGAGTGTCTGGAAAGAGGGATAGAGTGTCTGACTGGAGAGAGGGATAGAGTGTCTGGCTGGAGAGAGGGATAGAGTGTCTGGCTGGAGAGAGGGATAGAGTGTCTGGCTGGAGAGAGGGATAGAGTGTCTGGCTGGAGAGAGGGATAGAGTGTCTGGAAAGAGGAATAGAGTGTCTGGAAAGAGGGATAGAGTGTCTGACTGGAGAGAGGGATAGAGAGTCTGGCTGGAGAGAGGGATAGAGTGTCTGGAGAGAGAGGGATAGAGTGTCTGGAAAGAGGGATAGAGTGTCTGGCTGGAGAGAGGGATAGAGTGTCTGGCTGGAGAGAGGGATAGAGTGTCTGGCTGGAGAGAGGGATAGAGTGTCTGGCTGGAGAGAGGGATAGAGTGTCTGGCTGGAGAGAGGGATAGAGTGTCTGATTGGAGAGAGGGATAGAGTGTCTGGAAAGAGGGATAGTGTGTCTAGCTGGAGAGAGGGATAGAGTGTCTGGAGAGAGAGAGGGATAGAGTGTCTAGCTGGAGAGAGGGATAGAGTGTCTGGAGAGAGAGAGGGATAGAGTGTCTGGCTGGAGAGAGGGATAGAGTGTCTGGCCGGAGAGAGGGATAGAGTGTCTGGCCGGAGAGAGGGATAGAAGTCTGCATCCAGGGGGATAGAGGGTCTGGAGAGAGGGATAGAGTGTCGGGAGAGAGAGGGATAGAGTGTCTGGAGAGAGAGAGGGATAGAGTGTCTAGCTAAAAAGAGGGATAGAGTGTCTGGCTGGAGAGAGGGATAGAGTGTCTGACTGGAAAGAGGGATAGAGTGTCTGGCTGGAGAGAGGGATAGAGTGTCGGGAGAGAGAGGGATAGAGTGTCTGGAGAGAGAGAGGGATAGAGTGTCTGACTGGAGAGAGGGATAGAGTGTCTGGAGAGAGAGAGGGATAGAGAGTCTGGAAAGAGGGATAGAGTGTCTGGAAAGAGGGATAGAGTGTCTGACTGGAGAGAGGGATAGAGTGTCTGGCTGGAGAGAGGGATAGAGTGTCTGGCTGGAGAGAGGGATAGAGTGTCTGGCTGGAGAGAGGGATAGAGTGTCTGGCTGGAGAGAGGGATAGAGTGTCTGGAAAGAGGAATAGAGTGTCTGGAAAGAGGGATAGAGTGTCTGACTGGAGAGAGGGATAGAGAGTCTGGCTGGAGAGAGGGATAGAGTGTCTGGAGAGAGAGGGATAGAGTGTCTGGAAAGAGGGATAGAGTGTCTGGCTGGAGAGAGGGATAGAGTGTCTGGCTGGAGAGAGGGATAGAGTGTCTGGCTGGAGAGAGGGATAGAGTGTCTGGCTGGAGAGAGGGATAGAGTGTCTGGCTGGAGAGAGGGATAGAGTGTCTGGAGAGAGAGAGGGATAGAGTGTCTGGAGAGAGAGGGATAGAGTGTCTGGAAAGAGGGATAGAGTGTCTGGCTGGAGAGAGGGATAGAGTGTCTGGCTGGAGAGAGGGATAGAGTGTCTGACTGGAGAGAGGGATAGAGTGTCTGACTGGAGAGAGGGATAGAGAGTCTGGCTGGAGAGAGGGATAGAGTGTCTGGAGAGAGAGGGATAGAGTGTCTGGCTGGAGAGAGGGATAGAGTGTCTGGCTGGAGAGAGGGATAGAGTGTCTGGCTGGAGAGAGGGATAGAGTGTCTGGAGAGAGAGGGATAGAGTGTCTGGCTGGAAAGAGGGATAGAGTGTCTGGCTGGAGAGAGGGATAGAGTGTCTGGCTGGAAAGAGGGATAGAGTGTCTGGCTGGAGAGAGGGATAGAGTGTCTGGAAAGAGGGATAGAGTGTCTGACTGGAGAGAGGGATAGAGTGTCTGGCTGGAGAGAGGGATAGAGTGTCTGGAGAAAGAGAGGGATAGAGTGTCTGGCTGGAGAGAGGGATAGAGTGTCTGACTGGAAAGAGGGATAGAGGGTCTGGAGAGAGAGGGATAGAGTGTCTAGCTGGAGAGAGGGATAGAGTGTCTGGCTGGAGAGAGGGATAGAGTGTCTGGCCGGAGAGAGGGATAGAGTGTCTGGAGAGAGAGAGGGATAGAGTGTCTGGCCGGAGAGAGGGATAGAAGTCTGCATCCAGGGGGATAGAGGGTCTGGAGAGAGGGATAGAGTGTCGGGAGAGAGAGGGATAGAGTGTCTGGAGAGAGAGAGGGATAGAGTGTCTAGCTAAAAAGAGGGATAGAGTGTCTGGCTGGAGAGAGGGATAGAGTGTCTGACTGGAAAGAGGGATAGAGTGTCTGGCTGGAGAGAGGGATAGAGTGTCGGGAGAGAGAGGGATAGAGTGTCTGGAGAGAGAGAGGGATAGAGTGTCTGACTGGAGAGAGGGATAGAGTGTCTGGAGAGAGAGAGGGATAGAGAGTCTGGAAAGAGGGATAGAGTGTCTGACTGGAGAGAGGGATAGAGTGTCTGGCTGGAGAGAGGGATAGAGTGTCTGGAGAGAGAGGGATAGAGTGTCTGGCTGGAGAGAGGGATAGAGTGTCTGGCTGGAGAGAGGGATAGAGTGTCTGGAGAGAGAGAGGGATAGAGAGTCTGGAAAGAGGGATAGAGTGTCTGGAAAGAGAGAGGGATAGAGTGTCTGGAAAGAGAGAGGGATAGAGTGTCTGGAGAGAGAGAGGGATAGAGAGTCTGGAAAGAGGGATAGAGTGTCTGACTGGAGAGAGGGATAGAGTGTCTGGCTGGAGAGAGGGATAGAGTGTCTGGAGAGAGAGGGATAGAGTGTCTGGAAAGAGGGATAGAGTGTCTGACTGGAGAGAGGGATAGAGGGTCTGGCTGGAGAGAGGGATAGAGAGTCTGGCTGGAGAGAGGGATAGAGGGTCTGGCTGGAGAGAGGGATAGAGAGTCTGGCTGGAGAGAGGGATAGAGTGTCTGGCTGGAGAGAGGGATAGAGGGTCTGGCTGGAGAGAGGGATAGAGGGTGTGGATCCGGGGGACTTACTCGTCAATGTTCACAGCCCTCTTGGCCGCCAGCCCCAGGTCCTTTTGGAGGTTGGCCTCTCTAGCCCTGGAAGGTCAAGCAGAGTTAATTAAGATGAATGCCAAGTCAAACGGGCAATCCTGCTAGGCTAGGGCTTTCGTTAATGACTTGTGTCAATTACCACAGACATAAGACACAAGCACTACAGAGACAAACTATATAAACCCTACATAAACAAAGGATTCTCTTAATGGGGAGAATAAAAAGGGGATTTTGTCAGGGGAGAGAGAAAAAATATTGACTTGACTTCCTGTGTACTGCAAGCCAAGAGGGACAAGTCTCTGTGTGTTTTTTTTTTTTTTTTTGCTGTGCTTGGCAAATTTCACAGTCGGTTAGCTTGGCACAAATGGTGCTCGTGCTGACAGTTCAGATCTTAACGAGGGGAGTCACTGAACTTCTGACTGTGGATGCATGAATTACATGGATGGCATGAAAGTATGACATGGATTTCTGTGTAGACAGTATAGCTGATTCATACTCTGTGCATGTATGTAACAGAGGAAGGTTATAAAATGAAATTTCTACTGCATACTTTAGGTCTGCTCAATACCTTTGATGAAAACACATGTACTGTGCACATACAGAACAAAAATGGCTGCTTAGAACCAACTTTTTAAAATTTAGTCAATGTGTCTTATAATCTTTTTATGTTGGTTTAAAAAGTGTACAATTTTTCTTGCACTATTAACATATGTTAGTATGTTAGTAAATAGGGTAAGTTAAACCAATGAAAAAAGATCCATATAGCATGTTGCCTTAATATCTTTACGCTGTTTTTTATAGTGTATACACACAGCCACTGAGTATGCATTGCTGAGTTACTCATAATCACTTAGTGGCTTGGCTGCATTCCTTACATTACTGTTGTTGTCCTCCATAGATATGTATACTGACTAGATGCTGATGGAATACGTCAGCCGCCATATTAGCACAGGGCAGGTCACATGAAGCTGTATGGCTACAATGCATTTCTTGGACTTGCTTGCTCTTATAATGTAACTTTTTATGTCATAATTATGACTTTGTGTTCCATAATTTTCTATCTATCTATCTATCTATCTATCTATCTATCTATCTATCTATCTATCTATCTATCTATCTATCTATCTATCTATCTATCTATCCATCTATCCATCCATCCATCCATCCATCCATCCACCCACACACACACAAAACTTACAGACAACACAAAAAGGCAAAAAATGCGATCCTCAAAACAAACAGACGTTAGCCTGTCTGCCCCATACCGGACTCTCCTCTCGTTGCGGTTGTTCATCTTCATGGCGGCCTGCTGCTTGCTCTTGATCATGTCCTCCAGTATCTCCTGGCCCCGCTCCCTGGCCTGGCGGTAGGCCGTCTCCTTCTCGCTGCGCTGCTCCAGACGGGCGTCGTACTCCCGCTTCTGGGCCCGGTTACGCTCCCTGATCTGGGTCACGCTGGCCCGCAGCTCCCCCCGCTCCGACTCCACCTGCGCCAGCCGGGCCTTCACCTCACGCATGCTGGCAGAAGGTGTGTGGCACACACAGAAAAGAAAGAAAGAAAGAAACAAGGAAGAGGAGCGGAGAGGAGAGAGATTTAAATGTTTTCAATGTTGTTTTACTGAAAATAGTTCCATAGGCTATAGTTAAAAGCAGTTGCACATGAAATGTGAATTGTTTAGCTGCTAAGCATGGGGTCTTTATTATCCCAGGGCCCCCTGTTCCAGCACTGTAAAAAAGGGCTGGTTAGAAGAACTAACTCAGAACAAATAAAGCTACATAGATCTTTTTATGTTGATTTATCGTAACAGTGCCATACATGGCAATACATGCAACAGGGTGAGTGTTTCATGTCAACACTTGTCAACCCACTGCAAAAAAAAAAAGAAAACAAGCAGACAATTGTGGCAGAGAATTTCCTGTACTACAGGAAATGTAAATGTGTGTATTCAAGCCTGAATCATTTTACTGTACTTACAAATGTGCACAAGCTAGCAAGAGCAGGTACACAGAAATTGCTTGCTAGGATGGGGGATGGGGGATCATAGACACCTCTCGAAGACACATTTCTTTGCCGGAGGACACAGGAAAAATAAGGAGTGAGGAACGCTCCCATCTTGTTCAGATGGTATGCCAGACGTTCCTGTCCCTGAGCTCAGGCAGATAGCGTGGCCTACCTGGCATGTTGTTCTTCGAGTATGGCGTCTTTGATTTCTATCTTCTGTTGTAGCTGCAGCACCTGGTATGCAAGCTGGAAAAGGTAAAAGGAAGTAAGCGAGAGAGAAAACCAAGCAAACAAATAAACACACCGAAATAAATTAACACATTAAAAATGAACACCTGCTACAGGAATTTCAGCACTGATTAATTCAAGTGTTGTCAAGGCTCTCCAACATGAGTACTGTGTGACGTTTGGGGAGCGCTCCAAAACAGACAAGATCAAAGCTAGCTCTACACTGGGGGCATGGGTCCAATGAGACACTGGGCTAATGAAAACAGATTCTAAATGCTGCTATAGCCAGCAAGTTCTTTCACATTTTTCCCCTCCAAAATTGACAGTATTGCAAATGACCTCAGGCTCTGGGTGTAAGAGAACCACCCACACAATCGTAAAGCAGTTAAGCTTCATACTACTCCTCCCATCCAGCCAGCTCTACACACAGATACAAACAAAGATACGTACAACATATTCTTGCCAAGCCTCCACTGGAAACCATTTATTCAGGTAACTGAACTCTAAAAACCAGTGTTTTAGTCAGATATGAACAGATATGGACAAGAGAGGAGACTATGCGTTCAGTGTAAGTGCTACCTGAAAGCTCTGCCTGACAACTAGGCTAAGAAGGACTTTTATGTTGCATCCAACTGGTGCTCATGGTAGTCATGTTTGTAGAGGTGGGTATACTGTGATCAGTCTTCATCTCCTTTTCTCCCTACATGCACACTTACACTATACGAGCACACTTACACTACACAACCTGTTGATTCGTATCTTTGAATGTTTTTTTTGTGTGAATATACACAAATTAAAAGGCTTTTTAAGTGGTTATACAGCTTGTATCTGCATGTCACATCGACTACACCTTTGCATCCAACTGCCATAATTTCCTGAAAAATACTTCCTCATGCTCAGGATTACATAACGCACTGTGATGAACAAGTGCATCTGAACATGCATCAATACCTGATGCTTTGTATTATGAAGTTTTCTTTGCACTAAACATGACCTCAAACTTGCAGTAACTTTGCGCATCAGATGAATAGGACATAATTTGGCAACACTTTGCATTCAAAATTATTATTCAAAATAATACTCAAAGACAGAGCTAGCTCTGAGCATAGCCCTGCAGGCATGAAACCAAACAAAAACTATCCAGCTAAGCCCAGTGACACTTCTGCTTTGACACTGATGAAAAATGTACCATCACTGCACCTAGAACTACACAGACCACAGACCACACACTCAGGAGGGGAAGTCACGGCACATTAAAACTCACACCCCACGGCACCCAGATCCACCACACGCCCTCTGTTCTTGTTTGACCTTAGTTTGCCTAGGCTTTGCGGAACAGTGCTGACATTTGATTTAAAAATTCCCTTTTTTGTTATTTTGTCCATTCAATCCATGAGATTATTTGTAGCTCAGCAGAAATGCATCTCCTCAAGTGAAACTTGTCCTACATTAAATCTGTCTGTGAGTGAAGATGCAGAAGCGTGAAGAAAACCCCCACCACCTCCCCCATACCTCCCCAGTGGTCTTCTGAAGATCATTCACTAGGTTGTTGTGATGGGAGGCTTGAACTGCCAAGGAATCCTCAGAGTAGGTCACAGGTGGAAGTCTGGCAAAAACACACACACAGGAGCATTTGAATGTGATAACTTGGCCACTTTCGGCACAACTAATCCCACTATCTATGCATAATGTAGTGAACTGAGAAAGAATGGTGGGCATATTTGTTCTTAAGCATGCCTTCTGGAGAACTGTTTAAAGTGAGGGGAGGTGATTGAACGCTACCTTGCCACAGAGCCGAGAATGAGAGCTTTCTGTTTAGTCCTCTCCAGCAGACTGATATCTGTTGGAATGGGGAAAAACAACGTGTTCAAACACCAGCCAAAACAAGAGAACTGCCACACATAACGTGTTTCCTGCCTCGTAGACAGATGAACGTTAATGGGGAGTCTAATTAACACATTAGTGTTAGTACCTGACAGAATTCCACAGTGGACACGAGAACTTAACACGCATAGTGGAACTCAATGTAATGTCGATAGTTATGGTAGAACACAACTTGAAAAGTACACCGTACAAAAAATGAAAATGTACAATATCAAAAAGTAAATTACTTTCAAAAAGAAACTTTCATACTTTCATACTGGGTCACGTTGCCTACATAGACCCTAACACTTTCTCCCTTTTAAAGCAAACATTTTGTATTGGACTGAATTGGGCGGCTTTGCACTGACTTCTGAAGCTATTTCCTGGAAGACACTGAAAATCTGATGCAGCCACTCAAAACGACCCACAGTTCAATCAAATCAGGCTCTTGCCCAGGAGAAATGTAACGACAAATCGAGTGGATTTATACAAATCTAAGCATACATACATGATCGTATGACATCCTGAAAGTTTTTCTTTTGTGACTTGTCCCGATGTTTAAGTTGCCGGATGATATGACGTTTCCACGTCTCCATGGGCTCAGCTGCGAAATGTATCCTCCCAAGCATGGTTGAGGGCGAATCCCGATGGCATTCCAACGCCGCCATGACGGGCAAGTCCTGTGCGTCCGTCAAAAGTCATCGCTGTCCATTTCCATACTCTGTCACTGAAAGATACCTTTAGATATTAGCCATTGTCCCTCAGCCTTGCATGCGCTGTCAACAGTCTGCGAAGTCAGACTCGGGGACAACAACTTAGTCAGCCAATCAGCCACAACTTTGGATCAGGAACAACAGCTTCACTAGCCAATCCTACGCTGCTCCATCACATGGCGTCAGTAGCAGAAAACACATGTGAAGACGAATCTGATTCTTTTTCTGCAACCTAGAATTGAGATAGGCCATTTAATTGTAACAGATCATACTATGATGACGTTACACGCTTTCGAAGAATGTAATTTGAAATATGTACCAGTTACTTGTCTTTAGCACTTAAAAATACTGACGTGATAAAAACGGCAGGGTTTGGGGAAGGTTGATTTTAACTTTCATCCCTTCCCACCCTTGAAAAGGGCGGAGTACTTTCCATTTCCAAACACCTGCCAAATTTCAAAGATGTTAAGAGTCAGTAAATTAGAGCAAACAACCATAAAATGGTCCTGAGGCGAGATAAGGAAACATGTTAAATTGAATACTGATTCAGTGGCAATACAGATAGAATATGTAACATTTCAAAATGTAATTTTCAGACCACAATTTATGTTTTTATTTTGCCTCTTGCCTCTGAATAGGAAACAGTATTTCGATTTTGATTGCAGTACTATTTTTGGCCACAATCCTACATTTAGCATCTTTAATGTCGGGAACAAGTAAAGGGGACCTGCAGGACACCCTCCTGCCAAACCCTTCAGGAAAGAGCTTGTGTTTCTTGTCCAGCCAATAGACAACATCATGTGAAAAATGAATGATTTTTGGACACTGCAAAAAATCCATAAATACCCAACCCATTACATAGAAAGGTATAGACTTTATTTCACCAGTTAAAACACATTTAAAATGCAATGACAGAGAAGTGTCTAAACATTAAAGAAAATATTTACAAATACATTTTACAAAGGACAAACCAAATGGTGATAAACAAGGATATCAAAGGATTGCACATCCAATTTTTACAGAGGAAAACATTGGCACGTGACATAATACTGTAGTTTTAACCACAAACAAACAAAAAACATTGGGATGATAAAACCCAGAGTTTGACCATTATTGTGTACAAGCATGCCCCGTGACCAAAGCAACTTTTAAGAAATAAGTAAAAACAAAGCCTGTCCTAGGTGCTGCTGAACTGAATGACTATAACCACTAAGAACAAAACCGGCCAGACCACAGTCCTACAAAAGTACTCTGGTTTGGCTAAAAATTTTATTTAAAAGGACTTTGGCGTTAGAGAATGTGAATTTGACTTAATTGACATAACACACGTCATTACGCACTATGTAAAAAGAAAAACACAGGCAAAGTAAAAAGAGGTAAAAGCTAAAAGCTGGCAGGACCATTGCTTTTACAGTTGAAATGCCTGGTGTTTTAGAGGAGCTCTCCAATCTTAGTCACAAGCACACATAAGAAATTTACACATAGATCTTTACATTCAGTCAACAATGTTCTTAAAAAAATGAAGGAAAATGTAAGGTGGCTGTAAATTGTTCACAGTAAAAATCCAAGATATATATGTTTGCATGTAGCACACTACTTAAATATCAAAAACTGAAAAGGCCAATGATTTAGTTTGTTTGTTTTGTGTTAGGGGGCAAAAATGTTGAATGCTGATGCCAGGGTGCGGGACTGGGGGCGTGTCCGAAATGTTCACTCGTTAACTACATAGTGCACTTCACAGGGTGCGAGTGACATCGTTTTGCCCCCTACACAGTGCACCATATCAGTAAAAGGAGTGAACATTTCAGATCCAGCCTGGAAGTGGCTGGAGAAGTTTGTTTGTTTGCTCAGCAGGCATCCATCTTCTTCTCGGCCATCTTGAGCAGCATCTCCGAGTAGCGCTCCAGGAGAGCCACGGTGCGCTGGTCCCTCAGCTGGCGGCCGGGGGAGTCCTCGGGGGGCGGAGGAGCAGGAGCAGCAGCACAAGGAGGAGGACAGGGGGAGGGGGGAGTAGAAGAGGGGGTGAAGACGGAGTCCAATTCGGTCTGCACACCCGCGAAGGCGTCCTGCAGGATGGACAGCATCTGGGCCTGCTGGTCAGACAGGTCGGCCTGGGAGCAGAGCTGTGGGTGGCAGAGGAGATGTGGATGAGGATGAGGATAAAATAGGATGAGGATAAAATAATCAAGGTTAAAACAAAGACAAATGTGGGGATAAGCACCAACATGAGCACAAACCACAACATAAAGAAAGAACATGGTGAGAGCAGTCAGGAGAGAGAGGCAGACCAGAATTCATTTCAATAGGAAATGCTAGGCTAGTGAATTCAGCAGAAACTAAACTAATTTTCCAAGTTTCAAAATGTTGTTTCTCAAGGTTTACTTCTGCCCCCCTTTTACCTAGCCAGTTAAGTGCTATGTTACTGACTGACGTGAGGTAGAGCAGAACGCCACAGTGTATCGAAATAGGGCATTGGGTGTTCAAAAATGTCCGGTGAGGTAGTTTGGGTACGCCCTCCTGCATGAGCTGAGAGTGGAGCATCGACCAATCAGCATTGGGAAAACGGGGGCGGATATGATGCAATTTCTGGAAAATGGCAACGAGGAAGTGACAACACAATTGGCACTTCATTACCACCATTATTAATGCACGTTCACATTCTGATTGGGCAGCATACATAGCAAACTGTACATGGTGGAGGAGGTATTTGGTAAGACATAGATTGTCCAAAGGGGGAACATGGCAGTTACAGTTTGGAAAAGGACATCATAGAGAACGCCTCCTGTTGGTGCTCACCTTGCTGTACAAGCTCACAGCCTTCTTCATCGACTGCCTCAGCTCATTCACCATCTGGTTGCACGTCTGCAGGTTGACCATCTCCCCTGCATCGACTACAGGACAAGTAGCATAACCAGTAACCACATTAATGTAACAGCATTTACCTCTATGTAAATTCTGTGTGTGTCTCGTCTTTTTCTATGCCTGTTTAAAATGCATCAGGTTTTATTAATTTGTAAGTTTATGTTTGTGAAATGTCTTGGGTTTCTTGAAAGGCATTTTGCAATTAAAATGTATTACTATTACTATTGTTAGTACTCCATTCACCCCAAAAAGATCTTGAATGCATTAGAAAGCGGCATTCTCAATGCAAAAAAAAAAACAAAAAAACAAAAAAAAAAGACTTCTTGTAGCAAGGCAAACTCAAAACATTAACTAAACGTATACAAAGGCTACTAAAAAAGTTAAGATAAATCCTTTATGGGAAACTGGACTAGAAGGTCCAACCTCGGCCTTCATGGCAGTCGTCCTCACCTGTGTCCAGGGGACTGGAGCAGGACGGCGGGCGATCTGGGAAAGGCCGGCAATCCACAGCCGAAAACGCCGCTGTGCTGGGAATGGAGTCTCCTTGCAACGTGTGGACCTGGGGTTCCGATCTGAGGTGTCCCTCAGCCTCTCTGCTCAGCTCCCGGGGCTCTGGGTGGTGGCAGCTAGCGGGGAGGGTGGTGGAGGCCCTGGAGCAGGGGGCAGCGCGGGGGTGCATGCCGTCCTCGATGCTGCTGAGGCGCGTTTTGCCCTCCCGGCCCAGAGAGCGCATCTCCGTGGGGGTCACCAGCGCCTGTCTGGCCAGGCCCTCCGTGGCCACCCGCCGCCGGCTCTTCTGAGAGCCCGGGAACGGGCGGGCAGGGGGGCAGCCGTCGGAGCCCGAAAGGTCGAGGCGCAAGGCGGCTCGGGCGCTGTGGTTGCCAGGCAACGACCCAGAGGAGGCTGGGGCAGCCAGGGGGGAAGAGGGAAGGCTGCTCGCAGTGATGATGGTGGAGGAGGCCAGAGGAGAGGCAGGGTGCGGGGCCAAGTTCTCCTTAAAGTCTCCGTGCTCCATGTTGAGGTCGTGGATGGAGGAGCCCAGGGAGGAACTGGCTGGTTGGGGGGGCTCCTCAGTCGTGGGGCCCCTGCTGTGGCCGTCCCCTGGGGCTCCCGTGGCAGACACCTTGGCACGGAAACTAGTGGTGGTGCTCATGTAACTGTGGTGTGCCGAGCGGAGCCCCGAGTCCTTCTCCGATCCTGGGTAGCTAGGCTTGGCAGAGGGGCCTGTTGGTGTACTGTGGGCTGAGGTGGAAACCACGTTCTCAATGTTGGACTGGGAGCAGAGGGCCTTGTCTGTTACCTCTGCAAGGGAAAAAATAAACATTTGTAAACGATTATGAAAAAAGAAGGGAAGATGTGGTAACATTACATCAACTGTCTTGATTGGAGGATGCTTCTCATGCCTGATTGGTTGATCTACTTGGTGGGCGTCACCTGCCCTGAACACCCTGGTGTAACAAACCAGCCACCTACACCGAAAGGAAATCAGGAAGGTGCAAACCAAACAAACCAAATCACACGAAGAGACCACGCAAAGGTGTGTATGATGAAAGAGAAGAGCCCCAATTCACACAGTAAGCTGATCCCATAATCTTGTGCAGCACTGACAGTCCCAGTCCCAGTCCCACACACACACACACACACACACACACACACACACACACACACACACACACACACACACACACCTCCCAGGGTCTTACTCCACCCAATGGCAGCTATGCTGTGACGACTCCTCAGAGGCCGGGGGGGTCGTTGGGTAGGCGCAGAGTGCCACTTCCTTCCACCATGCGGGCGACCCTTCACTGGCTTCACTTCAGCTTTACAGCCAGTGCCATTCAGTCAAAAACCAGCATTAATACACACACACACACACAAACACGTGCCCAAAAGAAGAAACACTCATCCAGCCAAGGCCATTTTTAATATCCCTCCCTTCCCAACCCAGCATACCAGCTGTCTACATCAGCTCCAGGAAAACCTGATTAAAGTCAGTGTTATTACAGGCACACTGGTCTTGATTAACTCGTCAGTAGCACATAAACAGTTACGCTTAGTTTGGCCTGACTGGCTAATCATCACTGATTTGGTCAAGTCAAGCATGTCAATAAGTACTGTAAGAGGAAAAACACAGGGCCAGCAAGCCCCAGGTTGTAGGACTGTGAAGCCTTCAGTTGTGAGACGGCTACATGTTGGATGAATGCTCACAATAGTGAAAGTCCTATTTTTGTCACTGTTATCACACGGCATGGCACAGCACACAGTGTACACAACGAAATTCACCTCTGCATTTAACCCATCACACACACGTGAGCAGGGGGCAGCCATGACAACGGCGCCCGGGGAGCAGGGCGTGGGGACGATACCATGCTCAGGGTACCTCAGTGGCGCTACTGGTGACCTGGGATTCGAACCTGTGATCCTTCAGTCACAAGTCTGATACCTTAACCGCTAGGCCACCACTGCCCATAGACCTCTGAAGGGACATCGAAACAACAACAAAACAATGCTTCCATGTCGAAAATGGCCGTTTCTAATCGTTAACACTTTGAAACTGTGTAGATGACGGTGAAGTCCGAGATACAGGTGTTTGGAGAAACAGTGTTTTCACTGGCGAGACAGTGGAGAGACAGTGTTTTCACTGGCGAGAGGGACAAGGCCATCACTGAAAGCGTCCTGGGAGACGAAAGTGAAAAAGGGAAGTTAAAATCTGGTTAACTTTATGGTAATAAGCCATGGCGCGGAGGCGGTAACCAACTGGAATGTGTACATTTACAGACATCCGCTAAATTGATGTTGGTCAATTGAATTAGGCTCGAGAAGTTGACGTCACAGTATGCGAGCCATGCCTGCTGGTATGGTTGAAGGCAGGGAAAGTGTTGATTGCTCTTGTGTGAAGGACAATATTATTTCGTGATGCTTGGACGACACTGTTGTGTGCAACAGTAGGTCACAGAGTGTAGCCTGCATGGAGAACTAAACAATCTATGGGATACATTTTCTTTTGGTTAGCAAAATGGAGAGGACAGCAAGTTGCCCAGGTGAGGAGAAAAAGTTATTTTGGATTATTGGTCTATCCATGTCTGAGGTTTAGCTGCGACTGCTGATAAGAGTGGTGCCTCTGCCTTGACCTCTGCAGCTATAGTTAACCTCATGAAGTTCTGAGAATCAGACTAATACATGCATAGAGAAATGCACAGTCATGCACACATTGAACACACACTGAGTCATGGCTTCCTTTTCAAATAAAACCTTCCCTCCTGACACAGTCCAATGAACAGATAAAAAAAAATAACATGAACGAATAAATAAATACACAAAGTTGTAAAAAATATCATTTAAAATCTGTCCCAGCTGCTGGCAAGTGTGTGACTCAGACCGACTCTGCTACGGTAGACAGTCTAGATGACTGCTGCACACAAAGGGATTCCTGTGAATAATGATAACAGTGAGAATGGAAAAGGCCGTCTACTTCCTCAGACCTACAGAAACAAAGATGGTGAGAGAGATGGGGGCAAAAAAAAAAAAATAGAAAGACAGAAAGAAAGAATAAAGAAAAAGAAAGACGAGGGGGGGGGGGGGGGGGGCACAGCGCGAAAGACAGACAGACAGACAGACAGACAGAAAGCAAGCAAGAAAGACAAAGCAAGCAATCAAAAAAAAGTGAGGGGGGTGACTGAGGTTGTGACTCACCTGGGGCCTTGCTCTCCTCTGCCACAGGGGTGGCCTCCATGGCACAGTCAGCAGCCAGCATGGGCTTTATGGCAACCCGAGCCCAGAGAGAATGAACACACACACACACACACACACACACACACACACACAATTAGTGACGGCTTATGGTAGCCTGGTAAACCCGCCCCTCGTACTTCATTTCATTTCGTGCAGAAGGTCTGGACCGGAATCTCTTGAGGAACATTTGGCAAGTCGCAGAAAGTACGATCCAATCAGCGAACAGAGGGTGTGTTCGTTAGCTGTGACGCTGACCTTGTGTGCTACATTTGAATTGTAGTACGTAGGTAGGCTAAGTGCATACGTGACGACCAGGCGTTAGCGATTGGGTAAAGGCAGAGGCACTTTTTTAAAACTTCAGCAGAGTCCACACCTCCAGCAAATCGTTTCTGACGGTCTCTGTTCCAGACCCTCTGCACGAAATGAAATAAAGTACGAGGGGCGGGTTTACCAGGCTAGGCTTGTGGCAGACACCCACTTAAAATGTGAACAGCAAGGATGTCCTTGGGGAAGACAATGAGCACAAGTCAAACAAAGCTGATGTAGCTCAAGAGAACCAATACTGATAAATTACACAGCAAGCATTTTCCCCAAGACTTAGTTTGTACTAAATGACATCCAAAAAGAGCTCAGAATATGTGCAAGTTTTTTGAAGCCACCTAGGGAGTGGCAATTATGTTGTCCATATTGGAGGCTGAATGGCTGGGATGCGTCTGGTTCAGTGGCCTGCTTCGGGGAGCTCTCCTTACCTGGGGGGTGAGGTTGGGGGGCACAGGTGGAGGCTTGCTGCTGCTGCTGTTGGGGGAGGGTTCCTCAGAGATTCTGGGGGGCAGCCCTGCAAGCCATGGGGCACATGCAGAGGCACCAACACCCCCACCTCTGCGAGTGCACAGTGGGACAAGATCAGTGTCAATGAGTGAGTGTGTGTGTGTATATGTATGTAACATTTTCAAGAAACATTGCTCAAAACGTTGCATATATATATACAAACAGATGTTGTTTGTGCACTTTAACACTGACATTTGACAACACATTTTTTAAATCAAAGGTAAAGGTAAAGTTAAATACTGCCTTTGTTGGGGAATGCAGTCCCAGTGTTGGTAAATAACAGTGGCAGCTGAGGTGTGTGCTTTAAGCCTGTGGCTGTGTATGAAATGGAACAAAAAAGCTGCCTTTGAAGTGAGTGTTTGGTGTTTGCAGCAAGACATCAAGGTGTGCCCGAACAGAATAAATGTATAAAATCATGACTTTGAAGGCATCTTCGTTTTGCCCAGTTCTAAAGGAAGCATAGATGCATCCTTCATGCTGCTCTTCAACGTCCAACATTCGATCAAACTACGAAGTCGGCTGTTGGTGTTATGGCAACAGCGTTCTGTGCTGCTGTCTAGCCAGGCCGTCTGAAACGAAAGTTTTAATCGGCACCTTGATGCCTGCTTAAGGGTGTATGACTCGTTACACAGCAAGACGTGCGTGTGTGTGTGTGGGTGTGTGTGTGTGTGACGCTGACCGCAGGCGGTTCTGGAAGCGAGAGAGGAAGCGTCTGGAGATGCTGTGCCGCGGGTTCAGGAAGTTGCTGTCAGACGTCGGCTGCAGACTGCGGAGGTCTGTGTCAAACTTCTCTGCTTTAAGACACACACACACCCGCAAATTCATTAAGCTTGCATTGCAGACATGGCTGTAGTCTTTGCCTATCCAAAGCTTCTGAGAGGATATCTTCATTACACATATTTGACTCATGAAGTGACCAACGTTATTTGATTGAGAAAATATGTGGTCAGTGCACAGAGGTGGACAAGCCAGCTTGGGAAAGAAAGTCCTGCCACATTCCTTCTGCCTGTGCTCCAACTAATAGCTCAAATTAGTGTAATTAGTGGCATAAAATGTTGCTTTACGACCTGCGATAATTTATTAAATTTATTTATTTACTTTTTTTCCTGCATGTTACATTTTGAGACTCCTTCACGTTCAATGTCATGCTTGAACTTTCGTGGGTATGATTCTGGAAATGTGTCGGTCACAACAAATTTGGGGCAAAAGTCAGGCTGGTATAGGTGTCGTGACCCGGCCATTAGGGAGCTCACCGTCGTTGGCCAGGTTGTTAGCCAGCGTGTCAAAGTGCTGGCGCAGGAGCACCTCCGGCTTCTCCTCTGCCGGCTCCTCCTCTTCCTGTTCCTGCTCCTCCTCTTCCTCCAGGCCGGAGCTGCCCGGAGAGCTCATCTGACTCAGGGAGTCCGTGTCTGCTGCTGTGGAGGAGGAGAAGGCAGAAGAAGAGAGAGCGAATAAGACGAGATGTGTACAGAAAAGAACACATTTATGTGGAGAAGATAATGAAGTAGAAACAGACAGCGTATAAAATTGTGGAGAGAACAGAAGTGGGAAGAGAGGGAAAGCATAAACAGAGATGGGATAAATGGCTGAAGGAAAGACACTTTGGAGTTTTTTCAACTTTAAAATAATGTTTCCAAAATCGTTTCAGTGGTTCATCAACGTGTAAATGGGTAAAAGGCACTTTTGAATTTACTTTGCCACCCTCAACTAAGTACATTTGGATTTTTTTTTTTTGACGTAGAACGATCTGAGGACTAAGTTAAAGTCAGTTGGACCGGTGGAGGCGATGCCCTTTAGAGGTGGGGGGGAGGGATCCACTCACCGTCCATTACTGGCTCCTGATTGGACCCCTGGCTCTCAGCAGATCCCACGCAACAGGCGCTGTCTGGACTTAGTTCTTCACCCACTTCACGTAACGCCTTCACATCAAAGTCCCTGTGTGAAGAGAACATGCAAACACACACACACACACACACACACACACACACACACATCTGAGTGATGGTCTACAGCTTTGAATTCTTCTATTCAGAGCAGAGTTTGTCTCCTCAAGGTGAAGAAAGATGCAGTGTGAGTGTTTTGTTTCCCGCTCTCTAAGACAATGGAGTGTGACAGGCCAACAGCACAGAGACAATGGCAAAGTCATGCAGCTACACGGCCAGACACTCGGCCTGATTACGCTATATTGACTAGACTGTAAATGTGTGCTGACAGTGTGTAAAATACGAGAGAGAGAGAGAGAGAGAGAGAGAGAGAGAGAGAGAGAGAGAGAGAGAGAGAGAGAGAGAGAGAGAGAGAGAGAGAGAGAGAGAGAGAGAGAGAGAGAGAGAGAGAGAGAGAGAGAGAGAGAGAGAGAGAGAGAGAGAGAGAGAGAGAAAGAAAGAAAGAAAGAAAGAAAGAGACAGAGACAGAAGCAGAGAAAGAGAAGCAGAGAGAGACAGAGAGAGAAAGAGACAGAGAGAGAAAGAGAGAGAGACAGACAGAGAGAGAGACAGAGACAGAGAGAGACAGAGAGAGACAGAGACAGAGAGAAAGAGAGAGAAACAGAGAGAGAAAGAGAGAGAGAAACAGAAAGACAGAGAGGTGCACACAGAGTGTGTTAAGTATATATGCCAGTACATACATGCACGTGTGTTGTTTGCATGCACATGTTCGTGTGTGTGCGGCGCGCACGCGTGTGTGTGTGACTCCATCTTACCCATCTCCGCCAGTGTAGAGGGCGGTGCTGTTGGCCGGGTACAGGATGTAGTCGCTCCTCTCCAGGGAGTTGCAGCCGGGGGCAAACAGCTCCCCCACGCCAGCCAGCGGCAGGTAGTCAGGCCTCTGGAAGCCCTCCTCTGGAAAGTCTCCTTCTGGATTCTGCTACCACACACACCAACACACACACAGAGGAAGGTGGAGTTTTAGTCCGCTCTCCATTAACCTGTAGTAACCCCCCTTAGGACAGCTGTGAGCGCCTGAGCAATGTGTGGCTATGGTGGCTGGGTGACGCGCTGGTATTCACTTATGGCCGTTACAGGCGTCAGGGCTGAGCGAGAGATGCTGACTCGCTGTTGCTTTGCTGCAGTGAAACTGAAAGAGAGGGAGACAGGGGAGAGAGAGAAAGAGAAAGAAGGGTGGGGAGGGAGGGGGCTTTGCCCTTCATCTCTCCTTTCAGTTTCTACTCTCTGGCTGGCAAGCATGTGCGTACGTACACACACACACACACACACGATCATTGTATTTTTCACTTGCACACCCTGCTATCCCCCCACCCCCCCTCCCTTTTTGTGCCCACTCGCTCTCCTTTCACCCTCACACACACACACTCACACGATTACTCCCGAGCCTTCGTCATCCTCCATCGCCACGCTACTGTATCTCTGCACTGGAATAATTGCAGAAGACACTGCGTGCACATGGACGAGTTGAATCCGATTGGAAATGGTTTGGGATCGTATCGAATTCATGTGCACAGGCTAAAGATCGTATAAGGATTGGTTTCGCGAATCCGATTGCAACCCCTGGCTTAAGCTGATGTTAATCCGCTTGGTGCCGCCTTGTGCACGGTATTGGTTTGGATTCGCGTACTGCGCATGTAAGACCACTCGGTCCCAGAAGCTTCTGTCCCTGATTTTCATCCATACTGAACGTCGAGGCTTTCTAGCGCCTGCTCTCAACAAGTCTCGTTGTCCTCAATTGCTTGTAATATCAAACGCCGACGGCACAGTTCATGTCGTATCAAGGAAACCAAAAACGCTGTTTGTTCTTTCATACGGACTTCCAAACAAAGGAGAATGCACAACATGCATGCAAATGCTGCTCTGTCAACCTCCTCGAGCGCTATCTTTGTTTTATATGCTGCCAGATAGTTTGTTTATTTTCTTTTTAGCAGCCGTCAACCTGAAGTAGTTCTAACACCACTTGTTGAAAGGAATACAGCGCCATCTAGCGTAGCGGAAACGGCCAGATCTCTGACCATTATCCGCTTACACGAACTCTCATGTGCACAGGGATTTGGGACAGATCACCCGTTGGGTAGCAACACCCAATCCAATACCAATCCAATCCGATCCTACCATGTGCCCGTAGTGAGTGACAGGGACATCCCATCTGAACAGCTCCAAAGCCCTTCTCCCCCTGCCAAAAATGCAGTGCCAGTTGCCCTTTAAGTTTACACTGACGACACTGAGATCACCCCCCCCACACACAAACACACTCAGCATGACTTCACTCAGGAGCTCGCTGCACTCAGGTCACATGCTGTACAGAGTATGTGTGTGTGAGTGAGGGACTGTACGTGTGTGTGTGAGGGGGACACTGTATGTGTGTGTGTGTGTGTGTGAGAGAGAGAGGCACTGTATGTGTATGTGTGTGAGGGGGACTGTATGTATGTGTGTGTGTGTGTGTGTGTGAGAGAGAGAGGCACTGTACGTGTGTGTGTGTGTGTGAGGGGGACTGTATGTGTGTGTGTGTGTGTGTGTGTGAGAGAGAGAGAGGCACTCTACGTGTGTGTGTGTGTGAGAGTAGAGGAAGAGAGTGGGTAAAATGAGTCACCCAAAATCAGGCTCATGTGACTGGAGTGCGGGGGGTTTCAAGGAAAATGAGAGAGCAGCCAAAGGAACTGAGTCAAGGCTGAAGCGTGGAAAACAACATGGAGGGGCAGAGTCACAGAAAGATTTCTCCCTCTTTTTTTTTTTTTTTTGAGTGATGATACACAGACCAGATGTACAAATGTAACAAACCTCATCAACACAGACACACATACACACACACACCACAGACTCATAAAGCCTCAGAAGCATCCCCCCCCCACCTAAACACTCAGCACTCTGTCCCACCTTGTCATCCTGCTCTTCCTCCTCCTCCCCCTCCTCATCCATGAGGCTGTCCAGGCTCTGGGGGTGGAAGTGGGGGTCGTCCCCCTCCTCCGTGATGGTGCTGTGCTCCCCGTCCGTCCTGTGAGGACTGGGCGTGAGGGCCTGCTGCTGGCCGCGCGTCTCCAGCAGCAAGCAGATGGCTTTTGGGTCCGACGGCTCCACCCAGCGGGCCCGGGTCTGGTAGCGGCCCGACGCCACAGAGGGTGCCTCCACGACGGTAGTGGTGGTGGTGTTGTCGGCAGCCTCCTGGGCGCCCAATTGTAGAAGACAGGGGGCGGTTGGAAAGAGAGGATGGAAAAGAAAGGAATATAGATAGATGGGCAGGCAGAGATGAAGAAAAAAAAAAGAAAAAAGAATGACATGGGGGGAAAGGAAAGGGGAATATGAATACACAGGCAGACATGGAGGAAAAAGTATTAAAAAAAAAAAAAAAAAAAGACACAAAGAGAGAAAGAAACAAAGAGAGAAAGAAAGAAACAGAAAGACAAAGAAAGAAAGGAACAAACAAAGAAAGAAAGAAAGAAAGAAAGAAAGAAACAAACAAAACAAACAAACAAACAAAGAAAGAAAGAAAGAGAAAGACAAAGAAAGAAACAGAAAGAAAGAAACAGAAAGACAATACCGAAAGAAAAAAAAGAAAGAGAAAGAAACGACAAAAAAAAAGAAGTGAGCAAGCAGGGATGAGAAAGGGACATTAGCATTAGTGATGATTAAAGACAAGGTCTCAGCCCAAACCACAGCCCGTCCCACATTTTAGCACACGCTAATGGTGAATCACTATATCTTTATTTGGATATGTTTGTATACTGGCCCTTGTTTCCCCACATTCTCAGGAGATCTCTCACCAGTTTGCGAGCCCACATGGGATATCTGCCATTGGTCTGCAGCAGCGTCAGGTCACTGACCTCTGTAACACAAGCAGTCATGTCCAACAGGTCAACAGATCCGCCAACAACTACATTACAGCTCCATGCTGAAATATATGTTGCCTTTTTAAAATAAATATGAAGGCCCTTGTGTCCAAAAACACTGTAAAACTCAAGCAATCATGTCCAACAGGTCAACAGCACTGCTAACAACTACATTTCAGTGCCATCATCAAATATATTGCCTTTTTTAAAAATCCATATAAATAAGGCACTTGGGTCCTACATTTTTTTTCCCACACCTGTTATGCATTTTCAGTCATGGAGCCACAACAGGTCCAGAAATAACCACTATGACCAGAGTGCTGCTACTGCCATATGTGCACAATTCTGCTTTAGTTTCTGCCTCACATCAGATAAGCAAATTCCTTCCTCCGTTAGTCACACTAACTGACATTTGCGTGGCGCTCTGCAGAGGCTCTCTGTGTGAGCTCACCTTGGGTTGAGTCATCTCTCGCTGGGGTGCGCGGCTCTTCGTCACAGGCTGCCTGCTCCTGCTCCTCTTCCTCACCCTTCTTCGCCTGGGCTCCAAATATTGTGGGCACTGTAATGTAGGTCTCCCGTCTGGACAGACAAGTACACACACACACACACACACACACACACACACACACACATTTTGATCACCTTTACCAGTTGACTTGACCATTTATACCTGACACGCTTCTAAAAAACGCGAAATATACTGGAATGATTTTTTTTATGGTGCATTCACAAAAGGTAGTCAAGTGGACCAAACTTTCACCTCGAGTGAAAGAGCCCTCCCTCTGTTTACTGGTTGGGCACCAACATTTGGGCAAGGAAACCAAGAGCTTTAGTACAGTTGCCTGACTGACTGAGTACTAAGGCTGCTCGATTATGGAAAAAATCTGAATCATGATTATTTGGGCCAAAACTGAAATCACGACTACTCAAACGATTATTTTGTTTTCCTCAGTAACATGCTTCATTTATTGAAAATGTATTCAAAAACATTTGGAAAAAAAAAAAAAAAACATTCTTGTACCGGATTTTCCCTAATACCTTTCTTCGTAAATATTAGTAAGTCTCCTTTGATGTCTAATGTACAAACAGTAGAAATGTCTAATGTATACATCTAATGTACAGTACAAACAGTAGAAAATAATTAGGACAAAAACATTGTTGCCCTCGATTTTATTTGTTTTGAGATCGTTTGGTGGCCCTGAAATCGTTATCACGATTAGAATTTGATTCATTGAGCAGCCCTACTGAGTACTGCAGCAAAATACAATGT
This sequence comes from Coilia nasus, assembly GCA_027475355.1. Classification (NCBI taxonomy): domain Eukaryota; kingdom Metazoa; phylum Chordata; class Actinopteri; order Clupeiformes; family Engraulidae; genus Coilia; species Coilia nasus. The sequence goes on along the minus strand of CM050215.1, from coordinate 9,790,857 downwards.
TGAGTGGAGGAACTACAGCGGCCATGGCCTGGCTTTACAAACAGGCCCCAAGAATGAGACTCTAATGGGAGTTGAAAGGCCCTGCTCATTTAGCTGAACTATAAACACTGCGCTCCAGCAGGATCATTTAAATCTGCCCAAACAAACACTGGAGGAAGGTTTCGTGCCAGATCGCTGGATATGGAGAATCACATGTCCACTCTACGGACAACAGATAGCATGCAGGCACCAAACGTGAATGCCATGGTAAGTATACCACAAATAATTGTGTATATATATTGGAATAGGTGGGTGAAAATGCCTTGATACCTCCATCTATTTATGCTGTCAGTCACACCAGTCACTTTATTGCCATACCTGCTGCTGATATGTGCCTGTTTATCTCCAGGCTTTGCACAAGTCTATGCACAGTCTATGCAACTTTTTACAGACAGTAGATCATATTAGTTATTGTACAGTCTATGTTAATTCTTGTACTTAATTCTTGTACTTAGTAGATTTTATAGTAGTTTTTATTGTACATATCTCTCCTTGTTTATTTATGTGTGCACATTATGGGGAAGCTTGCAATCTCATTATACTTGTATAATGACAATAAAGGCATTCTATTCTATTCTTCTTCTTCTATATGTGAAACTTTTGAAAGTTTAATAAAACCGTTCCTGAAATGGAATGGAATATGGACAGGAAGACATCAGCCCTTAACACTGAAGCTCACTCTTGAGTAAGAGACACAACTGACACTGGCAGGCATACGATATGCATTTGTACATACGTTTGTGTGTGTGTTGTTATGCGTGTGGTCTTACCGGAGTACATGCTGTGTACTGGCAGCTGTGGCATTCCTGAGGCCAGCCCTCTCCCTCTTCTCCGCCAGCTTCTTTCTCATGGAGCTGGTCATCTGAGAGTCCAGCCGCCACACAAACACACAGCTACAGACAGACACAAGAGTCACTCCAAAGATTTACATCATTATTAGCAATACTGCCAATATCACAGTCTTTACTTCAATTGAGGAGTCCATGGAAAAAAACAGGCAGCCACAACAATCACATTTTTCAACTATTTCAACATTTTTCAACTTTTTTTACCCCATCGCTAGTTGCACTGAGACCCCTGTTTTTCAAAAGTAATCATGTGAATAAACAATTTGTCTCAAGCTAGAAACATTTTAAAATGTACCCTTACCATTTACTTATAACATTAAATCAAAAATGAAACTCTCAGTTTCTCCATTTTGTGACCATGCCCATTTCCCTGTGGACGCTTCAACTGTCTTTGACCTAATGATATTTCATAAAGGTGCTCGTAAAGATCCCCGTCAGACGGTCGCCCTTACCTGTCCCCAGACACTGTGATGAGGTGCCTGCAGTCCTGGCTGAACCGCATGCTTGTCACAATTTCTGAGATACAGAGAGACAGAGTGAGGATTGATTGCCCTCTTCATCGGAGGCTATTTGAACCTAACCACATCACCTGACAAGCTGCTGATGGCCTGAGGAAGAAACCAATTTAGAGTTTGAGATATATATATATATATATATATCTATAAAAGTACCAGAGTGCCCAAAAAGGCTGGCCACACACTCTCCAGACGCATAGTCGAAGATGCTGATGTTCTTGTCAGAGCAACTGGTGGCCAGGTAAATTCCAGAAGGATCCATCTGAACCTGTGGAAGGAAAAATGTTTCTCTTGATAAAAAGCATCAGCATCACTATTAAAACCATCCTCTGCTTAAAATGTACGCTACCATCTAGTAGGTACAACAGCCAACACCTACAAGTAAAAGAGGTATCTCAGATACAGACAGACAGAAACACACACACACCCTACCTTCAGCAAAGTGCCTTCTTCACTGATGGAGCCCTTGAAGCACCTCATCATCTTCCCACTCTTGATGTTGTACACCCTGCGATGATGAATGAAATACATAGCATGATGGCACAGTCATACCACTGTCCTAATCAATCATTTCATGTACACACACACACACTAACCTGACGTTGCGGTCCTGGCAGGCGATGGCTGCTTGTGTGCGCGTCTCGTCCAGGTCCATGTCGTAGAGGGTGGTCTTCTCAGCTACGTAATGGGAGCGGGAGAAGGACAAGCCCTCCGCTGTCTGCAGGGCAGAAGCACACAACCAAAGCACACACCACTCAAAACACTTGGATATGTGCAAGGGAACAAAGGAAATTACACGTAAAAATAAAAAAAGCAAACATTGACCCCAAAGGTCATGACCCCTTACAGGTACATTTCATCTCCAAAAGTTTGAAAGATTTTTTTCTTTAACATGCACTCATTGGCCTCCAACTCTGGTTTAAGTTAGACCTGGTATGTGAATCAACTATACACACACACACACACACTTACCTGCTCAGCTGTGCGGAAGTAGATGCTCTTATCAGCCCCACAGCTCACCATGTTCACGTCTGAGCTCTCACCTACACACACACACACACACACACACACACACACACACACACACACACACAATAAAAGGAAGTCAGTGTTACCCAAACATAATAACTGATCTACAAAAACTGAAACTGACTATGGATAAACTACACATGACAACTGTGAAAGCTGAGAAAGGTTTCTGATGAAGGCAGGGACAAGCATAGCTAAAGAGAGCGGAGGACATAGAATGGTTGGGAGAGCAAAAAAACGTGGGTGGGGAATTAGGGTTGGACAGAAAACAAGAATGAAAACACAAACACACGCAAACTCTCAAGAGCCAAATGCTGGTAAAATATGAAAGTGACTGGTAAATTTTGGACACAAAATAATAATTTACTATTGAGTGGCTGGTGAATGTTACTTATTTGTCAGTGGCTGGTAAAAGTTCACAAAAGTTCACCCGACACAAACACAAGGAAAACAGCTGCCAACCTGAGAACTTGATGGCGGTGATGGCGGCGGAGTGGTCGTAGACGGTCTGCTCCAGACTGTAGCTGTTCGCCACGTTGAAGATGTGGATGAGGCGGTCACGGCTGGCTGAGGCGAGCAGACGCAGGCCTGGCATAGACAACACCCACAGGTCACGTCACATACCGCCACACAACTCAACAACATAACCAAAATAACACCAAAAGGTCACGTCATCTTATGCCACCTCACACAAAAGCACACTAGATGGGCTCATTACACTGTAAGGCCCTTTGGATACTCTGCTGAGTAGTAAAGCACTATATATTTGCAGTCCATTTACGATTTACATGACATACTGCATACTACATATGTAAGTCTTATTTAGTAAATATTATTATTCCCAAAAGACACTTAAAGACCATTTATTTCAGGTAAATATTACTTCATGAAAAGTAGTAAAGGTCATTCTGGTGTGAATGTTACAACAATTATTCGATTCAACAAACATAGAGGACAGCTTTGAGACTTTCAAGCTGACAATTACGTTTTTGGTGTGGGGCGTGAAAAAACAGTGCACTGCTCTGAGAGCGAGAGGGGGGTCACAAACCTGTTTCGGTGGGCGAGAACTCCAGACACAAAACCTCCGAGTCGTGAGCCACTATCTTGGCGATCTCGTCTAGAAACTGCAGCTCAAAGATCCTGACAAGAGATTGGGTCAAGAGAGTCAGTGAGTTACAGGCAGAGGGAATTCAGAAAATGCATCTGCCAAAACACACACACACACCAAAATAATTCTGAAGAGAGAAAAACACAGTTGCATATAGTTGCTATGAAGAACAACAAAAGTAAATATCAAATGTTTGCGCATTTGTTTCCTTACGTCCACATGTATGTGTATGTGTGTGTGTGTGTGAGAAATCACCTAAGGCTGCCGTTGCGGTCTCCAGCGGCGAGGTGCTGGCCGTCTGGACTGACCCCCAGAACCCTGATGCCCGACTTGCCGTCCAGTGAACCCCCCTCACCCCGCTCCCCCTCTGTCTGCAGGTGCTGCGTATCCTCCCCCACATACACTATCCTCATCAGATCCTATCATACACACACACACACACACACACACACACACACACACACACACACATTAGGAGATCCACCAATCATTTAGATTACATCAAAACAAGTGTTTTACTTTAAGCAGATTCCTGATCTAATGTGAGCAAAGAAGCATGGTAAACTCCTTTCGATGAGAGGGAATAATAATAATAATAATAATAATAATAATAATAATAATAATAATAATAATAACAATAATAACAATAACAACAGTGGCCATCACTGAACACTGTGACTTCAAGTGTGATTTGTCCAATGTCAGAAGCTTTCATCAGCAGGACTATAACTCATTGTTATGTTAGACACGTGGCCTTGCTGTCCTCATAAATTCAGTCAGTTCTCTGCCAACTGGATTCTCATTCTTCCAGAGAGGTAGGACATACCCTTGGCTTTTATACAGCGGTGGAAAGACACACACTCACACAGTGTCTACGTGTACAGCAACTTAAACTGCACGCACAAACATTGAGAAATAGGTTTGAGGCCTGGATGTTTCACTGTGAATTGCTGTGTATGCATTACAGTGTGTGCATGAGTGTTTGTGGGGTTCTGTGCATTATGTGCAATATTACACATCCTGCCAGAAACAATGTGCCAATATACAATGTACAAGTAGACTTGCATGTCTACTAAAAGGCCTTTTGATACGTGGCTACAGGATTCTACAGTCCCTCTCACTGTGTGTGTGCCTTTCACATCCACTGCAAATAATGCAGCCTTGTGTCCCTTTTGTGGTTGTAACGGTAGCAGTGTGTGTGGACGTGCATTACACGGCTGTAAAGGTTGCAGTGTGCGTGTGTGAGTATGTGTCTGTCTGTCTGAGTGTCTGTGTATGTCTCGCTCTCTTACATGGCTATAAAGGTTGCCGTGTGTGTGTGTGTGTGTGTGTGTGTGTGTGTGTGTGTGTGTGTGTGTGTGGCTCTTTCTTACATGGCTGTATAGGTTGCAGAGTGTGTGTTCGTGTGTGTGTGTGTGTCTCTCTCTCTCTCTTACATGGCTGTAGAGGTTGCGGTGCAGGTTGTGGGGCAGGCTGTGGCCGTGGCTCTGGGCCGTGGCGGGGCCCTGCTGGGGGTCCAGGTGCCACAGGCGGATGGTGTTGTCGGAGGAGCAGGTGAGGAAGGAGCTGGGTGGCAGGCAGGGCACAGACGGTGCCTCTACCTCAGGGTACGTCTGCGCCACACACAAGAGTCAGAATCAGAACACATATTTATATGCGCCGTTATACAGATAACTTTCAGTTCCAAAGCAGTAATTCCACAACTGGCTACAATAACAATTTACCCCCTAAAAACATAAAAAAAAGAGATTTATAAGCATCATGTTCATCTAAGAAGAAAACGTAAACAGACTGAAAATCAGCCACATAACACCACCACATCCGTCCAGGAGATTTCAAACTGTGTTTCTGAAGTGTGTTTGTTCACACCTGATTAACATCAGTTTTTAAACCTTAAAAAATGTGTGGATAGGATGAAATAGAGCATGACGCAGTCCAAACAACTCCGTTTCAAATTTAGTGTACAGCATGGGATGGTGTTGCAACACCAACAACACAGGTAAGAATGCAAGACATTGCCTGCTTTCGAGTTCAGATTTTCTTTTTTTGCTAAGGAATGTTCCCCTCCTAATGAAATGACCCATATATATTTAGTGGTCAGAGCAATTCACATTCTCTAAATTGCTTAGGTGCGCCAATGCTTCCTTTAAAAGCTCTTTTTGCACAGGGTACTGTGACGCCCCAGCTTTCCCTAGTCGGCTTGTTGCCATTCTGTCTGTCAGCCTGCAGGGGGAGCTCAAGTGTCCAGTCTGATCCAACAAGAGGCATGACTGAAGCCTGTATAAAAAGCCTGCCTCCAAGTGGCATCTCTGTCACTCTGTCTGCTCCTTGGCGTGTTGTCACCCTTGGCTGCTGCTTTTTATCCTCCCATTCCCCTTTCCCTTTGCCTTGCACTGCACTAACGAACAATGTGCTGATCTGCACTACATTTAACTTTGGTTTATATTTGCTCTATTTGCTAATAATGTATTATTGGTTAAAATGTTTATCAGTGTGTGCTCTGCCTTTTATGTCTGATCACTTTTAAGCCAAGTAGTCGTGACGGTATACGGGCAGTGCCTTTGGAGGGAAAGAAGACAACAACAGTAACAACCCCCTTCCCGTAAATGCAATCGAATTAGAATTCTCCTGTATTCACAATTATCTTTTCCTTACCACATGTTAATGAATCTTTATATATTTGTTCACCCTGACATTGTCAAGTTGTCCGTGTCATGTGGGAGGAGACAGAACAGGCCATTTGAACAAGGCCACTGTAGATGAGCGATGCCCACACGATGCTGTGCAGTCAGTGCATGGTTTAGGGCAGGCTAGGATATTAGATCATTGTGCACACCTGGGGAGAGGCCTGAGCAAGCATTTCTGGGGTTTTACACTCTACTGCATTTAGGCCACAATCGACCATTTGGGTCACCATCTGCCACAAAGGCGCCAACTGTCTTTTTCTCTCTGTCCCCCCATTTGTCTTTCTCACCTTCATCTCTCCTCCGTCTCTAATTACTGACAGACATTGCAAGCATGCACCCTTCTCGTCTTTTGCCCTAAACATTTTGTATATTTCCCCAATGGACTGCAGTTATTCCACAGGTTTTGCTAACTTTAAAGAAAGTATTTGGAAAACCATCAACTCTCCTATCATGCCACGTGTCTGACATGTTGGTCATGCACGTCATGCATCCAGAGTGACCAACAGTGCACTGACAACAGGCAGTGTCCTTCTGGAGCAACTTGAGGCTCAATGTCCTACTCAGGAACAAAATGGCGACTGACTGCTGGAGATCAAGCTTGGTGGTTAATGAATAGGGAGTTGGTCCGGGGATTGGAGGGTCGCAGGTTTGACTCCCATAGGAAAATAAAATGTAGGTGTTGGGAGTAAATAACCAGTGCTGTCCAGCACCCACAGCCATGGCTGAAGTGTCCCTGAGCAAGGCATTAAAACCCCACATTGCTTCAGGCGGACTGTCCCTGTACCGAGTTCACTGCAAGTCACTCTGGATAAGAACGTCAGCCAGTGGTGGACAAACTGGATTGAGAAAGTAAAAGTCTGACCATCCCTGCGTCCGAAACCTTAGTAGGCACTGCGTTCTATGCAGTGCTTACCACTCGACCGTTACAGTAGTAGCTTCTACGTAGCAAACTAGCCAGTAGCAGGTACAATTCGGACGTACTACGACATCGCCATCTTGCCCGTCCTCTGACCCGGATGTTTACATTAACGTCATGATTTTGCCAGCTTGTAGCAAACGGTTAGCTGCATTTTATCAGATAACCTCAACATTTATGTGCATTTGTGACGTGAACAACTATTTACATGGCTTTTATTTACTGAAGTGCACATTTGTACACTGTCAGACAAGCGACTGGAGTCTCTGCCATCTTGGTTACTTTTAACGAGCGGGAAGTTTTTGGTTCTTCTTGTACGGTTTTCAACCTCCCGGTGACTTCTGGGATAGCGTAGTGTAGTTCGCTTGAACACTGCAAAATACTACCAGAAATAGCAAGCCATCCGGGTACTTTTGGCCCGGCTTCGCCTACTGCTGAAAGCTTACTAAGGTATTCGGATGTTCTAGGCCGTGGCTTCCTCATTTTTGGCTACTATGCAGGCGGCTAGTAAGGGTATTTGGATGGAGGGCATGTATTGCTTCTGCCAGTGCTCCTATCACAGGTGATTTCACTAATTAGCTCATCTACGTAGGATCAGCTGGATGGGTGAATTGGCTGGAACAAACATGCGGCAGGACTTTTCCTTGTTGAACCCAGGGAAGTCTGCCTCTGGCGTCAGCTAAATGTAAATGAAATGCAAATGCAGGACTCAGCCATCCTATTGCAAGCACTGATGACTGAGTCCCACTCCCACTCACCTCCACGCTCCAGACGCAGCCGCTGTGGTAGAGGGCCGAGTAGACCTTCCCCACATTCCTGAGGTCACGCACGTCCCACACGTACACGCTGTGGTCGTTGTACACGCACGTCAGGTGCTTTCCAACCGGGTCAAAGGTCAAGGCCAAGGTGTCAGGGTACTGTGCACTTGGGTCTGAGGTGAACAAATGCCTAGGGAGAGAATGTAAAAAAAAAAAGTGATAAGTGGCCACTTGCTAGCAATTTGAACTGTAAAGGAAAAACAGGAAAGAGTCTGAAAAAAAGTGTGAGAATGAGATACAGACAGACAGAAACTGACAGAGAAAGAGAGAGAGAGAGAGAGAGAGAGAGACAGACAGAGAGAGAGAGACAGAGAGAATTTTACCACCACATCATATACATAGCACATGTGCCACTTCTGTTGCTGTTCCACTTAAAATGAAGCTTTACCCAGTGAAAAAGTAGCTATCCCCAGATTACATTACAGAAGCTGAATTTGTCCTTTTGTACTGGGCTTACTACTACTTCTTCTCCGGGTAAAGCCTCATTTTAAGTGGAACAGCAGCAGAATGGCTGATAACAGGCACCATGCCGATAATAGGCTTGTTTACGCTACAATTTAAACTGACATTCAGCCTGTGACAAATTGCACCATAAAACCAAATTAAGATGGAGAGTCACAGGCAGCCCAAAATGGCTATGAGTCATACAATAAACTCTGAAAGCTGAGGTCATTATAAAAATACAAACTCCTGGGTCTTAGAGAGGGCATATCTTTTTACCCAAGCTACCTAAAGACCTATACTCTGGTGAGGTCTGCTTTGAGCAAAGGTTTGGGTGTTTACGTTGTCATTATACAAACTCATATATGGACAGATATGTATTATCAGCCTTCCTAACAAAACAAAAGAGGGTGTCATACAGCCACAAATGTTTCCGAAATGTTACATTAAGGCAGTGCTTCTATAATAGTGGGGCGGGCCCCCCTGAGGGGGCGCAGTGCCATGGCAGGGGGGGCGTGCGTGATCCTGGGGAACATTTTTTTGCCGTACTAGAATAAAGTGTAATTGCAACATCGACCACAGTACAGACTAAAAAACAATGTTAATAAAGTTATTCTTTGTTATAAGGTGATCTATATTTCTTTATTTTTTGTTTTCCTTATTGTTAATAAGGATAAAATGTTATGCAGGGGTGTAGTTATAACACTTTTTAAGACAAATTATACTATTATCTAGTTGTGTCAGAGTGGGGGGGCGGCAAAATGTTTTATTCCTCCTAGGGGGGGCGTAACAGAAAATAATTGAGAAACACTGCATTAAGGTGATACGTGAAGCAATGTGTGCAGCTCTGTGTGCGTGTGTGTGTGTGTGATCAGTGTGACTGAATGCTCTGTTCAACACTTACTCATCCTAGCTTTGTGCCCTGTGTGATATCCACCCAAGGCGGGGTGTGGTTTCCGCACGCGTGCTCACCCTAGCTTTGTGCCCTGTGTAATGTCCACTCCCAGGCGAGGTGTGTGTGTGTGTGTGTGTGTGTGTGTGTGTGTGCGCGCTCACCCTGGCTGGAGGCCCTGTGTAATGTCCACCCCTAGGCGATGGGGGCGGTGCAGGGTGGTGATGAAGTGCAAGTCCTGAGGCCGGAACACTCGCACTGTCCCGTCAGCACAGCCGCAGAACACATAGTGCTCACTCACAGACAAACAGCGCGCTGAGGAGGTCTGAGGGTGTGTGAATAAGAACGAGAGAGAGAGAGAGAGAGAGAGAGAGAGAGAGAGAGAGAGAGAGAGAGAGAGAGAGAGAGATAGAGAGAGAGATAGAGAGAGAGAGAGAGAGAGAGAGAGAGAGTGTGTGTGTGTGTGTGTGTGAGTGAGTGAGTCAGACAGACAGACAGACAGATAGACAGAGAAAAAGAAAGGGTGTATGTGTGACAAAGAGAGACAGAAAATTTGTGTGAGAGACTGAGAGACAGTGTTGACACAAGACATCCTCTTTTATAAGGTCGATAATTTCTAAGCTTTTAAGACTGACACTACCAAATCCTCCAGGATTTATGTCAACAGAACTTGACCCCTACGGTCTTCCACCCCACACACATACACAAACAACAGCCAGAACTGGCCAACAGTCAGCTGCTATTTAAAAATTAATAAATACATAAATACATAACAACAGATCTCATCTCATGTTCCAGACACATGACCACCATGCTAACCACCTCAGGTGCTCTACCCTATCAGCTGCTGCATCTGATGCATTAGGTTAATGTAAACCCAACAGCATCTTTCGCATTTGTTTGGAAGATAGTGTCTTACGAAGTGACTCACAAATGAGCAATACCAATTTAACTGTTAAATTTAACTGTTGCTAATGTAAGAAAGCACACTGCCCTACAAAGCCAAAAGGCAGTAACTACACATTTCGACAACACTTTGAGTTTAGACTGCAAATTGACTTTACACACCTCCTTTGTCTTGTAACTAAATATCTTGCTTCTTCATATTAAGAAAGTACATAAAAGCATTACCACTATTATACCTACACCATGTTAGACTGGGCAGTATGACAACTTTGAAGGCATTTTTCTCAGTTTCAATGTTTGCATAGTCACTACACTTTGCCTTTGTAGTGCAGTACACATCAGTAAAAAAAAACAAACAAAAAAAAAAACATACAAACATAACTATGTGATGTTAGTTAGAACAATACGGAATGACATCAGATGAGTACATTTTTGTCCTTTGTCGAGGATGGCGGAGGAATCCCTGAGGTTGACCCTGCGGGCGTGAGGCCTTACCTTGAGGTCGACCCAGGCCTCCAGGTGCCTCTTGCTGTTGAACAGGCACAGCAGGCCGGCGTGGGTGATGGCGTAGGTGCTGCCCGCCGCGGCTCCGCGCCCGCATGCCAGCCCACAGAACATGCTGTTCCGCTGGTCACCCAGCAACCCCGAGCGGCCAATCAGGGGCACTGTGCTGTTCACCTGCAGGCGGGACCAAGAGATCTGTTCAATGCCTTTTCCTATGACTGACATCACGTATAACCAATGGGCTGCATCAAAATGGGGCTTGTTGAGGTGCTTTGTGGGTGCAGTACCCGTCTCTCTTTGGAGGCGTCCAGGTACCAGAATTTGACATGTCTGTTGCCGGCGGTGACAAAGTAGCTGTTGTCTTCAGAGAAGGAGACAGACAGCACTTGACTGGAGATCTTATTCGATGCAATCACAGTCCCCTTCTGCAGAGGTAAAACACACACTCAGTGACATATGGGTGATAAGTGTTATGTAAGCTTAAAAAATAGTTGTTCTGCAACACTGCCCAGACATTAGGATATACTTATCAACACTAAAAAGGTGCTGATTATGTCAGAAACTACTCATATCTATATACTACTAAGATCAAGCAACACACTTTCTCAGTCCAAGATATTCATGTAAGGTACAACAAAAACAAAGACGCTAAACTACCAAACTTTCACAACAGTACTTCACAATAATTATAACATACACAAATTCATACTTAGCCCGTTTCTTACAACCCAATTCACTTTGGCTTAAAACAAGTGTATGGACTGTATGCAGCCAAAAGCAGGCAATACACAAAACATACTCCCTTCATCAATATAAAGCACATGCTCTCACTTTGGACAAGGGAATGTACGCCTTGGTGCTGATTGGCCGGGGCATACGTCACGTGACGTGACACATGCACGCGCTCCACACTCACCCTCCACTCCCACACGCTGACGGTCTGGTCGTGCTGGTACCCCACGGACACGATGTAGCTGCCGCTGGGCGAGAAGGCCACGCAGGCCACCCCATACTTGTGGCACTGCACGTCGGCCACCTGCGTCCGCTCTGCCACGTCCCACACGCGCACACATGGCATGTGCCCACTCTGTGAGACAGAGAGAGAGAGAGACAGAGAGAGAGAGAGACAGAGAGAGAGAGAAACAGAGAGAGACAGAGAGAAAGATATATACAGAGAGAAAGATATATACAGAGAGAGAGATAAAGAATAAAGAGAGAGAAATACAGAGAGAGATACAGAGACAGAGAGAAAGACAGATACACAGACAGAGAGAGAGAGAGAGAGAGATACAGAGAGAGAGAGATAAAGAATAAAGAGAGAGAGAAATACAGAGAGATATAGAGACAGAGAGAAAGACAGATACAGAGAGAGAGAGAGAGAGAGAGAGAGAGAGAGAGAGAGAGAGAGAGAGAGAGAGAGAGAGAGACAGATACACAGAGAGAGAGAGATAAAGAATAAAGAGAGAGAGAGAGACAGAGAGAGAAATAAAGAATAAAGAGAGAGAGAAATACAGAGAGAGAGAGAGAGAGAGAGAGAGAGAGAGAGAGAGAGAAATACAGAGAGAGAGAGAGAGAGAGAGAGAGAGAATACAGAGAGAGAGAGAGAGAGAGAGAGAGAGAGAGAGAGAGAGAGAGAGAGAGAGAGAGAGAGAGAGAGAGAGAGAGAGAGATCAAAATAAGCACAGAGATAAAAACCAGGGTGGTGGGGGCAGCGGTAAAGGAACTTGTGAGGGCAAGACATATTTGGCCTCTCCAGACAGTCATATGAGGCAACACACACACTTACATAAAGACAGAGCACAAACAATTCTCAATGTTGCCCTTTGTGGGCAGGGTTATGTGGGTCAGAACTGAAAGGTTGATGCATCATCTGCTCATTTCTGCACATCAGCTGTGAAAAATGCTTTGTTTCAGTAGACAAGCTGAGCTAGAGGAGGGAGGTGGGATCCTTGAGACTCTATACTCTGGTCCACCCACAACCAACACACACACACGTCCATGTGCTTCCAAACTGTAAAGAGGCTTTGCACATTTCCTACTCCCCAACAACATTATGAGGGGATTAGAAACGGCACCTTGTTTGTCGCTTGTCACACAACACCAGCATAGCAACAAATATACACCCGCCTCGGGACGCCACATGGTTGGTTGGTTTGTTTGTTTGTTTGCGTGTGTGCGCGCGTGCGCCTGTGTGAGTGAGTGTGTGTATGTGTGTGGTTTAAAGAGCTGCATGTTGGTATAACCACTTCCCTACCGCCAGCCTACCTTGCCATGGCAACAGCTGAAAAGCACAGTGGAACAACAACTGGTAGCCTAGCGCCGTCAGCCACAACTGTGACCTGCGACTGTGCACAAAGCACTTATCCTCCTCTAAGTCACTCTGCCCGCCATCACACACACCAGCGGTGATTAAAGACGCGTGTGTGTGTCGAGCCCAGACAATCAATCACTGATAGACCAAGAGGCCTTTCCGGCCTCTGGCACATGGGAGAAAAAAAAATGAAATAAAGAGAAGGTTTTGTAAATATCTTGTACTTACTTGTTTTTTTCCCTTTCTGTAGACTTTAGGAATCATTCCAAGAACTTACCTCACCAGTGACCAGATATTTTCCATCCGGAGAGAAGGCCAAGGCAGAGAAGGTTTTCCTGGGTTAAACACACACACACACAGTAATATAAAAGGGTGCAATCTGGCATCGGGAGGTAAAAATAGCATGGCAGTCACTCATTCTGTGGACATTTCAAAATATAGCCCCACATGGAAAAGGCCTGGGAGAATCTAAATATTACTGTTTGTGTGACAAGGGGGAATATGCAGCAAATTCCTTGTGATGGCTGCCAAGGAGGAAGGGGGGGGGGCACCTGTGTTTACAGAAGTGAGGTTGATTAGACCAATGCGCATCCAAGAGGGATAATTAGCGGGGCTTGGGTGAGTAATGGGGAAAACCCCCAGAATTTCAGGTCCAACACCCACCACCCTCCTTCTCTAAAGATGTATGAATGCAGACCTGCCAACAGATGCCTACCTGGATGTGTTGACAATATGACTTTGCTTGTTCTTCTTTGGGTGCAGGATGACTACAACACATCTGTGATTTAAAACAAACAAAAATAAAGAAATAAGTGTTCAGGGTGCAAAAAAGAAGAGTGGCTCTCATAAATCATGTTTCATTCTTCAAAGCTTAAGTTGGGGTAAAAAACTGTTACCCTGCTGGATAGGCGACCAAACCAGTGTTGGGGTCACAGGCCAGACCACTGCTGTTAGTTGTAGTGATGCCAAGAACCTTCTCCAGGACAACCTAAAATGACAAAAGAACACTTACCACAATCAGCTTTGCTGAAATTCAGCAGCCATCTCATGTTCCTTCTACCTTGTTGAGTTCGCTGATCGTCACAGGCTTGCTGTTGTCAAGGCCTCATTTTACAATAACAAAGCAGAGTCAGCCCTGCATCTCTCACAGGAGGAAACTGCAGCAAGCAGGTGCAACAGTGAGCCAGAATATACCAAATATATGGGATCTGACACTGGACAAAATAACCTCTCTGTCCACCTCTGGGCCCACTTGTCTCCAGAGGTGGACAAGTCAGTCTGAGAAAGTAACAGTGCTGCCATGTACTGTTTACACCTGTGCTCTTAACATTGGTGATTTCACCAATTAGCTCATCTAAATGGCTGAGGAGCTGTGCTGCTCAAATTGACAGGGCTTTTACTCTTTGAACCCAGGACGTCTACCTCTGCCTGTGTCGATAAGCTACTGTGCACCTTATTTTTCGCAACGTTAGCTACTACTAGATAGTGCTGCTTGTCTGAGGCTGTTTAGGGCCCATACTAATCTGAGAAGTCCGTTATCCGACAGGATAAAACCTGCCAAACGTCTGACTGCAAAACCAAACCGCTGGTCCACACAACTGAATTAAAGACAAACTACAAAACATTAGCTACCGGCTAATGGGCTGTCAGGAAAGAGTTGCCGTTCACCCAATCAAGGCAGGTCATTGGGTCTGACAGAAGGTCTGTGAACTCGTTAGGCTACAAAAGTTGACAAATGTTGGCTGAACAGCAAAACTTTGTTCTGCCAATACAACTTCAGTGGAGAAATCAACGCCCCTTCCACTCAATACCCAGTTTGCGTCTACAGACGATTTTAAGATTCCATAAGGCATAAGGCAATGATGCACATACTAACCATAGACTGTATAATACTACACTGTGCTCTTTCGCATTAAACTTGACGTCAACCACGTGAGTTTGACTAAAAAAAGTCGGGCACCTCGCTTTGTCATCATCTTACCTTAAAAGTACAGTGATCTTATTGGAAACAAACCAAGATTACGTACCCGATTATGAATATTTCTTTTGTGCGACTGACGAATTTTCCGTCTTACATTTGTAACATTGACGTTTGATGGGTTGCCATTACTGTTTATTTTCTTCCCCGCGCAGGTAGAATTATAATTAAAGGCTCCTCCAAATTGTGGCGTTTCCGCCATGGTGTTTGCGTGCAGACACAAACAAGACCAAAGTTCGTAATGCCTAGTTACTCCAACGATAGTAATCGATGGCTTCACACGCTCGTACTTTTTCAGTAAAACAAAAGATTGTTTCTTGGGAGCAAACACAAGATAGCATTTGCTTGCTGTTTCAAAGCAGTGTATATCCAAAGCTAACTGGTTGGACTGCCAACAGATAGCTCAGTTAGCTGCCTTAAACACAAAGCAGTTCTTCAACTGAAATTCGCAACTGAAAACTCTTCAATAGATGTCCTAGCTCAACAGGAAACGCTATCCAAACGGTGAGTCCCGGAAGAAAGACAGGTATGCAAGTTGATGTGCCGATAAAAAATTAAAGCTAAAACAACATCAGTCACTGCCTCGTTCCTTCTTTTTAAAACTTCGGAAAACTACTACGGCAAGTCTATGGTCGACCAAACTTCAGCAGCTGACGGAGACGTTCTGAAGCGGCACACATTTTCAAACATACACCGCCCTTTGTGATTGCGTGGTTTTCGCATAGTCACCGAAGTCCCTCCTCCATGCATCATTCTCATTGGACAATTTTATAGGATTGGCAACAGATGGGATTTCGGTTGATTTGGTCAAACTGGTCGATTACGTTTGTGCTAAAATTCATAAATTAATGTGAGTTCAGAAGCTATGCGTTTTCTTTATAATTACAAAGCAATATACAATGGTTAGAGTCGAGGGGGAAAAATCAGTTCTTTATTTGAGCAAATCAATTCACAGAATACAAGTTTCAGAGCTTAAAGAAAACAGAGTACAAAATATGTGGCTTTACAAAATATTTTATTCTAATCCCATTAGTCATATCTGGAAAATATATCATTTTAACAGCAGGGGTAAGAAAAAGGTGCAAAAAATATATATTACTGACATTCAGCCTGTGCACAATTTATTTCCACTGAGTATTTGTTTCTTGCAAAAAAAGGCTAGTGCAAGTCTTAAAGGTATCAAAGGGAATATGGGCACAATGCCATCTCAAAATGGAATCTGAAGGGTTTAATGTCATTACATAACTACTAATGGATTGCACCAGAACTATAAATACACAACATACTTTGTAGCATGTCTATCCATCTTTACATGTCATGATTTTTGAGGTTTGTGCATTAAAGTGTAGAAAACTGTGCCAGTGTGATTTCATACATGGTGGCCCACTTCTTCATCCTCCGTTTTCTGCTGGGCGTAAAGGTAGGTTGTGTTGTCACCGTAGATAATGGCTACCGTCTCACCTTCTTCGGTTACAGCTGACGTCTCTAGGTAAGCCTGGAACGAACCAAAAGAGTATCATTCACAGCTGAAATATGCATGCATGCGTTGCCATTGGTTAACCTGCCTGCTTTTTGGACGTGATTTCAGGTGAAGAAACAAGCATGCCACGTTCAAATAATAGCTTGTTATCTGACAAATTAAAGGCTTAACATTTTTCTACATGCTTTGCACACTACCAACTTCTGAGCTAGATCACTGCTGGTCTGCAGCCAATTTTTTCCATCCAATCACATCACACATCTTTGCAAACACTGACTGTTTTATAACTGTGTACTGCAACATAATGTATCAAAAGTGTTTACTGTTGATATATTATCAACTTTTCTTACTTTTGGTACTTTCAAGAATAAACAGTTTTACCTTCATGACCACACTTCTGCAAAGGATTTTCAAATGGATCAATTTTCTTGCCATGAACTAAATCCAAAGAAAGGCCTTTAACTTCACAGTATGACGGAGAACACACTAAATAACAAACAGGCCCCAGCAGTGGTATACCAATGCTCCGAGTGTGATACTTTTTTTTTTTTGAAAAGTTATATCTGGTTGCTATGTGATGGACGTTATGACTTTCTGTGTAATGAAAAGTAAACCCTATAAGCTTGCTACTCTGACTGGTCAGTGGTCATAATGCCTAAATGGTTCCTAGGATACATCATAAGTCACCTTAACAAAGAATAATATTACACTTTAGAAGTTGAACCAAGCTCCTCTTTAATCAACACTGCCACCATGTCACTAGCAAAAACACTTGTAATCTTAGACATATCTCTGCTAAACCATGGCACACTACAGAAAACCAACTGCTTTCTACCACTGTCAGTGCTGGGACCTTAGAATCGTCCTAACTTGCCCCCTACCCTGGCTACCCCTCTGCCTCTTTGGAGGGGCGCTTCAGGCCAAAGCGTGAGGAAAACAGTTTAGGCATGATTCCCAGGGCAGAAAGCAAGAACTAATTGTATGCCTGAGATTACCAAAAATTGTAAAGTATGTAGATAGTATATATGACTATCTACTACCAAATGTTAAATGTAGCCTACTGTCCCACGCCTGATTTCAAGCACCATGCCTGAGATCTTTCAGCCCTGTGATTGCAGTGTGTCAGCGTCGGTTACTGATTTTACACAGAAGCATGAACTGGGCTTTACCCTTTCTAACAGCTGGAGCCTCTCCTCGTTGACCAGGTTGGTCTGCTTGAGCTGGCCTACGGTGGTCTCCAGCCCCTGCAGCTTGTCCAGGTGCCGCCGGTGCCTCTGCTGAAGCACCTTGACCTTCTTCTGCAGCTCCATGACTATGGCCTCCAGCTGCTCCCTGCTTAGGTTGTTCTTGTGGTAGCTGTTGGACAGGAGCAAATTACGGGTTAGCCTCATAACTGCCCTATCAGAGAGGCCTTGCAGTAAGACTACGAGGCCATGACGTTATTACAAGTGAATGCCTTAAATTAAAAGAATAAATAAATACATAATGATAGGGTACACAAATGTTTAAACATTAAAGTTGTGTGTCTTATTGTCCTTTTTCCAATCATAAACATTCTCTGCTGTTGACAAGATAGTCTCTCTTTTACCTCACTTTAAATCAATCATGGCAACCTCACTTCAGAAGTTAGAATTTAGTACTGCGTATTTTTTCCAGCCATTCACCAAATCAGCTCACTGAACTCTTTGTTAGGAGGAAGAATTAATCAGGGATTTAACCCATTTTGAGCACAAAGGTAGAGCCAGTAGGTTTGGAATATGTGGTACTGAATTGTATCTCTTTATATATTTCCATTTGTCTGCTGTATTGTATTGTATATTGTATTTTATGTATACTACATGTCTATACGTTGAATGTATAGAGCTGACATCTATATCAAAGTCAAATTCCTTGTACATGTAAGCATACTTGGCCAACAAAACTGATTCTGATTACCGGTGTTCTTCTAGGCGCTTTCCATGCAGCTCAGAGCTGTTCTCAGAGAGTTCGTCCCCCGCGTCCCTCTCATCCTCTAGCCGCTCCAGTGTGAGTATGAGGGAGTCAGGTGTTGGGGGCACATGCTTGGACACGATGGGGACAGTGGACACGATGGGCCGCGACCCAAGGGAAGACGACAGCACTGTGTCGGGCGAGATGTTGACCACCGCTGTGGGGCCGGTGGGCAGCACGTTAGGGATTGTCTCAAAGTACGCAATGAGCGGGACGCCAGGCTCCTCCTCTTCTTCCTCCTCCTCCTCCTCCTCCTCCTCTTCTTCTATTTGTTCCACCACCTCCGCTTCAATCACCTCACCCAACTCTTCCACTTCAACAGTGTACACATTGTCAATTGTCAGTGTGGCGGGCTCCAGGGGGGCCTGGCTGCCTGGAGCTACTGCTGTTCTCTGCCCCTCACCTAGCATGTCTGCGACAATCCTACCAGGCCCCACGTCCTCGCCTGGGGGAGCCTCCACAACCACCACCACTTCTTTGGGCTCGTCCTCCGAGGCCGGGCCCAAACTCCTCATGGTCGGCCTTAGTGTTACAGGAAAGTCCCCGCTCAAAACTGGAGCTGCCTCTAGGACAGGCAGGTGTCCAAGGGCACTGCGGATGTTGTTGGGGTCCAGCAGCACAGGGTCCCCGGGCTTGGCTGGAGTGACGGAGATGGTGTAGACCTGCACAGTGCTCACTGAGGTGTCCGGACCTGAGCAAGCACTGGGGGCCTCGGCATCTGACAGAGGGGATTGTGATGTGGGCTTCTCACCCCCGCTGCGCTTGCGCTTGGCTCGTCGCTCAAAGTGGTCCACACCTTTGCGTTTCTAAAAAGGGAAAATAACAGAAGCACAATGTTTATAAGAAGCACGTATACTTGTAATTACTTTAATCTATTTAAATAAATACACAACCTAAATCTCTTTAAATAAATATACAACCAAAACACAACATATTGCAACAAGGACAGGTAGCAAGGTACATGCTTACTTTAAGGCAATTCATCAAATTAACCATGATGCATGCATTTTCGCATTCCACGTTATGTTTGCACAAATTCAGAACACATGTTCCACTTACCGCTTTATTGTCAGACAAATCAAAAATGGTTGGGACAGCGTTGTTGTCCAGATAGCGAATGCCCCAGCGTACAGTAAAACAAGATGGTAAAAAGTGTTCGTGACAAAGGTACTGATGTCTTGACGGGGTCCAGTCTTCGCGATCCATATTCTTCAACCAACTTTGCAGCCTGGCGGGGTCGTGTAAAGGAAACCTGCACATATCAAGATACAGTATTTTCACTTTACACCACGACGCAACAAAGTTTCAAGCTACCAGTCAGCCACTCAAGCAAGCGTCAACATGTCGGCTACATCTAACATAAACCGGAATCTAAAGAGTAAACTTGTTCCGCCAAATGGCCAAAGCTCTTGAATGGTTCGTCAACAGTCTCAAAGGGCGACCTCCTTGGTTGTCCCATTCAAACCTACAAAGCGATAAAAGCTAAAGGACACGCTAACGTAACACTCACAACCTTCAGCAGGCAGACACGTGGCTAAGCACGGTTCTGTAAACAATCGCTTAGTCCACTACACTTAACTATTCACAGTTCAGCTAAGGATAAGGGCGGTTTATGGAACATATGTGAAGTAATTTTAAGGAACTATGCTACAATGGCATTGACTTTAATAATCATTTCGTCCCTTAATTTCATAATGTTATCAGTAGCCCCTCGTTGCACTGTCACTGCTAACAGGCTAGCCAGCTAGCACCTCTAAACAAATAGGAACTAGTCACTTTCTGTTGACAATATGTATATGCCCTTACTTGTAGAAGCTCTTTTTCTCTGTTGTTGTATTTCCAGAATCATTTTTGCAGTTTGGCGCTGAACAATATTTCGGCATTGTGTGGAAGGATCCCAAGGCTCAAGGAGACCAGACGCTGTTGGTTGTCACATCAGCTGATTGACTAGAGTGACAGGGCGAAGCAAACTTCCCTTGTGAGCATGACGTTGTAACGTAAACGTATTGACGTTTACCTTTCATAACACGCAAGGGGGCGTATTTTTGGTTAAGTGAATTCGTAATATTTTACTGACTGTATTTATATTCATACGTACGAAAAAAAAACTTTTCTAGAAAATGCATTTCTAGGAAAACACGGTTTAGATAAACAGCAGATCCAGCTCCTTACCCTTACAAATAGTCTAAAAAAGCACATTCTACCACCGCCTTGAATGTGTCGTTCTGTAACTTAACCACCACGTGGCATGATTAAGTTATTACGACCAATCAGAGTGGTGCTGCTGTTCACAAACATGATAATCCCAACCATTTTGGGCCTTATGAAAGGATATATAGCCTTGGTCACTGTGGTCTACGATGGCCCTGTCAGTACCCATAGAAATGTTCCTTATTCCCCCCATCTTACATTGCTTTTGCTTACTACCTGGTCCTCGGAGGGACTGGCCAGGTATTGCAGTGACCCTGTCCCTGCCCTGTCCATATGGGGGGCCAGGTTGCCACCTCTGATTGTGCTTATTCATTAGGAGAAAATGCCCCGAGTGTTGGGGTTACTACAGTAAGCCAAACTTCATTGATACTAATGAATGGCTATGACTACAGATTTCCTGACCAGCTTTGTTAAACTGAGCAGGAGCATGTCCAAGTGCTGATTAACCTCACATTCTCAAATGTTACTTTGTCATTTTTCCATTAACTCCCATAAACAAGGTAAATGAAGCACACACATTTAAAATCAATGGACTGGTGTTTTTTAATAATTTTTTTTTTCAAACATGTACACAGGATTTTTTTTAATGTTACAGTATATATACATACACATTTGTGTATATAATATCATCTAAAAAGGGGAGCATAGGGGAACGACTGCTGTGCGCTTTTTAAGAGTCAAAGAGAGAGAGAATGAGAGTGAGAGAGCTGGAAAGAAAGAGAGAGAGAGATAAATAGAGAGAAGAGGGAGAAGGAAGGTGGGTGCCTGTGGACATTTTCTCATACGTCTTTTAAGAGTACTGATACATACACTGCCAAGGACGCTCTTCAACACACACACACACGCACACACACACACACGCACGCACACACACGGAGGGACAAGGAGCATCATCGATGCTCGTGACGGAGAGAGGGGGAAACGAGAATAAAACAAAGAAGAGAGGGCAGAAAGGAGGGAGGGAGGGAGGGAAAAGGAAGAGAGATGTGTGTGATAGCTGCCAACAGAACGGAGGTGTACGCCATGGTAATACTGGACTGTTCCCGAGAGCTGACAGTGGGAGTACTGTCAACGGAGAGGTGACAGTGGGAGTACTGTCTTAAGTGCTACTACTAACAAGGGAAGGTCAGTTTCGACCTGGAACTCTGCACAATTTGGCTGTGTTTTGGCTTTCGCCCCACAATAACTGGAGGAAAATAAAACCCATCTTCACGTGACAGAGAGCCTAGAAAACAAGAACAAAAAAAATACAGAGAAGGGGAGGGGGTCCAGGCAAAACCAACTCTCAAGAATGACAAGTTGTGCGTGCATGTGTGTTTGTGCGCGTTTGTAAGTGTGTGTGTATGTGTGTGTGTCTCACATTCTCCTGAGATATCGTAGGGGGTGGGTGGGTCTTGTGACACTGAAAGCACAGGGTTTATTTTAGTTGCAGTCAATCAAAAAAAAAAAAAAGTCTATATGCTGGCAGCAAAACTATGGCTCTGAAAGCTACGGAATCAGACACACATCACTTCGTCTCTTCGCTGGGCCGGGCCGGGCTTCAGGTTTCAGGTTTCAGGCTTGCTTGGAGCAGGATTGGACAGGGCTGCGTGGATGGATGGATGGATGGATGGAAGGACAAATGGATGGATGGGATGATTTTGAAAGGGTTGGAGGAGGGTTGTGTTTGGGGGTTGAGTTTAGGAAAAAGAGGGATCCGATATTCACTCCCACCCCCCCACCCCCCCACCCCCAACAATCCACATCCAATCTTTGGTACAATCCAGCTCTGGCTGTGTTATGACCTCACAGCTGAGAAAAATCACGCAATCAAACCGTAATAAAAGACCTTGCAGCTCCAAAACAAAGTCAGAAAGTGTAAAAAAAAAATAAGTTGAAGAAAAGAAACAAGAAAAGAGAGAAAGCAAGATTGACTATGCCCCCTTCCATCCCCATATTCAGGACCAGTAGGTGTGTAGAGGTGTGTAATGACATACACAAGTGCGGTCCTATTTTGCCATCCAATACTGATGGACACAATCCCACAATCCCTTTGCCTACTGGCCAGTCACCGCCCCCACTTTGCTGAAACCAAACAAATACGTAAACTGTAATCTGAGTATATGTGTTATATATGCACCTTTGTTTACTGTGGTGTTTTGTTTGCGTTACTGGTGTGTGTGTGTGTGTGTGTGTGCGCGCGCGCTAGGGACCGCCCACTACTGGCAAACCTGGAATGAGAGTGTGTGACTAGTGACTAGTGATTGCTGGGACTGTCTGTCTAGGTGGGATTGGAGTAGAGGGTGGGGGTGGGCGGATCTAGAGAGAACGGAGGAGAGCAGGTGACCGGCTGCTGATTGGCTGTGGCTCAGCAGGCGAAGACGGAGAGGTGGACAGACTCCACGCGGCCTCTACATCATCCCCAGCTGCATCAAGGTGTTGGCGTACGCCATGGGCTTGACATTCGGATGAGGCTGCAGTAGGTAAAGAAGAGGAGAGAACAGGTGAGAAGAGAAAACAGACCGTCCACTAGAAGTGCAAGCTGCATAGTCAGCCTAGCCATTTCTACTTGTGTGTTTGTGAATACGTATTACTTGTAATTACGTAACATGCAAATACGTATTACTACGTAATAATTATCCCATTTCACCTTAAAATGAAATAAAACTATTTACTTGCATTCTCTGCAAGATGAGTACATTTGATTTTATACCAAGTCCACTGGAACTAGCACCTGCTATTTACTAGGGAAACTGTAAATATTTGAATTTCAGCCAGACCTATCTGATCTGAGATGAATGAAAGGTCCGGTACTAAAGCAGGGTCACTTACCACAGCAGTGAACTGGTGAAACTCTGGCTTGAGGTCAGATCCCTTGAGGTGGATATAGGCTCCTTTGTTACCCATCTGGTCACTAGGGGGCAGCAAAGACAATGGTTAATGTGGAAAGAGGAATAAGCACGTCAGAGAATTCTCAATCCAACAGCAGTGGAAACAAACATCAGGCTAGTTTTTTTATGAAGTAATAAGATATGGTGAGTCTGCCTGGGTAAGTAACAGACAGAGGAAAGTTAAAAGAATAAAGAAAGACACAGAAAACACTCTGATGTGCTACCCAGCCTGTGAAAGTCTGAAAGGTTAGAAGAAGACTGTAAGGTTAAATTTCTTCAAAGGACAGAATAAACACAACGGAATGCAAGCCAGAACAACCAAACAAGACACCAAGGCAGAAATACAGAAAGAAAGGCAGAAATACAGAAAGAAAGAAAGAAAGGCAGAAAGAAAGAAAGAAAGAAAGAAAGAAAGAAAGAAAGAAAGAAAGAAAGAAAGAAAGAAAGAAAGAAAAGAGATCCATGTGACAGTGACGTACCAGTAGTTGGGTGCTGAGAACACGGTGATGCACTTCCCTGAGTGGGTGACCTCGTAGCCTTCAGCCTTGACCTCGTGGCTGCGAATGATGTAGTCCAGTTTGTTCTGCTCCAGGAAGCGCTGCGTCACGTCCGGCCCAAACTGGCAGCTCACGCCCCTCTTGCTGATGGAGCGCCCGTTCTGCAGGAGGAGGAAGAGGAGGAAGAGGGAGATGAAGAGGTAAGGGAGAGTAAAAACAGAAAGGTGGGATCCTACAAAACGGCATTAACAAATACTGCCTCCTCTCTCTCATACAGTAACTTACAAAAATACAAACTACACAATTTAAAAGACAAAAAAAAACATCACCACTGCATTCCTATCTTATTCCCCTGCTCTTCCACACACACTCACACACCTGCAAACACACAAACTAAAAAACTTAACACACCACATTAGTATCAAAGCATTTTTATTGTATGAGTATTCCCTCTCTCTCTCTCTCTAACCTGCAAACACACAAACTAAACAATTTAAAAAGACACACCAGTAGTATACTATTTCTACCTTGTTCCCTATTCTCAAACACACACACACACACACACACAGTTACATTCTCTCCACTATAGTGTGCGTGGTACAGGGAAGCAGGAGGGAGGAGAGGAGGAATCGAGTCACTAACCTGTGGTTTGCGGGTCGGACCACAAGAGGTCACACATAGGACCTGTAGAGGAGGGAGAGGAGAGAGAGAGAGAGAGAGAAAGAGAGAGAGAGAAAGAGAGAGAGAGAGAGAGAGAGAGAGAGAGAGAGAGAGAGAGAGAGGAGAGGGATAGAGAGAGAGAGAGAGAGAGAGAGAGAGAGAAGGAGAGGGGAGAAGGGAGAGGAGAGAGAAGGAGAGGGAGAGAGAGAAAGAGAGAAGGAGAGAGAGAGAGAGAGAGAGAGAGAGAGAGAGAGAGAGAGAAGGAGAGGGAGAGAGAGAGAGAGAGAGAAGGAGAGGGAGAAGGGAGAGGAGAGAGAGAGAGAGAGGAGAGGAGAGGGACACAAACGGTGGGGGGGGGGGGGGTAGCAGGAGCACAGGAGAAAAGGAGAAGCGGTGAGTGAGAAGGGAAGAAGAGAGGAGAGAAAAAAAGGACCAAGGATGAAGATGAGCCAATTTTCCCTGAAATACGTCCACCCAGTGCCAATAAATGCGCTGCAATCATACACACACACACACATTTCCGGCAATGTCCGCACGGCACTGCAAATCACCCTTAGACATGCGACTGATGCCAGCGTTGATGAAACATCTCTGGCACTCTCCAACGAGAGCTGCTGACACAAAAACACCTTTGAGAGGCGAGTCGCCGGGCGTAAATCACGCCAAGCGTAAACCCAACACCGGCAGCGGAGCGGAGCGACTCGTGTTTGTCGTGTGTGCAAAAATGTTGGCCAACGCCTGTGATTAAGAGCAGGGCTGACAGGTGGGGGAGCCAGAGGCCTGCTGGGACGTGTGCGTAGGGGCTCCGGGATCTCGCTCCTTACCGGAGTCTGGAGGCTGTCTGTTCCTGTCAATCTTTCGCAGGTCGTCCAGGGTGACGCCGTCTTCGCTGAACAGGCCTCCGTGCATCACCTGGGACGCAAACACACACACAGACACACATTTTATTAAACACCAACACCGCTCTTTATGTTTGCAGGTTATTAGACATAATTACAAACACTGGCCCAGAGCAAAACATGCCTCAGTGGAGTGATGAAAAAACACACAAAGCAACAATATCAAATTGCACAACTGGATGTGGAAGGGAAGGAGGCCACTCCCTAGTCTCACACTGCACTTAGTCAGATTTTACAACGTAAACAGCTCCGGGAAGTAACAGATACTTTGGTACATTTTTATTAGTCGGTGAACTTGATACCAGCTATGAAATTAATAACTTCTTTTTTAATTATAATATTTAAACATAAAGATTATATCTAAGTGTGTAAAAAGGGGGGTGGGGGTGTGTCACAATTAAGAGGAAGGACACAAAAAATACAAGAGATGGTGAGGGAGAGGAAGATGGAGAGAGAAAGAGAGAGAGAGAGGAGGGAGAGAGAGAGAGAGAGAGAGAGAGAGAGAAGAGAGAGAGAGAGAGAGAGAGAGAGAGAGAGAGAGAGAGAGAGAGAGAGAGAGAGAGAGAGAGAGAGAGAGAGAGAGAGAGAGAGAGAGAGAGAGAGAGAGAGAGAGAGAGAGAGAGAGAGAGAGAGAGAGAGAGAGAGAGAGAGGACATACAGTCCCGGGGGAGAGCTCACCACCACTTTGCCGTTTATACACTGTGCGAGGGGCAGCCACTGGAAGACCTCGCTGAACAGCTGGAACATCTGCGCTGTGTACTTGGCCTTCACCTCGCCCTCGAAGCCGTACATTTGGTTCATGTTGTCCGTCTCGTGGTTACCTGGGCGACGGAGACACACAGACGAGACACACCTGTGAGCAGCATCGCTCACGGAAATGCAGCCCAGCCCAGAAGTTTGGCAGATGATGTTTCTGAATCTGAACAGCCTGGGGCCTACTCAGCAAGCCATCTTTGTAAAACCCACCAATCATCTTAATGATTAATGACTTATGAAGCATCAGCTTCTGATGAGTAATGGCTGTCGAGGTACCTGACGGCAACGCACATCTGCCTCGCTGTGTGCCCATGTAACCCTGTCCTACTTAGCTTTTTGTTCGAGCAAATGAAAGTGGCCACTCTCCCTGAGTAATTGCTGTCCAACCTGACCTTTTGACCTAGCGTAATGAAGACCGTGTCCATGACAACTGGCGAAACATGCCTCCGCAGTTTTAAAAACTCTTCAAGTCCATTCCTGCAAAGTGAATACGAGCTACGGGAAGATAGAGCCATCGGCACTCAAGCTAAT
Organism: Coilia nasus; assembly: GCA_027475355.1. Lineage (NCBI taxonomy): Eukaryota > Metazoa > Chordata > Actinopteri > Clupeiformes > Engraulidae > Coilia > Coilia nasus. The sequence goes on along the minus strand of CM050215.1, from coordinate 9,763,972 downwards.
GAAGTAATGAAGCCTTCCTCCTGGCTTCCCACAAGCACCCAAGACTCATGCTTTCAGCGAAATGTAATGTGTGGTAATTTATTGTTAATGAGGTAATGTTGTGCACCAGTAAGCAAATACTCCATTTATTACAGAGGACTGCTAACAAGGCAATATTGCCCTTACTGGGGTTTAATGTCAAGCCCTGAAATTAATGAGCGTTTAAGAAAACATGGTGGCCTGCTACAAGAGCTGCCTGCCCAAAGACACTTTCAACAACCCAAGGCCTGAACCGTGGGTTGCTGTGAATAGCCAACTATGGCGTGGAGACTGAGGTCCACTACAGTGTGTCAAAGTTCACAACCAGATTCAGTAAACTACACAACAAATCAACTGTGCAGAACATTAGTGTCTGTAAATACCACACTACATTACAGCCACTCTGGTTGAGACTAACAGCTGCAAGCAACAAAAACTACAGCCTGGATTCTGCAGATGTTGTTAAGTATACTACAATCTAAATCATACCATCTAGCTTGTTTTAGCAGAATCCACGTTCTAATGTACATTACAGAATCATGGCTGTGATGTACTTACATTCTGTAATGTACACTGGAAAACGAACCGAACTAAGAACTTTTGGTTCGAATGGGACATTTGGTGTGCACCAAATACTGTCAGTGTGAAAGCACCCTTACACAGCAAATTATGTACTTCATTCTGTAACCCAACTCTTTATTCTGCAAGGTACACTAGAGGCCACTCAATGAAACCCATCTGGCATGGACTGGCCACTGGTCACCAGGAGTAGTGCTGGTGCAACCTTAGGGGACTCACCTCTCAATAGGTGGAAGTGGTCGGGATAGAGCAGCTTGAAGCCGAAGAGCGTGACGATGACCTCCACGGAAAAGGAGCCGCGGTCCACAAAGTCCCCGTTAAACAACTGGGGTCACCAGGGTCAAGGAGCGTATAGGTATGGTATGAGAGACGAATAACACACAGATGCTAGCTATTAAACCTGATGCACCATCTGAAAGTGATTTTTTTTACAGTGTTTAATAAACCATATATGTCAGAAATGGAAGTAGGGCAGTATTTCTAGGAAGAGAAGCTGGTCAAAGCTGTCAGATATGTGTCTGAAACCTCAGAAGCAGTCCTGGTAGGCCACATATTTCAGCTAGAATGCTGTCCAAAACCTATGACTCCTTAGATATTAGCCACGGAGTATGACATTCATTGATGACAGTACATGGACTAGTACTAGCAACACTGTGCCGAGGTTTTCACATCTATATATATACAGTATGCATACAGACAGGCTGTGGAGGTCATTTGTCCCCAGGGCCATACAACTGTATAACAGCACACAGAAGGAGCTGAGCATCATGGACTGGAGTGCTTGAGCGCACGCACGCACGCACGCACATGCTGTCCCTGGTGGTGACTACTATACGAGTATGGACAGCAATATACTGCACTACCATGATAACTACTGCACTAAAGGACCCTTCTATAACTACTGCACTAAAGGACCCTTCTATAACTACTGCACTAAAGGACCCTTCTATAACACTGGACAATTTTACTGGGACACTGTAATCTATCTACCACAAAGCACCTTATCACGACACTTGTTTACCTCGTGGAATTCTTATTACCTTACTTATTATCATTACAATGTTTTTTCTTCCCTCAGTTCAGTGAATGTTGTATTACGCAGACGTGTGCAATAGGTTTGATCTGTTTTTTGCAATATGTATAATGTGTATGCTACTGGACACCTTCATTTCCTTCGGGATCAATAAAGTTACTCTACTCTACTTACGCATTTCATATATTAAACTAGGGAACCAGCTTGATCATATAAACTCTAGTGCAGCAATTCTAATGCAGTAATAATGATGTAATGTAGAGAATATGTGGAATTGAGATGTGTGGTAGGCTTTTAAGGGGGGGATAGGAAAGGATACGTAGGGGTTGGTCTCGGATGGTAAACCGTTCAGCTCAAAAATGTTGAGGAGATCATAGTACTGACCATGCGTGTCCCCGCAAATAGTAATTTTCTCTGTCTGTTGGAGGGAAAGAAAACAGAAGGGGGCATCATTTACTGGTTGTAGATCAGTAGTAAAGAATGAAAATATGAAACCAGAAAAACAGCTCACTTTCACAGCAATACGCAAACAGATAAAATGGTGTTTCCTACCTCTTTTAGTGTAATCTCAACAAGACTAGGAAGTTTGGATAAAACCTCTTTAGTTTGGACCAGCATCTGCAAACAAAGAAATTGCATTACATTTCAAAGTCAGGCATTTGACCTTGCATAGTCACAAAAGACGGCACAGTCTTTCCTGCAGGAAATTCATTGGTTTTATTAAAGTTGTCTCTAGGTTCAGGGTTATGTTTGAGAAAGAGATCACTCAAATTATTGTTATTCGGCCTCTGCATTATGTTTGTTTTAAGCTTTCAAGCTGGTATGAATAGATGGCAATCAATAAAGATTCTATTGTCTCACAGACTCGTATAACTTAATAATCAAATCTAATTTTATCCCCAAATCTAATTTTAGTGTTCTATTGGGCCAAGCTAGTTAAGGTGGGAGGGATGTGTTATTAAGATGGCCGCCCTAACCATAAAGCACTGGGGAACACACTGCAGCATGAAGTGCATCTCCAAAACACAGCAATAAAGTCTGCACCTGGTAGGCACACTTTCTGTGCAATTTCTTCTGGTCCTTAAACCAGCCCATCAGGTCCTTCATGAACTTCAACGTGACTTTCCCCTCCTCTAGTTTGGGGCCCGCATACTCATCCTCGATCGCTGCCAGACAGACAGGACAACAAGGATCAGACAAACATCAGACAAAAGAATATATGACTGCTATGTTTCACGCTTCATTTTTTTTTTTTTTCTTTTAAATTGAGGCTCCCCACAATCTCTGCCTTGGGGTTAAAACCCACAGCAGGCTATAATAAAAAAAAATAAAAAAAAACATACTTTTGCTAAGTAGACAAAGAAACCTCACAAACCAGTCATCAGGAAGCAGAGGAATTCTTTCACTGCCCCTTACCAGTCCCACACATGTTATTTTTAATGTGCGTCATTCACGACCAGCTTCCAGCTGAGAAACACACCACACACCACAGACACAAGCATGCACACACACAGCCCCTGCTGACAACCCCCCACCCAAGCCCAGCGCGGTGCCGGGGGCCGGAGATGACTCACTCATGTTTTCGATGTCGAGCGAGTCGACCACCGATCTCTTCAGCTCGTCGCTGGCGATGGCCCTCTCGAAGGCCTTCTGCTTCACGATCTTGTTGCACTCCTGGTACTTCATCTTGGCGTCCTTGTCGTTGGGTCTCACCCTCACTACCTGTGACAAACAATGACAAACGCACATAGGTATGAGCAACCTTTTACTCGCTGTGACGCTTTCCAGTGACCTTTAACAGGTTAAGAAAAAAAATGAGGAGGAGAATGGAACGCCGAGTGGCATTTTCTTTCTCCACAATTTTACTTTTTCAGACGGCTTAACTACATGACACGGCGTGTATTTGCATTTTTGTGTGTTTGTTGTGTGTTTTTTTTTTTTTTTAAACACCCTTTTACACTTTCCATCTATTCATCCAGAGAAATACTTCCTCTGGTTCTGCATTACTCCTCTACCACCAGAACTGCTGAAGTTCACCCTTCTAATTCTATAGCGATCCTTAAAACCAAAGTGCAAAAAGTGAGTTTAACAACTCCTTCAAATAGGAGACTAATTGGTTACTGTTGCCCTGGAGAAATGTAGTACACGAGTAACTCTACATGTAATGTCTGTGTGTGGTGTGTTCTACATTAAGAATGGTGACTAAATGGAGGCGTTTGCTTGGCCTGAAATGCACATGTACAACCATCTTTACAATGAGACTTCCTCCTCTATGAAACTTAAAGACAAAGCCACACAATAACCCACTAGGGTTGGGCGATAATACAGTAATATGGTATCCCACGGTATCAGTTTCATTACCGTCATTACAAAATCTGCTGCGCATAAATACTGTATGCAACAACTGAATAAAACAGCCTGTTGTGTAAAATGTGTTAATACTGCGCTCCACTAGGTGGCAGACATGTTATTCCTGGCTAAGAATTAAACATCCTCCAATGCAATCCTTTCAAGAAAATCCCATTCAGTCAATGGAACCAGCACAGCTACCCAGTGATTTATTAAAGCTGAACCGATCTACTCAAGATTCTGCGAATAATTCCACTGAATAGACGTCCATTTGCAACTAAAAAGGTAACTTGTAATGGCGTTTTGTGTCTTTTGTTAACATTTTGTTTCTGAATGAGAGGATATGCTTTTAGGAGATGACGGTCTGACAATGATAGCCTAGGAGAAGTCTTTGGCTGCTACAGTACAGCTACAGCTACTAGCGATGTAAAAAAACAGCCTGTAGTTAAATGGCAGAAGGGAGAAACAACTGCATTACACCCTTCATTACAGGTGAATTATGCCACAATTTATCCCACAACAACCCGTGTGATCGTGAGATTTGCACGAGAGGGCGACGAGGTCATCGTTTTTAAAAAGCATAGGCGTAATGCTTGCTATTCTGTTTCTATTTCGGTAATACCATATACCCCGGGAAAATGTGGAAAAGGTTTAACGGTATCAAAATTTGGATACCGCCCAACCCTATAACCCACACAAAGCCACTTACACAGATCTACACTAAGCACTGTCTGCTGCTCATTAAAAGACAATGATCATCATCTCTCTCTGTCCATCTCTTTATCTGTCTCTCCATCTCTGACATTCACACACTCACAGACACACACACATTACAAACACATGCTCCCCAGCAGCCACACATAGCTGGGGTTGCACACAGATTAAAAGTAATCATGACTCATCAAGGCCAGCAGTTCCCCTCGGGGGGGGGGGGGGGGGACATGAGGACACATGGTCCTGTCACTCCAGCTGCACCTAGCCCACTCACAGAGCACGGGCATCTTCCCACACACACCCCTGTGTGTGTGTGTGTGTGTGTAATGGGTCTGTGTGTGTATAACCTTCATACCAGAGCAAATGTATTTGTGCTCATCCATCACATGAACAACTCCTCATACCACAGTGAGTTGTTGCGAGTACGCTCCTGTGTGTATCTGGGCAAGCCTTTGTGTGAAAATTAGTTCCACTTTGACAGCACGTGCCTGTGAATATTTACACTCTGCCTTCGGTGCACTTTCAAGGCAGCAGAGGCTAAATTAGCGTGGCCTCGCACGTTCCCTCCCGACTGTCCGACCGAGCGGCTCTCGTGGGCGTCCACAGCAGCTTAGCGCGCTAATCCCTGGCCGTGGCTTCGCCTGGGTGCCAGAGCGCTGCTGCACACCTCCACAATGCCCTCCGTCAACACCTCTTGGCCAGACCGAGTCCGCACTCCATCATCACCTCTTTCCACAGACTCATTACCCGCTTTGGGCCAATGACACCTGGGAGACCTGACACCGCTTCTCAGCCAATGGAGCTTTACAGCAGTTCAGGAGAGAGGCAGTTTCAAGGCCAGCCACCCTGTGGCATTTAACGCAGGCTTTTAAGGGGTGGAGGTAGGGCTGGGCGATATGGCAAAAAAAAATGTTCATGATATATTTTCTCATAGTGTACGATAGCAATTTTTATCACAACTTTTTCTGCCAGTTTGAGAGAATGTTGATTAAAATGTGTCTCTGAAAGCACAGACTACCAACACATCTTACATACCGGTGTTATTTGCCCCATGTCATTTTTGCCATAACCAAACCATCGCCATACAACTGACACGGTATAATTTTTTTGTCAACAATGACATTAGCTTGAGGGAATAACCTCAAGTCATGCCCGTTTAAATATGGCCACGGTTGACGTCAATTGACGACAATTTTATTCCAATCACCGATCACAATCTATTAATCGCCCAGCCCTACGTCGCAGAAGAACACTTATGACAGCCAACAGCAACAAGAGTTTTTTTCCTCAGAGGATCTCATCTCAGTCTCAGTAAGGGTTTCCCAAGTCTTCACACCCTTAGATAACCGTTTCAAACAAGCAAAGGTGACTAATACATTAGAAAAATCAGACCGTACCTGACCGATTATGCTACTCAGCTCCTAGTTCAGGTTATGGTCATCTCTCGCCTCGACTATTGCAACGCCCTTCTGGTTGGCCTTCCTGCTTGTGCAATCAAACCATTGCAAATGGTTCAGAATGTAGCAGCACGACTGGTTTTCAATCAACCCAAAAGGTTGCATGTCACTCCTCTCTTCATCAACCTGCATTGGCTCCCGGTGGCTGCCAGAATTCAACACAAAGCTTTGACTCTAGCCTACAAAGTCACTTCTGGATCTGCCCTCACCCATCTCAACGTCATACTGAATGCTTACATCCCGTCCAGAACGCTGCGATCCTCCAATACGAACCGCCTGGCCGTACCCTCTCCCAAGACAAAGCGAGGTCACTCCAAACTCTTCTCGGTTGTTGTCCCTCAGATGTGGAACAACCTCCAGTCCCTACAAGAGCAGCAACTTCCCTCTCGACCTTCAAAAAGCTCGTGAAAACCCTTCTTTTCCGAGACTGCTTAACAAAACCAAATTCTACTAACCATCTCTTTACATAGGTACCTTCGATGTTCTCTACACATCTGTTTGCTATTATGTCCTCCTTTTGTAAGTCGCTTTGGATAAAAGCCTCTGCTATATGTAATGTAATGTAATGTAATGTAATGTAATACAGGCTTCTTGAGCAACGGCTCTGCCACATATTGGTTCTAATTGTACGCAAAAGTTGCTTTCACCAATTGACACGTCCTCTACTTGGCTAAAGAGTTGCTCATCAGAATCAGGTGGTTTTGTGAATAGTTGGAGCAAATATTGTTATGGCTTTTTTACTCTCCAAAGTCAGGTTAACCACCTCTGTGAACAAACAATCTTTCAACCCCACATTATACCAACTAGGCTACCAATACTAGCAGTGAGGGCTTCTAGCATTAGGAAGACAATTCTTCTGACAGGAGAAGGATTAAACTACTCACCTGAGATACAGCAGTAGCTTGTTAAACAAGTAGTTTAGAAGAACAGACACCACCTCAGCTGGTGTACATTTCTTCCCTCGTCATCAAAAAAACAAACAAACAAAAAACAAACGCCTTCACCTCTCCTACTGATACTTTTACTACACGTAACGGCATGGAACTCACCCCTAACAATGCCATGTCACGGCTCCACTCACCGTCTCGTAGTCCTTGAGGGCGGCCTTGAACTTTCCCAGCGCCATGTTGGAGGTGGCCCGTCGGTAGTACCCCTTGATGTAGTTCTTGTCCACCTCCAGGGCACGCGTGGCGTCGGCCAGGGCGTAGCCATAGCACTCCGTGCGCAGGTATGCCAGGCTGCGGTTGCTGTAGAAGATGGCATTGGCAGAGTTCAGCTCGATCGCCTCCGTGTAGTACTTGATTGCGTTCTCATAGTCTTTTTCTGGAAAGCACAAAAACACAGGTGTTACAGAAGAAAACAAGTCCATTGTTATTCGGAAAATGCATCAAGGAATGGAGAACCCGACCTTCAAACGTGTGAATGCAGTGAAACCGAAAACGCTGATATAGAAACCCTTTTTTCCGTCCTGACTGTACCTCCTCAGGGTGACGTTTGTCTCCCTGATTTACTGTGCTTGTAGTTGTATGACATGATGTTGGATGTCAGACACTACTAAAAATGACAATATTTAATCCCTTAAGTCTTGTATATCATTTGCCTACTACTGGCTGTGAGTGCACATTGGAGCACCAACATCAACCTTTCTTTACCTTGTCTGTGGTTAAAACAGCAGCTAAATCTTCACTGTTGCAGAGCTAGATGTATCTACCTGAAGAGAAGGTGAGATATTCTGAAACCATCACTTCAAGGGATACAGCCCAGCGGTGCATGAATGCGTTATGTGATCAGTATCGCATAAGTTTAAGGTATTCTGGCGTTTTGTGTGGACACAGGAGGCTTTTGCCAATGGAGGTGAAAATGATGTGTGTGGACAGAAATCACTAAGGTTCTGAAATAATGAAAACAGACTAGTTTGGATGTTGTCATAGTAATCCTGAGTAGAGATGGAGAAGCAAAGGAAGAAGAACATCAATTTGCAGTTCACACCTGGGCTTATCTCATTACCTAGATCAAATGTTCAATGATAATTAGCTCTATGCTAGCTTCCCCTTTACATTAGCAACAGAGCCAGAGAGCCGTCAGGGGATGGAATTAAAGTTTAAGCTTGAAATGAAAGCAAAACATCAAGCTGGCAAAGACCATTTGAAACACGTGGCAGGTTTAGACCTACATCACAGCAAAAGTACTTCTACACACGCGTGGCACCTGTGCTCTTTCACATGCAAAGCACCCGTGCAGTCCCTGTGCTATAGGTACTAGGCCGATTACACATGCATAACACCAGTGCACTACCTGTGCTATTTGTGTTGGACTAGATGCACACTGAGGGCACAGGGTATCCACTGAACACACACACTGGTAGGTAGGGTTAGCCTGGCTATAAGCCTGCCTACAAACTTCCGCTCGATCATGTTCTCCCTACAGTGGTAGTCTCGGTTTGCTTCCATTGACATGGTTGACGCCAGTCAAATCTTTACCTGACCAATCAGTGAACAGAGGGAGTGTTTGTGAGCAATGACATCAACTGTGTGTGCTACATTTGAATTGCAGTGTGTAGGCAGGCTTATAGCCAGGCTAATTGTATACATCACCACCAGATGTCAGTGATTGGGTAAAGGCAGACACAATCGTTTTTAAACTTCAGCAGAGTCGACACACCCGGAAGCAAACAGCCAGACCCTCTGTCGAAAATCAAGTGTAGTACGAGGGGCTGGTTTACCAGGCTAAGGTGAGGTAGCACCCATGCCGTCTCTATCTTACTAATGCATTCAACATGCAACAAATGACTGCTACTCCACATATACATGAACAAAGTCCATCTAATACGAGATTAAAGGTGCCACCACACTGTCTTTCTGTCCTTTGTGCTGACATTTAGGGCAATGAGGTTTCATGCATAATTTATAATTTCAGGTGATAAACGTCATAAGGTTTCATGTGCTTGTTGGCGCTGTTACTCTTCACCACCACTTCATAATTATATCACACAGCCATGGACCTTTCATGAATTACAATACACAGCCATGGACCTCCATTATGCAAATTAGAAGTAGCGCCAATCTGTCCTTCTGAATGACACAGTTCCTTAAACAAGCTGTGTCCTATGTGGGTTTATGGCAAGGGTTTGGCGTTATAATCCTTCAAAAGCATTTGCGAACCTTTATCGTAATCTGACCTGCTGATCCACTAGCCTTAATACAACAAACTGAACCCAAAACCTGATTACCCATCTCTGCCTCCTCAAAACCCCACCATGGAGGTAGAGTACAAAAAAAGTCAATGCTTCTCTCAATCAATCACCTGTACAGTGAGACACATTCTCTTCTTCTATGCGTATCTCAGACAAGAAGCCGGTGTCACAGCTGACGTCCCTCGACTCCCTCCAATGCGTGTGCACAGCAAACTGTTGCCCTTGCCAGGCTGGAAAAATGTTGCGAACGATAGAGTGCGATGGCATCATCACGATCCATTTCGCGGATGTGTGGCCCCGCAGAGTTAGTGTTTAGGTCGCTCTAGAAAATGCGATTTCATGACGTTAAGTGGGTGCTACAATGGGCCAAAAACAGTTGTGCAAGTCAAACCACGGCAATTACATGCTTTCTATTAGCATCAATTTTTATCCCTCAGGTCTGAAATAAAGATAATCTTAGGCAGCTAACTGGCGAGTTCTATAACGAGTATAAAAAAGGTAATGGATCTATTTGTATTACATTTCAGGAATGTGGCCAAGAGATGCACAAGGATGAATTAAATGAATGTGGGCCTAATTGCCATCATCAAATGTAAATTCTCCCAGTAGGATTTAGTATTTTGTTAGTATCTTATGAGGAGTAGATTTGCATGTTATGTAATTTGGCCTTTCCAAAGATTCGGCTTACTCGAGGAAAGCGGAAAGGACATTCAAAAAGCCCCCCTTACATTTAATTGGATTATCGTCAATAAAAAATATAACGCATCTTGCGTGCAGAACACGAAAGAGTCAACCACAAACCGCAAGAATTTGTTTGCACATGCTTTTGGATGGCATGGATTTAAGCAACGCAGTCTTCTATGTTAGTGTGTTAGGTCAGGTAGGCTGGCATTTCTGAGCACTAATATTTGAGTGATGAGCCATAGCTATGGCTAATGTTGCTAATTTAAGGCTAATGTGACTAAAAACAAAAGTTGTCTTCATTATAACAGCACTTTCAAACTCAGTCACGGCGCCGTTGTCGTGCATGTGAATTGAACTGATTTTACTGTATAAGACAGGCATCTACCTATGTTATTTTAATGACAATCTTCTGATTCGGGCAATGAATGACTTGACATTGCCTCAGAGATAGCAACAGCTAAGTTAGCTGTTCGCGCCGACTTCGAAAATGGCTAAAGGCTCGTGTCTAAACTTGATGTGCTGGTTAGCCAGGTGGATAGCTGAAAGTGACGATGGTTGAGTTTTTGCAACAGTGATTTATACAGCAAAATATCGTTATCAGTTCTATTACATCAGTTTACAAGCCAAGTACACCAGTTGCGATGCTATGTGCGAACTTCAACACGAAGCTAGAGAGGTGTGAAAGTTTACAACTTGGATCTGTGGCATGGGATTTGGCTAGCACGCGTCCCTCACCCATCTGACTAGAGCCTAGCTAGATAGCTAAGCTTCACTGCAGTGTGCAGCCTGGCATTAGCTTGCTACAGCTAGCTGGCTAAGCTACCGGCTTCATGTGCTAGAATCTTCCACTAGATCACACTGACATATCGCACTGACTTCTCACGTAACGCAGGGGTCTCCAAATAAAGCAAACAAGCAACACATCTGTAACAACAACATGGGTGTGTTTGCCATTACCTTTAAAGTACGTATTCGCCTTCTCCTTGAGTTTCTCAGCATTGGCATTCCGTTCCTCCTCCGCCATCTTCTCACTGCCGCTATTCGTCACGCTCGCCATTGCCGTTGACTGCAAGGTCGCAAACTACAGCGAGAAGACGCCAATCGTTGCAGGTTTGAACATTTCTCGCTGCAGCAGAAGACAGCAGGAGTAAATTGTAAAATTTCTTCCAGGGGTGTCGTTGGTAAAAGCTGACATTTCTTTTGGTGACACGTTATTATTATTTTTAAATATCATTTATGAACCATTTTCACGTATGAACGGGGTGTTTAGAATTAGATGGCGTACTTAATGTTCATGTGCGATGAAGCTTCCAACATTATCTAGGGTTAGCTCATACTTCGCCTCCAGTGTCATTTCCCCCCCGAATCTTGTAAAATTTCAATGTATCCTTTAGGGGGCACTCCAACTCCTATTATTTCACAGTAGGCCCATGACACCATAGTCTGCAAAACATTTTACAATTTTATCGATGACTTCCATGTTATTAATATGATATGTTTTTTTTTTTTTTATCCGTGCTGATGTATGGTCTTGTCATTTCCTTTTCAATAACACCAAGCGTCTCCTGTACAAACAGACCTTTTCCCCATTACCCTATATCACAATCTCAGCTTGAGTGGGTTGATTAAGCCCACTTCCCTTCCTGTGTCATGGTGGTGATCTGGCTTCTTGTCATCAGCTGTGTGTTGGTGGTGTACATACTTGAGGGAAGCCGGAGCTGGGGAAGTAGGGCAGGCGACCGACAAAGGAGCACAGGTGCCTCCATAACCTTACTCACAAAGACACGTGTCATCTGACACACTCTGCCCTCACCGTTTGTTTGCTCAAAAACAACACGCAAACCTTAAACAGAAACACACCAGCATGCAGATTTCATGCAGCAGAGCAAAAACAAGCTGTTTACTATATGTGCTGCTGGGCCAGGGGACTTTTTTGGATACGAGTGAGGTTTGCGGTTAGATAAACAGCCGTCAGCTCAAATACCCCCAGACCTGACAACTCTGGGAAATGTCCGGTCTTCAAGGAATGCCTTTCTTCCCTGTCCCACACTATGAAGCAAGCTGAGTCAGTGAGACTATGATTTATATGACTTTTACTCTTTCTACATTCATCCCACAACCATGTCTTTGCCACATTTTTGGACATTTTGGTTTTGAATGGTCATAACTTGTGGATAAGGGGTGTTTCTCGAGAGGGTGGGGGGGGGGGGGTGCAAACTTCAGACGCTGAATGATATTTCTCCCGTCTTTGTCTGGCTGTGTGACTCACCGGGGGCATCCCACATCGGTGAGCGAGCTCCAGTGTGCAGAAAAGTGAGCAAGTGACAGGGCCGTCGACAAGGAGGAGGCCAGCCGTGATTCACAGATATACGTACCTCCTCAGGCCGCCCAGGAGGAGGGGAGGTGAGCGTGTTTGTGTGTGTGTGTGCCAACCGGCATGAGTGAGTGGCTGAACTTTCACTCACCGTACACTTTCTGGATGAGTCTCTCTCCCTCATGACCTTGTGAGCTTTAATCCATCTCTCTCGGGGGAGAGAAGTCATCGCATGTTGACCGGGCCGACCAGCAAGCCTCATGGGGGGTGGGGTGTGGGGGGGGGGAACAGAGGGTTGAGGGTTGAGAGGAAGGAAGCAGGAAGGGCACCAGAAAAGTAGAGCAACCAGAGGAAATGTACCCAGACAGAGACAGAGAGGTCTGCTGACCAGAGCTATTTGCCGAGCAGGGACAAAGAACGAGACAGAGTGGGAGAGACGGAGTGTGGGTGTGAGGCATACTAGATGCAACATCCCTGGGAGTGAGCAAATAATGGATAAGGAGACAGAGCGCTGAAGGAGGGGGAGAAGGAGAGAAATGGCTTCTCTCCTGGGTGCAAGATGCGCAAATTTGGGATTTGCAGGGTCCTGAGAAAGTTTAAACATGCAGAAATGGTTTACAGCTATGCTAGTGATATGGGAGGGATAGAGAAATACATGGCCAAAGGTCAAGGGAAAGTGAATGACGTTCCAGTGCTCTAAGCCAGCCAGCTATCAGAATTAATGTTCGCACAGGGTAACGGTTCCCCCCCCCCCTCTAAAATTAAAACTGCCTCTCCCTCATGGCAGTATATACGTGTGTCCATGAGAGTGTCTGTACAGTATGTGGGTGGACACACACGTGTGTGTGGTGTGTATTTGTGTGTGTGTGTGTGTTTGTCTGAGTGTGTGTGTGAGAGAGAGAGTGTGTTTGTGTTATGTGGAAGTACACTCACACTGTCTGGGAGTGAAACTTTTCCCTCTCAGGCCTCCATACCCCCCACCACGTCAGACTGTGAGAATGATAAGGTTTGAATGGTAGCTGCAGCAGAAGGCCCTGGGCCTGCCCAAGTGTGCGATGACTCTATCTCCTCTCCACTCACACTAATGAGCCATTGGCCAGAGGCTCGCTGCTGGAGGTCTGGCCTGGGCAGACGAACACTTATTGCAAACACATGTTATTTAGCAGAGGGTGGAGAAAAAACACACGGGGTGAGGGGGGGCGGGGGGGGAGTCAATGGACTTCAAACGATCCCCGAAAAATCCCTCAAAGATAAGTCATGGCTTAAATAAATACATCCCCAATCTACCACACTGACCACACCCTACCGCCCCTTTCATCTCACAAACACACACACACACGCTTACACACACACGCACACACACACACACACACACACACACACACACACACATAAATATACACACACACTCTCTATCTCTCTTTAGTAGTTCTACCCTTATTGATGTTGTTCGTTTTGTCTATCTCTTTATTTTCCTCCAATTCTTTCTTTTCTGTCCGTGCCCGACATTCCTTCCTCTGGTCATTTGTTTTATCAGTGTGCCCAGTGGTCTGATTTTGAGCCCTAACAGCGTCATTGGTTGTGTGAGTCTGACATGATTTTCTTTTTGCGGTTCGTAATGACACTCTGAGTATTTACAGAAGTGTGTGCGTGTGTTTTCCCTTGTGGTGTGATTATGAGCATGACTCATCGACGTGAATGGCCATGTTTGTGTGTCTGTGCGTGCTTGTGTGTGTGTGTGTGTGTGTGTGTGTCAGTCAGTAATACAGAGGGCCTCCAAGACCCCTATAGGGTGTCAGAGTGGAATCTTTGGTGGATTGGCAGCAGGAGGGTAAATCACCATCACAAAAATGACATTTTACTAGTTCACTGGAGTTGTTTGCATGCTGAGGAGTGGCAACCTGGAAATTTGATGTAGTGGAAAAAGCAACAGAACGCATACCTGACTGAAAACACCACTTTTACCTTTCCATAGTTGAGCCCCAACCTATCCTACAGTACCTTCCCACCCATACCAACCACCTTCATTTCTCCAGAGACAGAGAGGAATATAGACAGAAGTGAAATTGTGTTTATATTTTATACAGCTTGTGTTTACATTTTTTGTAGGGCTGTTTGAAATTCAGCACAGGGTATTTACCCTTCGATGAAATCCCCAACGTCCCCTACGCACCAGATAAAGGCAAGACAGCCTGACAACACTAGCACTGATTGACACAAAGTCTGCAAAATCATCTAAACTACTTCTTGTTTGTTGTTCCATCGGTCATGACAAGTTGGGTCTTGGCAGGTGTTGATAGATGAGTCTTCCACTGCACGTTCCCTGTGGAAGGTTTTTCTTTATGTATACATTTGCACTAAGCCCAGAAGCCCAGTAGCTTTCCCTAAACCTCAGCCTGAGCCCTGGAGTCAAACGTCATGTGATTTAAACATGTCAGTCTAACTGACATGAATGTTTTTCACAGAACCCTTTTCAGACTACTGAAAAAGGAAATGACTTCTGCTTTTACAATTTTTTTCGCTGTGTTGTAACATGATTTTTTTTTTTTTTTCATACTGTGTCAGGACATTGACAGTTGGGTGTTTTCATCTTCTATCCCCAAGTGTTGAGTTCCACTTCCGTGAGATTAATGACATTCATAAGCTATTATGTCAGTGTGTGTGTGACTGGCTCATTTTATATGATGCAGTTCTGGTAAAAGACTATTAGATAGTTCCCCCGAAAACCTGTTGCTTCACTTTTTGTATCTTTGTTAGATGGTGACTCCCCTTTACTACGGGGAAAGACGTGGTCATAACTTGAGGAAAATCTCCTCTCAGCCAAAAGACCATCACTTAGCCTAAGCCTGAGTGAACCCATTTTATACTGGTCCCAGGGTATCTTTCAAACCAGGCTTTAATGGAGGCTTTTTCCATCAGTAAATGCTGTCATCTTGCCAGATTTAACCCTCCACCGCTGTTCTTGGGCGAATTGCAAAAAAAAAAAAAAAAAGATATTTTACTCGTAAAAGTCAGAAGGTCTATCACCGGGTTTAGAGTTCTGAACAAATTAGCTTTACTGGAAAAGCAGAAATATCACTTCAGCCCTCTCCTGGTATACTGGAAATGCTGCCTTGTTAACAGAGATTAAGAAAATGATGGACTAAATATATAATTGAGATAAATTAAGAAAACAACGAAGTGGAAAGAGAGCATAAGGCAGCTTCTGGAAACTCTGTGAGGGGTGCTCGCTCGCTAGGCCCGAGTCATTACTGGGAGCTTAGTGCTCTTTCTCTCCCCACTGTGTTTGTGCTGACCTGAAGGCCGGGTGTCTGCCAGAGGACTTATCAAGAATGCAGTGGGAAGAATAATCACAGCACGTTAGCCATGCTTAACCTCTCTTCACTCTGCCTCACTTTTCCCTCATCTATCTCTCTCTATTGCTCTCTCTCTCCCTCCCCTTGCCTCTCTCTCTCTTTCTCTCTCTCTGTCTCTCTCTTGCTCTCTCTCTCTCCCTCCCCTTGTCTCTCTCTCCCTCTCTTTCTTTCTCTCTCTCTGTCCCCCCTGTCTTTCTCTCTCTCTCTCTCTCTCTCTCTCTCTCTCTCTCTCTCTCTTACTCTCCCCGCCTTGTCTATCTATTGCTCTCCCCCCTTCTCACTCTCTCTATAGCTCTCCCCCCTTCTCTCTCTCTCTATTGCTCTCCCCCCTTCTCTCTCTCTTTTATCTTACTGATTCTTGTGTCTCTTGTGTTCCCTTTTTCTCTTGCTGTCATTCTCTCCAACCATTGCTCCTGTTTACTCTTCCATACACATTCCCCTCTATAGCCTACTGACTCTTAATTATACCTCCAGGCCTCATCTCTCTGGATTGTCTGCTTCCCAATCCCCAACTCTTCTTAGTGCTAAGTCATCAGTCACTAGTCCCTGAAGAACACTGTATTATCTCAGCCTTATCCAAGAGAGATGTGCTTTACCTTTAAGTTTTTTTCTGCATCTGTCTCTCTTTTTCTTTCCTTCTCTTTCTTTCCCTCCATCTCTCTTTCTCTCTCTCTCTTACTCACACACACACACACACACAGACAATCATATTTTCTCTCTTTCTTTCTCTTTCTCTCTCTCTCCTCATCCTTTCTTTAAGCCTTGGCTCTCATCCTTGGTATAGTCTATGTGCTCCACTCTCTCTGTGTCCTCAGAGCAGGGGGCTGTTTGATGTGTGCTGGGCAGAAGAACAAGGAGCTGGACATACGCCCCAAACAGGAAATGAGAAATTCTAGCAAATAGACGCATGTCTGAGTGAGTTTGCGTGTGTCTCAGGAAGTGAGATGAGATGAGAACGGGGGGAAATAGAGAGAGGGAGAGAGAGAGAGAATGCAGTGAAAAAATACCAAAAAAAGTACCTCTCAGATTTGGGCCAGACTTTGAGGATGCGTGGGATAGCTCTGAATAATAAATAAAAACATGGTCTGAGCTCCAGCTGCCAGTGGCCACATAGAAGTGACTCCTTCTTTCTCCCCTTGACATCAGCCACTGTTATGGAGTAATCGCCACTCTGTCATGTCCACTGAGGCATGTGGGGGGACCACCCTTCCTCGCCCTGTCACCCACCGCACACCTTCCCTCCCTCCCTCCCTCCCTCAGATGGTGGCACACGGTGTCTCCAAATGTAGCCAGCGCCTCTCCTTTGCCTCAGGAGGTGGCAACCGGTCTGGGTGTTTTACTGTACAAATTTTCAGCCACTGTATTCAGACAGGCTTATGTTTGTGTGAACCCTGCTCCTTAGGTCACCCTCCCAGTTCATCCCACCCCTCCCCTCTCTCTTTTCCTCTCTCTCTCTCTCTCTCTCTCTCTCTCTCTCTCTCTCTCTCTCTCTCTGTCACTGGGCAGTTCCTTTTTTTGTGACATGTCCAGCTTCCTCTCAGAGCCTACACCCAGTGGCAGTGATGTGTTGGCCTGCATGCGGTTACTGTATGAGGCCCATAAATGAACTCTGTCTTTCCTTTGAAAGAGAGGGAGTGACATGGAGTAAAAACAGGCAAGAAAGAAAGCGAGAGAGAAAGTGAGAGAATAACCGGAAAGAAAAAAGAGAAGGAAGGGTAAGGGAAGAGAAGAGAAGAGAAGAAAGAAAGAGAGCGACACAGGCAGCTGTCGGTCTGGCTGTTGGAGGCCCTTTCATCAGCGTGTGTGGTTGTTGTTTCCCCGCCACTGTGAACGGTAGCCGCGGCCGAGCACGCATGGCGGCAGCTAATTTGTTTTCACACAGCGGGCTGCCCTCGCCCCTCGTTTATGGGCACTGAGTGGCGTGCGGCGGGGCGCACATGGCCTACCTCACCCACAACTGGGACCCACACTGGGCTGGCTGGCTCTGACTCACCAGCACAGCATATGCCACACACTGATGCCATAATGACTACGTTTGCGAGCGAAGGCTTCAGCTATGGGCGCCGTTTACTCAAAAGGCAGTGGAAAAGCCCTGCTATGTAAACCATCACTTTTTTTTTGTGTGTGCTGGGTTTTTATATTTGCGCACTTGATCTAAAAGCGGAGAGTAAGTCAGTCCGTCACTAAGTCAGTCAGTGAGGCAGACAGTCAGAAGGTCACTTCAGAAAATAGGGACGAAGCCCATGACGCAAGCGACTGTTTGGGCCAGTGGCGGATGAGGCTACTCATTATGGCTGAAGGGAGACTGCCGCAAACATGAGCTTGGGAAAAAAAATAATCCCACAAAGGTGCGCAAAGCACACACACACAAATAAAAGGCTCCAGTTGTAGTTCTCGCCGGGCGTGACGCACAAGCCAGGGAAGCATCGACAAACACATATTAGACCTCTGCCGTCTCAAAATAAACCACCACACACACACACACACACACACACACACACACACATACACACACACACACACACACACACACACACATACTGACGGCCATCCAGGATGTTATGCTGTGACTGGGCTTCCTCCTCTCCTTGTCTCACGCTAATTTGTCTTCCGGTGCAGGTTAGTGGGCGTACAGATAGACTGGCGTAGGGAGGCTTCCAAACTCTGAGCGTCATCACCCTTGACCAGCTCAGGCGTCTGGAACTTCACACACACTTGTGCATCTCCACAGACAGCAAAGGAACCTCACACCTTGTACACACACGTAGTCCTCCCCTATCGTGTTTCTCGCTATCATTATAACATCACTTCCTGTCCACTGGGTGGCCTGGAAAAGAAGACGAGAGATTTTTTTTTGTTAAATGGGGGTGATGTTAGCTGATTGCCACACACGCACATTTAGTACAGGGGGGGTTCAGAGCTTCATTTGAGTCATTTACAAAGCAATTGTTTATACAGATAATAGCCACAGTAGGCTGCACCATACGTCATGAAGAGCTGTCATCATGACGAATGGACTTGAACTTTTAAACTCTGGATTTGGATTTCCTGCTGAACTCATCGTTCTTCCTGAAAAAGAAATTTTCATTACAGTTAACAGATAGGCCCATACCACAGCTAGCTTGTTTTGGGAGACCTCCCAAAACAATAAATTTGTCTACGTAACTTTTTAACAAGTTGTCTGTGTAGGTAATTCTGTTAAGACAAAATGGCCTATCGTGGTTGCGTGTTATCGAGTTTGGAATCTTTCACTTTACTAATCCCGTGTGTTCCTCTTAAAGCCACAGTAAAGCTCTCTGGTTTTCCCAGTCTTGAGTCTTAGACAAGCTCTAAGAATTTTTCTTGGCTCATAACAAAACATTAATTTTACACTGACAGAAATGGTTCCACATGATTTCAAGGGAAAAGGAGGATCCCTCTTCATTTTTTATATGACTCATGTTACACTTGTCTCTGTCTGGCACAATGAAAAAAAAGGCTGATGGTAATGTTGGTTTCTCAGAGGAGGTGCTGCAAGGCATCTTAT
>CM050215.1:9732249-9739749 GCA_027475355.1 Coilia nasus | reverse complement strand
ACACACCCCTCTCCACCCACACACACTATCCCATGGAACAGTGGGAGGTAGTATTTATGAACACAAGTTTTAGTTCCCCTTTCTTGTCAAGGGTCCATTTACAGTGTACCTATATAAGCAATTAATGCAAGTAATGACTAACTAATAAATGACTTACTATTATACACTAGTTTCCCCAACTGTACAAATATTTGTTTAAAAGTACTTCAATAACATGTACAATTTACTGGTTAGCGTCGTGTTTTATTAAGATTTATATCAAAAACCTCACACCTGACTAGGATGTGTGTGTGTGTGTGTGTGTGTGTGTGTGTGTGTGTGTGTGTGTGTGTGTGTGTGTGTGTGTGTGTGTGTGTGAGTTGCCACTGCGCCTGTGTGTGTGCAGTGCTGCCCATGGAAATTTCCAAGGAAGTAAGAGAGCCCTTCAAGTCCTAATTCAGGAGAAAGTGCACATTCCCTGTCACATAATGACACAAGTCGAGGTTGTTCTTGGATGTCCTCACTTCAAAGTAACTTTTAACTGTGCACATAAAAGTCTTGTTGTTGCATTAGTTTACAGGGTCCGGAAAATTACTGCTGTTCCTTCTTCTGCAGTGGTCAGGGACACTAAAACATGCTGCAGGAGAGTCCGTGTCGTGTCTTTGAGAGTAATACACAGCAACATGAGAAGCAGTTAGAGGAGAAGAGACAGAGTAAAAGAGAGGAATAGAGGAAGAGACTTCCAAGCAGGAAGGGAGGGAATGCTACATGTTAGGGAGGAGAGAGAGAGAGAGAGAGAGAGAGAGAGAGAGAGAGAGAGAGAGAGAGAGAGAGAGAGAGAGAGAGAGAGAGAGAGAGAGAGAGAGAGAGAGAGAGACATTCCACAGTCATAATTGCCCCGGTTCTTTTTTTAGCAAACATATCTCACCAAGACCCAGGCTATGAGTCAGGTTCCGTCGTGTTTTATAACACACTGAACAGAAGTCAGACACTCGCTCTGACTCACCACGCAGTCGTAAATGACTTGGATGCACAGTAAACAAAACCAAGCAGAAAGGAACACACTAGAATATCAGACATAAGTAGAAAAAATCCTCTAAAACCCAAAGTTACCCACACGCCACATCCCCGCAAGTGAGGCCAACCAGGAGCCACTTCCTCAGGACACCGACCTGCACTTGAGTAATCCTCTCACACATCAAACAAACAGACTACACACTCAGGCTCTCTGTCACACATACAGAGTCATACAGAAATACTCAAACACACACAGACATACACACACACACACACACACACACACACAAACACATACACAGACACACAGTCACATACAGACACACACACACACACAAGGATCCAACAGACCGACAGAAACAGATACGATACACACACACACACGCACATACGCACACACACACACGCACACGAGAGGACGCTTATCCCACAACTCATCAACATGTCACTTATGCGGTGGGGAGTCATCCACAGATATCGCTCAGTGAGCGTGGCTGTGTCGTATGGTGGCGGCTTTCCCAGCTCTGGCTTTGAAGTGAAGCGAGTGGCACACACTCTCCTGCCTTTCATCTTCTTAAAAGGAGGCCCTGTGATGTTCATTACAAAGACAGTAGTGCAAAAATCCTGTAATACCATGGTGATGTAAAGCCACTCTTGTGGTCAGCCCACAGGCCTTTGTTGTTTGTGTGGTGGTAAAACAGAGGAGACGTGTAAAAAGATCCAGTCTTTGTGTGGGCCTTTTTTTAGGGGGATGGGGGGATGAAGGGGGAGCAGGGAGGACTGGAGGGGCGTCTTCTTCTATTCTTTTATTCCTCTGTGTTATTTCCCTGTGGCTCATGATCACAGACTCTCTCTCTCTCTCTCTCTCTCTCTCTCTCTCTCTTTCTGCTTGACCCTACTCAGCCACTCAACAAATATCAGCAGGGGTGAAGTGGTAAAATCAGAGTAAACGTGTAAACGAGTAAACCAGTGATCACGGTGAGGCGGATGCTCGGTGTAACACAAGATGTTTTAAAACAACATGTAAAAACATGTTTGAACAGTCCCAGTGCATTTTAATGGTCTCTAGTTCACATATAGATGACATAGTGTGATTTTGGAATGCTAGAGATTGTATTTGGTATATACATTCTACTATAGGGTGAATAAACTGTATTGATAAGTGGATAAACTCTGTTGAGAGGTGAATAAACTCTTTTTCTGAAATTTGAGAGGTGGGTAAACTCTGTTTACTTGCGTTTATCCTCCACTACATCCCTGTATGTCAGTCTGCCTGGCTTCTCTCTTTTTCCCACTTTCTCTTTTTCTTTTTTTCTCACAACATATATTTCAAATGAAGGTTTGCTAAAAGGAAAAATAACTTCTCTCTCCATCTCTCTTCCTTTACTTGTCAGAGTTTTAAGAGAATCAGTTGATTGTGTTTCGGTCCATGGTGACCCTGGAGTTTCCTTGGTTGGCTTATGTCAAGAGTAATACTATAAGGTAGCCTGGTAAACCCGCTCCTAGTACTTCATTTAATTTTGTACAGAGGGTCTGGACCGGAATCTCTTGAGGGTCATTTAGCAAGTCCCAGCAAGACCGATCCAATCAGCGAACAGAGGGTGTGTTCGTTAGCCGTGACATTGACCTTGTGTGCTACATTTGAATTGTAGTGCATAGGTAGGCTAATTGCATACGTGACGACCAGGCGGAGTCCACACCTCCAACAAATAGTTTGTGACAGTCTCTGTTCCAGACCCTCTGTACAAAATGAAATGAAGTACGAGGGGCTGGTGTACCAGGCTAACTATAAGGTATGGGTGTGGAGGATCACACAGGTGCTTTTTTGCACTGGTAGGGCACAATTTGGGTACCTGTCCCACATGATGTGAAGATGTTGCTAGACGCTACGTAGAAGCTTTATCTGTTAGCACTTAGTAAGGTGTCATTACCACACGGGCTAACTTGTATGACCCCACTGACTTTAAGACCTCTGTCATCTTTAGTGGAAGTCACACAATTGCTTAATCGCCACAAATAGGTCTGCGGCCAGACTAAATGGACCCATTATCCATTACCTCCGTTTGTGGTCTTCCTGAGAATGTTTGTCATCTGTTTAGTATATGGGTGAGGCTCACTACATGTTTTTCTTTCAGGCACTGATGAGGTTAGGTTCCTGTTCTCTGAAATCTTACATGTTAGTGTTGGACACAGTCAGTTGGGATTTGTGTTGGCAAATGTTTTGATATGTCAGGCCAAGTGGTGTAAGATGTACAACAAGGTCGGGAAAATGAAGCTCACAGCTACCTTCAGAGCTACCTTTAGATCTTTGGTGGAGATGGGATGAGTTTTACTGACGGACACATAACCTGGCTTAGTATTGGGGGAAATTAAGTGTGGTGGGACAGTCAGATTGTCACTATTAATAACTCACGACTTTCAGATTTAGACTCTGTAAAGACTTTCACAGCCTGATGTTTTTTTAGGCTAGAAAGAGAGGGAGAACAACTTTTCCGGAGGTTTCCCTTCATATTATAGCATCCACAGAAAAGGCTGGAATTCAAGAGTTCAGACTAAGACAGAAAGCAGATTGACATGTGAATAATGGGACCGGATGTATTATTGTTGGTGCTTGAGCAGTTTAAATAAGTATTTCTTTCTTTCTTTCTTTCTTTCTTTCCTTCTTTCTTTCTTTCTTTCTTTCTTTCTTTCTTTCTTTCTTTCTTTCTTTCCTTCTTTCTTTCTTGGGGGGGGGGGACACAGGGAGATTAGAAAGGACATAACACGCTCTCCTGCAAAAGACTCTGATAGCCATCACCAGCTCTCCATCTGCAGGTGTGACCTAGAGGGGTAGCGCAGAAGGGAGGGAGAGGGTGTGTGTGTAACACAGAGAGAGAGAGAGAGAGAGAGAGACAGAGACACTGACAGAGAGAGAGGGGAAAGATCCAAAAAAGAAGGGGCCGAAAGAGTGTCAGAGAAAGAGATGAGGAACGGGGATAACAGAGAGATAAAGGTGGACAGGTGAAGAAAAACATGGCACATTCTTATAGGAAGGGGCTTTTTGTAACCAAGTTCCTCTTTAGTGAGAACAGATAGGAATCTGCTGGTCTTGCGAATGACCCCTCATTCAACTTCACAGTAGAAAGCTGTCCTATAAACAACTGCCATCTTTACCCATGTTATGAATCTACTGTAATCCATTACACATTCCAGTATGATACTCCTACACAAAAGCACACACACACACACACACACACAAACACACGCACACACACACATACACAAAAACACACTCGCGCACGCATACACGCACACACACACGCGCGCACACACACGCGCGCACACACACACACATACACACACACAGGGAGTTGTTCATTCCCACTTGTGGTTACTGCAGTTACTGTAAATGAAAAGCAATTCTTTTGGGCGTCCTGCAGTGAACATAATTACCTCCTTAGTCAATTTACAATGAGGCTCAGTATTCACCCAGCGCACTGCTGAAACACCATAAGACTTTAACAACACCTCATTTCTTTCTCTCTCTCTCTCTCTCTCTTTCTTTCTTTCTTTCTTTCTTTCTTTCACTATTTATCTGTCCTTACCCTGTACTTGTGGATGGTTCCACTCTTTATGCCTCTCTCTCTCTCTCTCTCTCTCTCTCTCTCTCTCTCACTCTCTCTTTTACATAATTCCATTATTTTTCACACCATTTCTGAGTGTGTTTTTGTGTTTGTGTGTGTGTGCTCGTTACGAAAGTGCAGCTGCACAGGTGCATGTGACCATAGCTGTCAGCATTGCATGCTACGCAGCAAGTGGAAGTGTTGTGTATGCATGACTATGGCCATGCGTGCCTACGGCTCATAAGAGTTTAACAAGTGACTTTGCATGAGTGTGTTCCTGTGCTTGTGCATGTGTTTGTGTGATAAGGCCATTGACGTGTGTGTGTGTGTGTGTGTGTGTGTGTGTGTGTGTGTGTGTGTGTGCGTGTCAGTGTGTCAGTGCTTGTAAGATGGCATGATCTATTTGAGGATAAAAGGATAAGAGGATTTTAGAGGGACATATGTGTGTGTGTGTGTGTATGTGTGTGTGTGTGTGTGTGTGTGTGTGTGTGTGTGTGTGTGTGTGTGTGTGTGTGTGTGTCTGTGTATGAGTGGGTATGAGTGAATGACTCAGCGCACAAAGGCTGGATAGCACCTGGAGAAGGAGTTGTTTTATGCAGCAGCTGGTTATTGCGTGTGCGTGTTTGTCGGCCATGCGTGCATAGCCAAGGCATGTGTGTGTGTGTGTGTGTGTGTGTGTCCGCACGTTTTGCATGTTTATATGTGTGAGTTATTAAGGTCGTGGTCCATACCAGGCCTCTCTCCTGTTTAATTTATTTATTTTACTTTTTTGTAGCTTTAATGAGTAGCTGCTGTGGCCAAGGATCTATGGGGAAGCAATTGTGTATGGCGTAGCTGTTCAAATAAGGACGGATTATACAAGCGCTACCACGAAAACCGACCGCTTGCTTGCATGACGCTGGCTTGTCACCATTCCATTCGCTTGTAAAAAAAAAAAAAAAAAAGCTCGGTAGTGCAAATGCATTATGCAGTAAAACAGGAGGCAGGCAGCTCTGGGCTGTATGGGGTCTCTACTGGTTTTACTGCGTGCACATGGACGAGTTGAATCCGATTGGAAATGGTTTGGGATCGTATCGAATTCATGTGCACAGGCTAAAGATCGTATAGGGATTGGTTTCGCGAATCCGATTGCAACCCCTGGCTTAAGCCGATGTTAATCCGCTTGGTGCTGCCTTGTGCACGGTATTGGTTTGGATTCGCGTACTGCGCATGTAAAACCACTCGATCCCAGAAGCTTCTGTCCATGATTTTCATCCATACTGAACATCGAGGCTTTCTATCGCCTGCTCTCAACAAGTCTCGTTGTCCTCAATTGCTTGTAATATCAAACGCCGACGGCACAGTTCATGTCGTATCAAGGAAACCAAAAATGTTGTTTGTTCTTTCATACGGACTTCCAAACAAAGGAGAATGCACAACATGCATGCAAATGCTGCTCTGTCAACCTCCTCGAGCGCTATCTTTGTTTTGTATGCCGCCAGATAGTTTGTTTATTTACTTTTTAGCAGCCGTCAACCTGAAGTAGTTTTAATACCACTTGTTGAAAGGAATATAGCGCCATCTAGCGTAGCGGAAACGGCCAGATCTCTGACCATTATCCGCTAACACGAACTCTCATGTGCACAGGGATTTGGGACAGACCACCCGTTGGGTAGAAACTCCCAATCCAATCCCAATCCAATCCGATCCTACCATGTGCCCGTAGTGATTGATGCATCTGTGTGTGCTGTCACTGGGGGACTGGTTACACCAGACTTGTGCCATCCTGCCAAGGAATTATTTCATTTTTAATTATTTTGTAGCCCTGTAGCGGTCACCGTACCGCCGGTAAAATGACTCGCTTTGAATGAAAAACACATAGCTACAACATTACTACAACATTACAGAGAGTCTTTAGTAACACATTACAACTTGGTCATTGCCATTCTGGTAACAACAAATTTGTTATAGGGGGTGTCTTTTAAAGGGTTAAGTTGGTTGCATTTCCAGTGAGCGATATGCATTGCCGTTGTTTCCTGATCGACTCTGCCATTGTGGTGATGATTATTTCATGGAATTATTTCAAGAATTATTTCCAAGTGAGCGATTTGCATTCAAGTTGTTTCATGATCAACTCCGCCACTGTGGCGATGATGATGATGTCATGGGAGGACTGAATCATTTGGAGAGATGTTTTGTTGAAAGGGGAGTTTGATGGATAGTCATCGTGATTTGGCAATATCTGGCTCTGGGAAGCATTTGTGCAAGAGGGACAGAAGCAACACCTGTTGGACGTGAAGTTCAGGGTGATGTTATTCACTTACGGGAGAATTGCGGTCAACTGTTGTGGTCATATGTATACACAAAACACACACACACACACAAAACACACACACACGCACACACTCACACACTGTATTTAGGTAATGAATATGTTATTGGTTTGGGATCACTACGTCATTTACTTTTCTTAAGTAAAAGTCATTTAACAACACACATAAATATATGTGGAAAACGTACACATTTGTATTGCTGTAATTGACCATGACATTGTAAAGAATTAATACATGCGTAGGTGTTCAATAAAAAGCTAATTTCAACCCCTTTTACAGCGTGACACCGAAATATAGGGTTATATATTTCAGTGTCACTCTCCGTTAGCTAATCCTAAGTCTTCATGTGAAAAAGGCTTGTCATTAGAAAGTTGAAAAATTGTCATTAGAAAACTCCTCTTCAATTATGAGTGTGGCTGAAGGCTGTTGTGCTTTTTAAGGGAAACAATAAGACAGACTTCTTTGTGCTACTTGAATAACTTCTGGATTTGATTGTGGTCTTAGGGGTTCGAAAGAAAACCTCTTTCAAACAACTTGCCAGCCTATTGTTGTTTAGGGCTTTTCCATGGAAGACATTGCCATGAAACAGG
>CM050215.1:9719749-9724749 GCA_027475355.1 Coilia nasus | reverse complement strand
GAAGGCCAAGACGGGAGTCCGAAGGCCAGGCCAATCCAAAGAGGCCATGATTCTCTCTCTCTCTCTCTCTTTTTCTCTCTCTTTCTCTCGGCCCGCTCAGCTGTGTCTGCGGTGACCGCTCCTCTCCTCCCCTCTCCCCTCCAGTGCCACAAGCAGTCATTGTTTCTGTTAAGGATTCTTGTTTTAGTGCAAACAATTTCATCCCACTCCCCTCCTTCTCGTCCCCGCATGAAACAAATGCGGCTCTCTCGCCTCATGGAAACTGGTTTGGGGAGCGTCTGGCAAGCGGGCCGGCTGGCAGGCTGGCTGGTTGGCCGAGAGAGGGTCAGGGGCTCAGGTGCTGCGCACGTTTTGCTTAGACGATGCCCGGGGTTTCCCACCACAACGTCTCAGGGCCATTCCGATGCTAAGCGCAAGCCTTGTCTGTGTGAGCACCATTTGAAATCTTCATTGTACAGAAACAGGAGTTGTCTCTCAGTTACAATGCCATTCAAATTTCTTTGTAACAAAATAAATTAATTAAAAAAAAGACTTTACATTTAAAATGAATATACTAAAAACACACATAGCATATATTTATATGTATATCTATATGTATATATTTATAAAACCTTTATATTTTGTGTTATTAAAAGGATGTCCTTTGGTCTTCAAAACATGTTTGGAGGAGAAGAGAAGATGGTAAATGCAGAGTGCACAGTTTCCTCTGCGTCTCCCTCTTCCTGTGTCCATCGGAGTTTTCTCTCTCTCTCTCTCTCTCTCTCTCTCTCTCTCTGAGGCCTCCAATCCTCCTCTTCTCCATCCTCGCATCTTCCTTACGTTCTGCCACAGACTGCCTCTCCATGACGGAGTGTATTTTTACATGTCTGTATGTGTGTGTGTGTGTGTGTGTGTGTGTGTGTGTGTGTGTGTGTGTGCGCGTGTGCGTGTGTGTGTATCTTCTGTGTGTGTATGTGTGGGGCATGTTTTATTCCTATCATTTTATTATTCTCATTAATCAGATGCTTGCATCCAGTGGAATCTCTGCCACAACTATGGCATTCATTTAGACGACTACAACTGGGCTCCATGGGTAACCTATACTAACCTACGGCTTGGGTGCTTTTAGCATTCTACTCAGAGAGCTCAGCAAGGGGAACATACTTTGCAGCTATTTGTGCATATGCACTGACTTCTGTGTGTGTGTGTGTGTGTGTGTGTGTGTGTGTGTGTGTGTGTGTGTGTGTGTGTGTGTGTGTGTGTGTCTGTATAACAGTGGCAGGTAGTCGTTCGAACAGAACTCGGGGGACGTCTTGCTCCAGCTGTTTAGCTGCACTTGCAACTCTTGACGCTCATGTTGGACAACTGTTCCACCTGCAAAATAATACCATCCCCAAGAAAAAGAAGAAAAAGAAGAAGAAGATGGTAAAACAAATGCACACACAGCACCTCTGCCTGAAGAACTGACTGAAGACATTTTGGAGTTTTAACTCTTTTGACACTCTGTTACAACACTATTGCTACATCACGCAGCACAACTATTTCCATTTGTGTCATTCGCTATGTTAGGCCTTTGTGCGTGCCTGTTAGTTTAATGAGGTCAGAATTGTTAAGATTGTTTATCCTGGGCTGCAAACACTGGCGGGGCTGTTTACCTTGTGTTGCCGGCCGACGTAGTAAATGATGGGCAAGGGCTCCAGCACATGAGGGACGCAGCAGGGCTGGGCCGACGCCCCGGGGTTGTGGTGCTTATACAGGGCTAGAATCTGTGGGACACACACACACACACACACACACACACACACACACGCAGGCACACACACAAGCACACACATGAACACACACACACACACACACATGCACAAGCACACACGCACGCACATGCATGCACACACACACGCACGAATGCACGCACACACACACACACACGCACACACACACAGGAAGACAGAGAGGGAGAGAGAGGCAGAGGGTTCAAAAGTGCTTCATCAGCTTGCTCGTGGCCAAAGCAATCATTAAAGGCAAAGTTAGAGCCGAAAGCACAGTAACATGTCTGCGTCTTCACCAAAGGTTGGCTGGGGAGTAGGCGCGAGTGTGTGCGTGTGTGTGGGTGTGCGAGTGCTAGTGTGTGTG
This sequence comes from Coilia nasus, assembly GCA_027475355.1. Lineage (NCBI taxonomy): Eukaryota > Metazoa > Chordata > Actinopteri > Clupeiformes > Engraulidae > Coilia > Coilia nasus. The sequence goes on along the minus strand of CM050215.1, from coordinate 9,722,637 downwards.
AGAGTGAGAGAGAGACAGAGAACAAGAATGTGAAGGTGTGAGCCAATGAGTACATAAAGCAGAAGCACATCCCGAGACCCAAGACTCGGTGAGAAAAAGGTCACTGACCTAAATGACCTAAATACTCTGAAATGTGTACTTATACTTGCGTGAAGCTGTATGTGTGTCAACTCTGTGTATGTGTGTGTGTGTGTGTGTGTGTGTATGTGTGTGGGTAAGACAGAAAGACACACGGTCCTATTTGCTCGCACCCCGTTGAGACACCAATTTATAATCTTCAGTCCCCACACACACATATGGCAGACCCATCTATTCTACCTGACAGTGCAGTCCCAGGGCTACTCTCTCTCTCCCTCTCTCTCACTCACACACACACACACACACAAATAGACCTACACACACAAAGACAGACAGACAGACACACACACACACACGCACACACAAATAGACCTGCACACACAAAGATCCACAGACAGACAGACAGACAGACACACACACACACACACACACACACACACACACACACACAAACAGACCTGTGCACACAAAGACCCACAGACACACACACACACACACACAAAGACCTGCACACACAAAGACCCACAGACACACACACACACTGGCCAGACCCACACAGCCCCCAGGCCTGGGAAGAGCACACAGTGGCTGTGCCCAGGGGCTGGGTGGCCTCATCTGTGGTCAGGGCTCACGTCTCTGTGGGCTGGCACCTCTACTCTGCACCATCTGCAGCTGGCATTGCTCCTCCGAGACTCCAGACCCCTGCCTGTCCTTCCCTATACGGCCTCCACACAGGCCGTAACGCTTCCACGTTATTGTGCTAATGTACAATAGTATGGCACTGTTATTGTATGTTATTGCTATACTATGCAACTGGAGAAATGTCTTTGACTCCTGTACACTGACTCGGCAGATAATATCATAATTTCCAAGGATTTTATCTACAGTTATGATTATGATACACAATGAATTTTATTGAGTGGTGCAGACAAAGGTAGACCTGAATCATAATCGACACAACGTCGGCTGCAGAGTTTGATTCTGGTGTGCGAGGTTGGATTGAGAGCAATGGAATGTAAACTTCTAGAATGTTACAAGTGAAATGTGCTGTACTGTAAGGTGCGTTCATAAACTGCCACTCTGAGCACTGCGAGCACACTCTGACACTTTTAAACCGAGTGCTTATGGAACTGTCGTTTATTTACTCAGACTGTCACACCCCGAGAGCTTTCAGAGCGTACTCCGGACACTTCAACCGAAAAGAGAGAGCAGCTGGTTACAACTGATTGTATCGCTGAGTTATCCAGCTGCCTGACAGATGTTAACACATGCTAAAAGTTAGATTTTATTAGTCTCACAGCAGTATAATGATATATTTTTTTGCAGTCCAATGTACGTTGTCACTGACATTAAGCCCAAAAGTGAGATGAGCAACATTTGAATTAAATATGAAAGACTACATTCACCTTTGGGGCTATTTGAGTTAGATCCACTTATGTAAACAAAACCTTTCGTTAATTCAAAGGGAGATGGAATGCTCAGGCTTTTCCAACTGCAGAGCGTAACTTCATTTTCAGAATGACAGGCTGAATTTATGAACGCACCCTACAGTATGTATGTGCAGAGGTCCAGTTCTGCTCTCTATCAGCACCCAGATGTCTAATCCCTCTTCATACCCTGCTAAGCCACTCGTGAGCCACCTGCACTGCTTTTACAGATGGAACTTCACTCCAATTGTAGAGTCTGAAACTCCATCCCTCGTTTTTGTTACAGCTATTTATTAAACCAGCAAATAGCCAATTAGTGAAATCACCTGTTGTCAAGAGCGTAGGTACAACCTATTCATAGCAGGATTTTTACTTTCTGAAGTTGGGATCTTTCACCTCTGACTTTTGCATACAATGCAAAATTACATGTATTGTAGTATGTTCCTAAAGCTACCTAAACTTTGCGTAGTATGTACAAAGCACTAGTAGTAGAGTACCTTATTTATCCCAAAGGAAACTATAAATGATCAATATCAATTTGTTTCATAATAATATGGTGGTATATACCTCGCTTCCTCAACATACCCTATAAATATTTATCTCACAGGCACATTTTGTTACCAAAAGTGAATTGACTTAATTATGATAATTTCAGCAATATTAGATACTTTATGAATATGAACTGTGTACAATGTCATTTGTCAAGGTTTAAAAAATGACACCACATCTATCTTTGGTGTGGATGAGTGTCTTTGCCTGGGCAAGAATTCAAAGACCCCACACATTGAAACAGGGCATAAAATCCTCACTAAACTTTCCAGACAAAAATAGACCTCACATTAGTATAGCCTCAACAGACAGGGAATGCCTTTGGTATGTTTTCCTCAGCCTCACTGAAGATCACTAACAGGGTCGCCAAGATGAAATGTTTACATTCCAGCACACAAAAATGCCACAGTGACAAGATTTTGTCACCAGTCCATTATAAACACACTTGGTGAGGATAAACATGCTTAGAGCCAACTCTCTGGCTCTTCCCAGCATCCCGAGAAGAACCAGTCTGCCCATAAGGTCTTTATGTAAGACTCGATCTTCATAGCTAGCCAGTACATGCTCTGCAGGGTACTGCTGCTTATTTATTTCTTTATTTGTACATTGTGTAGTTTAGGCCTTTAAGAGACACCCCCTATTATAACTTTGTTGTCACCATAATGCCAATGGCCAATGTGTGTAATGTGTTACTAAAGACTCTCTGTAATGTCGTAGTGATGTTGTAATGCTGTATTTTTTTTTTCATTCAGAGCGAGTTTCATTCAAAGTTTTTCCCCTGGTGGTACGTTGACCGCTAAAGGGCTACGGGTGCACACATAGCTACGGTATAGT
>CM050215.1:9704749-9712249 GCA_027475355.1 Coilia nasus | reverse complement strand
TGATGAGGTGGAGGCAAAGAACACAGAGACCGAAGCAGAGTGGAGTTCCCTCCGTGTACTCGTTATTTCCATGTAAACGGTCACCTCAAAGGCCGTTATCCCACTTATGTCCTATTTGCATCTAGGAAATAGTTTAATCCCTTGTTATTTAATATAAAATATGCACAAACTACCAAATAAACAGTTCATTTGCTACTTTATAGCATCCCTTAGGAAAACATAGAGCATCAAATAGACAGCCATTTCACTGTTAATTTGGCTACTACAGTTTGTTATGGTTACTATTCATAAGCGCATTGATATGGAATTGCAATTTGCAATTTTCTTTTGAGATCAATACTTCAAAGATAGCCAGTTCCTAGAAAGTTAATGCCCACCTCATCAGCCAATCAGAAAAGTATATTAAAACCTAACCTAACCTAACCTAACCTAACCTAATGTAATCTAATCTAATCTAATATAATATAATATAATTCAATTGTTAAAAGAGATAACAAAATAATTAATAAAATAAAACAACTTGAATAACTTAAGTAAACTTCACAACATTTTATTGTGTCATCAGAGGGAATCTCTTGATGAAATGTATCCTTTGCATTAAGAGCCATTTTGTGAAGTGAACACGGTGACTGCAGTCATAAAGGAGGGTGGAGGAGAGTGCTAGTCATTCACTTCCCCCACCCACATGTTTTTACTTTCTGAAATTGGGATTGGCATCTCCGCCTACCACGCACAGAATTACATAAACTGCAGAGGTACACCAGAATGTGAAGAGAGGCAGTGGTATCATAAACATGCACAAACACATACTGAATACATCCTCTGAGTCAAAAGCATTGACCCTGTGTATGGAATTGAACCCCTAACCCAGTGGCTGCATATCCAAGTGCTTAATCTCTAGCTGAGAAATTGCAGATTTTTGTGTGTGTGTGTGTGGTTATGTTGTGACTTGATCAGTCAAAGGTTTATTGCTACAATGTGTGTGATGTAAAACATGGTTATGTAAGTTACTTTGTAACAAAAAAGGACAACCAAAATACAGATTACAGAGCTGATTTCCTGTTGATAACGAGTCCATTGAGTTGGCACTGTTGTGGCTACTTTGAGGGGGGGGAATGAGAACTCACGTAGGATTGGCTTAGAGGTGGAGTAACAGATGGTTGTGTACAGTATGCAATTCTTACAAAAAGAGGAAGACAACAACAATACAAGTGGGCACTAAAAATGGCTTCCACCCTGAATAGCAGATTAGTCTTGGTGGGGTTTCTCTAAGGGATTGTGGGCAGTGGGTAGGGCCAGCCAAGGGGTGGATGGGAGAAAAACATGGGTGGTTAAATATGGATTTTAAAATTGCAACACTGAGGGTGTGAAAGAGATGTAGACATTACAGGTCGACTTGTCATGATCGCTGTGTACGAAACTTCTTTAGGCACTGAGGCACAGAGGTGCTACAACCGCCATCTTGCCTGTCCTCTGACCTCTGACCTCTCATGTGTCGCCTTTGTCTGTTGTCGCTGCCAAATTCGAACCTTGGGGTAACTAATAAGATAGTGCAGTGTGGTTCGCTTGCACACTGCAAAATTGTAGGTACCTTTCGCCTACTTCTACTAAAAGCCTATTTATGTATTTGGATGTACTGTCTCATGGCTTTTGCCTACTACATAGAAGACTATTTGGGGTATTTGGATGTCAATGGCCAACATGAAGGGAAAGGGAGATAGAAATGCTGGTAAGAAGTACAGGTGGGGTAGTTAGACAGTGAAGATTAGCCTGTAGTGCTTTTCCAGCTGGCCTTAGTAAAGATGTGAAGACCAAAAAAAAAACACTGACAAAATGAATGGGGAAAAATGCTATTGTATGGTATATGATTTACAGCCTAGCAACACAACATTATGGAGCAACAAACACACAAGAGATCATGCTGTTGAAAGATGGAAGAGGTGTGACACACACACACACAGACACACACACACAGACACACACACAGACACACAGACACACACACACACACACACACACACACACACAGACACACAGACACACACACACACAGACACACACAGACACACAGACACACACACACACACACACACACACACACACACACACACACACACACACACACACACACACACAAAGGGATGACTATGCATTGTCTGTGATGTAACAGCAAGGAAATTTGACACGGTCACATTTGCAGTACGATTGCAGTAACAATGGAGCTGTATGTGTTTGTGCAGACCTGCACAGAATGATGTGTGAAGGCTCAGGAGACAGTGGTGTCAGTGACTGAGATGGAGAAGTTGGCAGGAAAAAGAACAGAAAGGTAATCATCACTGTAACAGCAAAGTTCACTGTTTTAAATAACTTTGAGCTGTAGGTCTATCAGTATATGTTGGAGGAGTGAATGTGTACACACTGATGCATCTTAGTAATGTGGCTGGCTCGGATTGAGGGGGTCGGGGGGTCTGGATTGGATCCAGAGAACATAAAAGACTAAAAGCTTTCTTCACTGTAGGTCTTTCACTGTGTAAAACAAATGTAAACAGTTTTGAAATGTTCACAAAACAACATAAACATGAAAACCATGAACATCAACTTGCGCCGCTCCAACCACAGGAAAAAACATGGGTGGGAAGCTGTAAAGTGGGTGCATACGGCATGTGTTGGAGATGACATACTGGTCGCTATAGTCACAGGAAAAAGGAAGCTATGAGGGTTCTGTAAGAGTAACCATATGTGTCTAAAAGTGTGTGTGTGTGTGGGAGTATGTGTGTGTGTGTGTGTGGGAGTATGTGTGTGTGTGTGTGTATGTGTGAGTGTGTGTGTGTGTGCACGCCTGCTGTGAGTACATGTGGGTGTGCATGAGTACACAGGCACGTGTGTGTGTGTGTGTGTGTGTGTGTGTGTGTGTGTGTGTGTGTCTATACATAGTGATGTTACATAATTACCTCCTTAGTCAATTTACAATGAGGCTCAGTATTCACCCAGCGCACTGCTGAAACACCATAAGACTTTAACAACACCTCATTTCTTTCTCTCTCTCTCTCTTTCTTTCTTTCTTTCTTTCTTTCTTTCTTTCTTTCTTTCACTATTTATCTGTCCTTACCCTGTACTTGTGGATGGTTCCACTCTTTATGCCTCTCTCTCTCTCTCTCTCTCTCTCTCTCTCTCTCTCTCTCTCTCTCTCTCTCTCTCTCTTACTCTCTCTTTTACATAATTCCATTATTTTTCACACCATTTCTGAGTGTGTTTTTGTGTTTGCGTGTGTGTGCTCGTTACGAAAGTGCAGCTGCACAGGTGCATGTGACCATAGCTGTCAGCATTGCATGCTACGCAGCAAGTGGAAGTGTTGTGTATGCATGACTATGGCCATGCGTGCCTACGGCTCATAAGAGTTTAACAAGTGACTTTGCATGAGTGTGTTCCTGTGCTTGTGCATGTGTTTGTGTGATAAGGCCATTGACGTGTGTGTGTGTGTGTGTGTGTGTGTGTGTGTGTGTGTGTGCGTGTCAGTGTGTCAGTGCTTGTAAGATGGCATGATCTATTTGAGGATAAAAGGATAAGAGGATTTTAGAGGGACATATGTGTGTGTGTGTGTGTGTGTGTGTGTGTATGTGTGTGTGTGTGTGTGTGTGTGTGTGTGTGTGTGTGTGTGTGTGTGTGTGTGTGTGTGTGTGTGTGTGTGTGTGTGTGTGTGTCTGTGTATGAGTGGGTATGAGTGAATGACTCAGCGCACAAAGGCTGGATAGCACCTGGAGAAGGAGTTGTTTTATGCAGCAGCTGGTTATTGCGTGTGCGTGTTTGTCGGCCATGCGTGCATAGCCAAGGCATGTGTGTGTGTGTGTGTGTGTGTGTGTCCGCACGTTTTGCATGTTTATATGTGTGAGTTATTAAGGTCGTGGTCCATACCAGGCCTCTCTCCTGTTTAATTTATTTATTTTACTTTTTTGTAGCTTTAATGAGTAGCTGCTGTGGCCAAGGATCTATGGGGAAGCAATTGTGTATGGCGTAGCTGTTCAAATAAGGACGGATTATACAAGCGCTACCACGAAAACCGACCGCTTGCTTGCATGACGCTGGCTTGTCACCATTCCATTCGCTTGTAAAAAAAAAAAAAAAAAGCTCGGTAGTGCAAATGCATTATGCAGTAAAACAGGAGGCAGGCAGCTCTGGGCTGTATGGGGTCTCTACTGGTTTTACTGCGTGCACATGGACGAGTTGAATCCGATTGGAAATGGTTTGGGATCGTATCGAATTCATGTGCACAGGCTAAAGATCGTATAGGGATTGGTTTCGCGAATCCGATTGCAACCCCTGGCTTAAGCCGATGTTAATCCGCTTGGTGCTGCCTTGTGCACGGTATTGGTTTGGATTCGCGTACTGCGCATGTAAAACCACTCGATCCCAGAAGCTTCTGTCCATGATTTTCATCCATACTGAACATCGAGGCTTTCTATCGCCTGCTCTCAACAAGTCTCGTTGTCCTCAATTGCTTGTAATATCAAACGCCGACGGCACAGTTCATGTCGTATCAAGGAAACCAAAAATGTTGTTTGTTCTTTCATACGGACTTCCAAACAAAGGAGAATGCACAACATGCATGCAAATGCTGCTCTGTCAACCTCCTCGAGCGCTATCTTTGTTTTGTATGCCGCCAGATAGTTTGTTTATTTACTTTTTAGCAGCCGTCAACCTGAAGTAGTTTTAATACCACTTGTTGAAAGGAATATAGCGCCATCTAGCGTAGCGGAAACGGCCAGATCTCTGACCATTATCCGCTAACACGAACTCTCATGTGCACAGGGATTTGGGACAGACCACCCGTTGGGTAGAAACTCCCAATCCAATCCCAATCCAATCCGATCCTACCATGTGCCCGTAGTGATTGATGCATCTGTGTGTGCTGTCACTGGGGGACTGGTTACACCAGACTTGTGCCATCCTGCCAAGGAATTATTTCATTTTTAATTATTTTGTAGCCCTGTAGCGGTCACCGTACCGCCGGTAAAATGACTCGCTTTAAATGAAAAACACATAGCTACAACATTACTACAACATTACAGAGAGTCTTTAGTAACACATTACAACTTGGTCATTGCCATTCTGGTAACAACAAATTTGTTATAGGGGGTGTCTTTTAAAGGGTTAAGTTGGTTGCATTTCCAGTGAGCGATATGCATTGCCGTTGTTTCCTGATCGACTCTGCCATTGTGGTGATGATTATTTCATGGAATTATTTCAAGAATTATTTCCAAGTGAGCGATTTGCATTCAAGTTGTTTCATGATCGACTCCGCCACTGTGGCGATGATGATGATGTCATGGGAGGACTGAATCATTTGGAGAGATGTTTTGTTGAAAGGGGAGTTTGATGGATAGTCATCGTGATTTGGCAATATCTGGCTCTGGGAAGCATTTGTGCAAGAGGGACAGAAGCAACACCTGTTGGACGTGAAGTTCAGGGTGATGTTATTCACTTACGGGAGAATTGCGGTCAACTGTTGTGGTCATATGTATACACAAAACACACACACACACACACAAAACACACACACACTCACACACTGTATTTAGGTAATGAATATGTTATTGGTTTGGGATCACTACGTCATTTACTTTTCTTAAGTAAAAGTCATTTAACAACACACATAAATATATGTGGAAAACGTACACATTTGTATTGCTGTAATTGACCATGACATTGTAAAGAATTAATACATGCGTAGGTGTTCAATAAAAAGCTAATTTCAACCCCTTTTACAGCGTGACACCGAAATATAGGGTTATATATTTCAGTGTCACTCTCCGTTAGCTAATCCTAAGTCTTCATGTGAAAAAGGCTTGTCATTAGAAAGTTGAAAAGTTGTCATTAGAAAACTCCTCTTCAATTATGAGTGTGGCTGAAGGCTGTTGTGTTTTTTAAGGGAAACAATAAGACAGACTTCTTTGTGCTACTTGAATAACTTCTGGATTTGATTGTGGTCTTAGGGGTTCGAAAGAAAACCTCTTTCAAACAACTTGCCAGCCTATTGTTGTTTAGGGCTTTTCCATGGAAGACATTGCCATGAAACAGGATACAAAGTACATCATATTCTGCACAGAACAGTGCAGTGGCTTTGTCCAGGAGAGAAAGACAAACTGGATGTGCTTGTTCACAACTGTTTAGGTGATCACATGGCACAGCACACAGTGCACACAATGAAATTCACCTCTGCATTTAACCCATCTATCTATCTATCTATCTATCTATCTATCTATCTATCTATCTATCTATCTATCTATCTATCTATCTATCTATCTATCTATCTATCTATCTATCTATCTATCTATCTATCTATCTATCTATCTATCTATCTATCTATCTATCTATCTATCTATCATATTAATTAAATGTAAATAAATTAAATAATGTTAAATGATTTATGTACAATTCTGAAATAAAAGTTACATATATTGAGTATTATGTGTAAAGTTAATAAAAAAATCAGATTAAACACAAAATTCTGAGAATTTTGTCTGAGATGAAATTACTTGAATTTTGTCAAAACGTTGATATCATTTGATGCACAAAAATAAGCATTTCTGTTTTCAGGAATGGTGGCAGATATGTACAGTGTATTTGTATGGCTTTGTGTCACATGTGTGCATATGTGTGTGTGAGTGTTTGTGTAAGTGTGTGTGTGTGTTAGTTGTGTGTATCCGCATGTGTGTATGTGTGTGTGTGTTTTGTGTCTGTCTGTGCACGTGGGTCTGTGTGGGGACATGTTTCTCTGTGTATGTGTGTGTGTATGCACACATCACTGATTTGCTTGTTTGTGTGTGTGTGTCGGAGTGTGTGTGTGTGTGTGTATGAGAGAGAGTGTGTGTGTGCTTGTTTGTGTGTGTGTGTGTGTGTGTGTGTGTGTGTGTACATCACTGCCGGCTTTGGTGAAGTGAAAAGCCACTTGTTGAATGAGTAGCCTTGCGTGGATATACGAGGGACAGCTCTGCTCTGTCTTATTATCTCCCCCCTGGGGGCTCCTGCACCAGCGCACTGAGAGATTTATGTGACATTTAACAACTGCTGCACTTTGTTGTTCATTAGGCAACTAGAGAAACAGGTGGAAAGATAAGAGAAGGGTGTGTGTGTGTGTGTGTGTGTGTGTGTGTGTGTGTGTGTGTGTGTGTGTGTGAAAAGGACGGGGGTTGCCGGTGTGGTACTTTCAATATGCCCCCATTCGCTCGCTTCACCCCCCACCCCTTCATCTGTCTTTGGCTTTCTGCTTTGCATTTACTGTGTGGTTTTGCTGGACAGTCTCCCTCTGCACTTCAAAGGCAAATATGGAAACAAAGCCTCGTGCCAGGCCAACACACAACACGTTCTGTGCCTTTGGCATCATCAGAGAGTCTTTAAGAAAAGAGAAAGAAAAATAAAACAGAAAACAAACACAAAAAAGGCCTTGCCCAAGTCACCTCGTTAAATAACGCACTAAAAGCTTGTTCATGAGGTTTTGCGGTC
>CM050215.1:9692249-9697249 GCA_027475355.1 Coilia nasus | reverse complement strand
AGTAACATGTCTGCGTCTTCACCAAAGGTTGGCTGGGGAGTAGGCGCGAGTGTGTGCGTGTGTGTGGGTGTGCGAGTGCTAGTGTGTGTGAGAGTGAGAGAGAGACAGAGAACAAGAATGTGAAGGTGTGAGCCAATGAGTACATAAAGCAGAAGCACATCCCGAGACCCAAGACTCGGTGAGAAAAAGGTCACTGACCTAAATGACCTAAATACTCTGAAATGTGTACTTATACTTGCGTGAAGCTGTATGTGTGTCAACTCTGTGTATGTGTGTGTGTGTGTGTGTGTATGTGTGTGGGTAAGACAGAAAGACACACGGTCCTATTTGCTCGCACCCCGTTGAGACACCAATTTATAATCTTCAGTCCCCACACACACATATGGCAGACCCATCTATTCTACCTGACAGTGCAGTCCCAGGGCTACTCTCTCTCTCCCTCCATCTCACTCACACACACACACACACACACACACACAAATAGACCTACACACACAAAGACAGACAGACAGACAGACAGACACACACGCACACACAAATAGACCTGCACACACAAAGATCCACAGACAGACAGACAGACAGACTCACACACACACACACACAAACAGACCTGTGCACACAAAGACCCACAGACACACACACACACACACAAAGACCTGCACACACAAAGACCCACAGACACACACACACACTGGCCAGACCCACACAGCCCCCAGGCCTGGGAAGAGCACACAGTGGCTGTGCCCAGGGGCTGGGTGGCCTCATCTGTGGTCAGGGCTCACGTCTCTGTGGGCTGGCACCTCTACTCTGCACCATCTGCAGCTGGCATTGCTCCTCCGAGACTCCAGACCCCTGCCTGTCCTTCCCTATACGGCCTCCACACAGGCCGTAACGCTTCCACGTTATTGTGCTAATGTACAATAGTATGGCACTGTTATTGTACGTTATTGCTGTACTATGCAACTGGAGAAATGTCTTTGACTCCTGTACACTGACTCGGCAGATAATATCATAATTTCCAAGGATTTTATCTACAGTTATGATTATGATACACAATGAATTTTATTGAGCGGTGCAGACAAAGGTAGACCTGAATCATAATCGACACAACGTCGGCTGCAGAGTTTGATTCTGGTGTGCGAGGTTGGATTGAGAGCAATGGAATGTAAACTTCTAGAATGTTACAAGTGAAATGTGCTGTACTGTAAGGTGCGTTCATAAACTGCCACTCTGAGCACTGCGAGCACACTCTGACACTTTTAAACCGAGCGCTTATGGAACTGTCGTTTATTTACTCAGACTGTCACACCCCGAGAGCTTTCAGAGCGTACTCCGGACACTTCAACCGAAAAGAGAGAGCAGCTGGTTACAACTGATTGTATCGCTGAGTTATCCAGCTGCCTGACAGATGTTAACACATGCTAAAAGTTAGATTTTATTAGTCTCACAGCAGTATAATGATATTTTTTTTGCAGTCCAATGTACGTTGTCACTGACATTAAGCCCAAAAGTGAGATGAGCAACATTTGAATTAAATATGAAAGACTACATTCACCTTTGGGGCTATTTGAGTTAGATCCACTTATGTAAACAAAACCTTTCGTTAATTCAAAGGGAGATGGAATGCTCAGGCTTTTCCAACTGCAGAGCGTAACTTCATTTTCAGAATGACAGGCTGAATTTATGAATGCACCCTACAGTATGTATGTGCAGAGGTCCAGTTCTGCTCTCTATCAGCACCCAGATGTCTAATCCCTCTTCATACCCTGCTAAGCCACTCGTGAGCCACCTGCACTGCTTTTACAGATGGAACTTCACTCCAATTGTAGAGTCTGAAACTCCATCCCTCGTTTTTGTTACAGCTATTTATTAAACCAGCAAATAGCCAATTAGTGAAATCACCTGTTGTCAAGAGCGTAGGTACAACCTATTCATAGCAGGATTTTTACTTTCTGAAGTTGGGATCTTTCACCTCTGACTTTTGCATACAATGCAAAATTACAGGTATTGTAGTATGTTCCTAAAGCTACCTAAACTTTGCGTAGTATGTACAAAGCACTAGTAGTAGAGTACCTTATTTATCCCAAAGGAAACTATAAATGATCAATATCAATTTGTTTCATAATAATATGGTGGTATATACCTCGCTACCTCAACATACCCTATAAATATTTATCTCACAGGCACATTTTGTTACCAAAAGTGAATTGACTTAATTATGATCATTTCAGCAATATTAGATACTTTATGAATATGAACTGTGTACAATGTCATTTGTCAAGGTTTAAAAAATGACACCACATCTATCTTTGGTGTGGATGAGTGTCTTTGCCTGGGCAAGAATTCAAAGACCCCACACATTGAAACAGGGCATAAAATCCTCACTAAACTTTCCAGACAAAAATAGACCTCACATTAGTATAGCCTCAACAGACAGGGAATGCCTTTGGTATGTTTTCCTCAGCCTCACTGAAGATCACTAACAGGGTCGCCAAGATGAAATGTTTACATTCCAGCACACAAAAATGCCACAGTGACAAGATTTTGTCACCAGTCCATTATAAACACACTTGGTGAGGATAAACATGCTTAGAGCCAACTCTCTGGCTCTTCCCAGCATCCCGAGAAGAACCAGTCTGCCCATAAGGTCTTTATGTAAGACTCGATCTTCATAGCTAGCCAGTACATGCTCTGCAGGGTACTGCTGCTTATTTATTTCTTTATTTGTACATTGTGTAGTTTAGGCCTTTAAGAGACACCCCCTATTATAACTTTGTTGTCACCATAATGCCAATGGCCAATGTGTGTAATGTGTTACTAAAGACTCTCTGTAATGTCGTAGTGATGTTGTAATGCTGTTTTTTTTTTTTCATTCAGAGCGAGTTTCATTCAAAGTTTTTCCCCTGGTGGTACGTTGACCGCTAAAGGGCTACGGGTGCACACATAGCTACCGTATAGTATGTTTTTATGTAAGACTTCATAGCCCTGTGAATGTACTCTTCAGTACTCTGCAGTATTTTTTTGATTTGTACTTTGTGTAATTTAAGGGTACACACACAGCCATATCCGTAGGTAAGACTTTATAGCTACCCTGTTAATGTAGTCTTCAGTACTCTGCAGTATTTTTTAATTTGTACATTGTGTAGTTTAAGAGTGCACACACAGCCATTTCTTTAGGTAAAACTTCATAGCTACCCTGTGAATGTACTCTTCAATACTCAATACTCAATACATTGTGTAGTTGGAGGGCGTACACATAAATATGTATCTCAACAGGTGACTTGTGCCCGAAGTTGAATTTAATTGCACAATGTTTTGAACTTAAATGTCTTCATCTTTTTTTAAGTTTGTACATCAAAACGGAAGCAAAAAGCTGAAGGTAAGGAAATGTTTTAACGTAGGGACTTTTTTGACCTTTTGCTGATGGTATACTAACATCTTTACTACCATTACAATTCCAAGACCACCCATATAAAATGGCTGAAGGTCAGAATAAGCTAATAGTTTGAGCTCAAAGCCTTATGCAACCCTGCAGCTGGTCAAACACTGTTTGGTTGCCAGCTGTTTAAAATGCAACCACTTTAATTGCAAAACCTGTTTTGGAACCAGGTTTAAGCAAGTGAAGCAGCACCTTTGAAGCACATCAAAGCGCACATTGACACACCTGGCCAAATAACTGAGCAACAGTCAGCCTGGACGTGTATGCACCCACTTAGCAGAGCATTATACCGCTATATACACCATACTACCAATATATATAGCAGAGCGTGAACACCACCAGTCAAAAGTTGTAACACTCCTGCATGCTTATCGAGCTTACTCTTTCTTTTCTATTATTTATTATTTTTGTAGAATACAACTGTAGAATACAACTACGAACTCACTATTACTAAATAACACTTTCTGGGTTATGTAGTATCCAACAACTATACACAAAGCTAAATGGTTTATATTTTAATGTCCTCAAGGCAACTGACTTTTGCTGTGACGATCACATTTCACACTCTTGGCATTCTCTCAGCCACTTTAGTCAGACCCTGAGAATGGTTTTCCAATAGTCCTGAAGCAGTTCTCATGCATGTTTATAACTTGTTGCTTGCTTTTCATTCACTCGTGACATTTGAGACGCATTCCAAAGCACTGTTTCATAAAGCTGACTATGACGATGGCAGTACAGTTCAGCCGCAAAGCAGTCATGAAGGTAATTGGTTGCTGATTTGAAGCATCTTTGGTCCAAAGGATTCATGAAGAAAAATGGATGCTAATTTGAATGTTTTCTTTTCTTCTGTTAAGAAAATCAATGTTTCACATACTAGATTTTTTACATATAAATGTAGGCAGAAACAGCATCTTCTGGACAATGCTAGGGTTTTACACACTCACATCTTGTCTTGATGCATGATTTGTTGCATATGTTTTTATAAGCTTAAATTGTGTGCGTGTGCGTGTGTGTGTGTGAGGTTTGCTCTCTTTGTCTTTATTTCCTATAGTGTACAGTGCCAAGAACCTGCCATCAGCTTGGGAAAGGCCTGTGTTTCCCCTTAAACACACGCATGCATACGTACGTGTGGCTACATATATGAAGTGCTTCATGAGGCAACCGCGGAGCCAGACTCGGCGCTCTAGCCATTAATCATGCGAGCTGGGCATACGCACGTCAACATGTCAGGAGAGGAGGATGGAAACGGACTTTGATGAGCAGAACACTGCGGGCCAGTGCCGGACCAAAGGCTGTGTGTGTTCCAATTCGCAACCGCAGGCAAATATTTCCAAACATTGCACCCGTTTTTCTGTTTGTGTCAAGTTCTTGGTGAACATTTGTGAACACAAGCAAATGGTCTGAGGAGGTTAGACAGTGAGGCTGGCCTACTGGTTACGGTAATAGCAAAGTATTTGGAGTCGTTACACGAAAATAGTCAAATTTAACAGTTCAAAGAAAGCCCCTTTACCTCGGACATATTTCCATCTGTTTCCTGAATTTAAAGGCACCTCAAATTGAC
>CM050215.1:9684749-9687249 GCA_027475355.1 Coilia nasus | reverse complement strand
GCGCGGCGTGGTCTGCTCCAGCACGCGGTACAGCTCCAGGCGCTGCTCGTCCTGCATGGCGGGCTTCTTGATCTGCAGCCGCAGCTCCGCGCTGGTCAGCAGCGCCGCGCTCACGATGTTCTCGCGCATGTCCTTTACGCTGAACTGCAGCTTGGTGTCCTCGGCCTGGGCTGTGGAAGGTGCTGGGAGGAGAGGAGGAGGGCAGAGGTTAGGTTAGACACAAAGTGTGATGTATGTATGTGGGATAAGAGCCGCCTAGGTGAACGGTTCTGTGGAAATAATGATGAGGTGGAGGCAAAGAACACAGAGACCGAAGCAGAGTGGAGTTCCCTCCGTGTACTCGTTATTTCCATGTAACCGGTCACCTCAAAGGCCGTTATCCCACTTATGTCCTATTTGCATCTAGGAAATAGTTTAATCCCTTGTTATTTAATATAAAATATGCACAAACTACCAAATAAACAGTTCATTTGCTACTTTATAGCATTCCTTAGGAAAAAATAGAGCATCAAATAGACAGCCATTTCACTGTTAATTTGGCTACTACAGTTTGTTATGGTTACTATTCATAAGCGTATTGATATGGAATTGCAATTTGCAATTTTCTTTTGAGATCAATACTTCAAAGATAGCCAGTTCCTAGAAAGTTAATGCCCACCTCATCAGTCAATCAAAAAAGTATATTAAAACCTAACCTAACCTAACCTAACCTAACCTAACGTAATCTAATCTAATCTAATATAATATAATATAATTCAATTGTTAAAAGAGATAAGAAAATAATTAATAAAATAAAACAACTTGAATAACTTAAGTAAACTTCACAACATTTTATTGTGTCATCAGAGGGAATCTCTTGATAAAATGTATCCTTTGCATTAAGAGCCATTTTGTGAAGTGAACACGGTGACTGCAGTCATAAAGGAGGGTGGAGGAGAGTGCTAGTCATTCACTTCCCCCACCCACATGTTTTTACTTTCTGAAATTGGGATTGGCATCTCCGCCTACCACGCACAGAATTACATAAACTGCAGAGGTACACCAGAATGTGAAGAGAGGCAGTGGTATCATAAACATGCACAAACACATACTGAATACATCCTCTGAGTCAAAAGCATTGACCCTGTGTATGGAATTGAACCCCTAACCCAGTGGCTGCATATCCAAGTGCTTAATCTCTAGCTGAGAAATTGCAGATTTTTGTGTGTGTGTGTGTGTGTGGTTATGTTGTGACTTGATCAGTCAAAGGTTTATTGCTACAATGTGTGTGATGTAAAACATGGTTATGTAAGTTACTTTGTAACAAAAAAGGACAACCAAAATACAGATTACAGAGCTGATTTCCTGTTGATAACGAGTCCATTGAGTTGGCACTGTTGTGGCTACTTTGAGGGGGGGAGGAGAACTCACGTAGGATTGGCTTAGAGGTGGAGTAACAGATGGTTGTGTACAGTATGCAATTCTTACAAAAAGAGGAAGACAACAACAATACAAGTGGGCACTAAAAATGGCTTCCACCCTGAATAGCAGCGGAGTCTTGGTGGGGTTTCTCTAAGGGATTGTGGGCAGTGGGTAGGGCCAGCCAAGGGGTGGATGGGAGAAAAACATGGGTGGTTAAATATGGATTTTAAAATTGCAACACTGAGGGTGTGAAAGAGATGTAGACATTACAGGTCGACTTGTCATGATCGCTGTGTACGAAACTTCTTTAGGCACTGCTTACCAGTCAGTGCCTACTACTCGGTTGCTCTTGTTACAGTGCAAGCTAGCTAGTAGCAACATAGCAAGCTACATAGCAAGCTAGCTAGTAGCAGGTACAATTGAGAGGTGCTACAACCGCCATCTTGACTGTCCTCTGACCTCTGACCTCTCATGTGTCGCCTTTGTCTGTTGTCGCTGCCAAATTCGAACCTTGGGGTAACTAATAAGATAGTGCAGTGTGGTTCGCTTGCACACTGCAAAATTGTAGGTACCTTTCGCTTACTTCTACTAAAAGCCTATTTATGTATTTGGATGTACTGCCTCATGGCTTTTGCCTACTACATAGAAGACTATTTGGGGTATTTGGATGTCAATGGCCAACATGAAGGGAAAGGGAGATAGAAATGCTGGTAAGAAGTACAGGTGGGGTAGTTAGACAGTGAAGATTAGCCTGTAGTGCTTTTCCAGCTGGCCTTAGTAAAGATGTGAAGACAAAAAAAAAACACTGACAAAATGAATGGGGAAAAATGCTATTGTATGGTATATGATTTACAGCCTAGCAACACAACATTATGGAGCAACAAACACACAAGAGATCATGCTGTTGAAAGATGGAAGAGGTGGGACACACATACACACACACAGACACACAGACACACACACACACACACACACACACACAGACACACACACACACACGCAGACACACAGACACACACACACACACACACACACACACACACACACACACACACACACACACACACACACACACACACACACACACACAAAGGGATGA
>CM050215.1:9667249-9679749 GCA_027475355.1 Coilia nasus | reverse complement strand
TTTCAATCAGTGTCACCTTTTTATTATCACTCCTTGTGTCTTTCACTTCGTACACCTTTTCTTCACACAAACACCTTCCCTCCCTCTCTTTCCCTCTCTTTCTCTCCTCCCCCAGTCCTCCCTCTATCATCTCTCCATACCCAGACAGCCTTTTTTGCGTTTTTTTCCCATGCCTCTCTCTTTCTTGCCCGACTCTTCCC
This sequence comes from Coilia nasus, assembly GCA_027475355.1. Taxonomy (NCBI): domain Eukaryota; kingdom Metazoa; phylum Chordata; class Actinopteri; order Clupeiformes; family Engraulidae; genus Coilia; species Coilia nasus. The sequence goes on along the minus strand of CM050215.1, from coordinate 9,679,549 downwards.
CCTTTATAAACACAACTCTATCACGTCTCTACCTCAGGGCACAGCTGCCTCACCAACAGATGTCTTATTTGTGATAGGACGGTGAGAAATATCACACGCACACACATGTACACACACATACATACACACACACACAGACACACACACACTGACTCTCTCTCCCTCAGACACAAACACACACACAGACACAGATACACACACACAGACACACACAGGGGATGGTTGGAGACTAATTCGTGGGAACACAAATGCGATATCTTTGTTTTTTTCTCTCTTTTCACAGCCTTGTTTTGAAATAGTCAAGTACCTTTGCTCAGTGGTGTGTGAGAACACGGTACCACTATGACATGCCTGTGGTCGTTTGTTGACTTTCCGATAATCTTTAGTGGAAACCGTCTACATTGTCACACGACTCTGTCGAAAAACATTACTAGGCGGCAACAGATAAGTCTGAAGTGTGAAGAGTCTTTGTTACACCCGTCGGAGCCCTGCTGACTTTTCGCTTTGTTTTACCATATGAAACACACACGCAGGGTGACAGAGGATGTTGACCTTCATCACGCACCACATCTATGTCCTTTCACACTACACTAGAAACCGTCACACATCACACTTAGGTACACATATTCACCATTAACTAGCAGCTTACTAACATGTTTATAAGTAGCTTATCTGCCCTATACAAGTAATTATAAAACACTCATAAACATCTTATTCTGCTCAACCACACCATTATTAGACCATTAACTAATAGATCTTCCCATTCCACTACTAATTCCTGCTCACTGAAAGTTAGGAAGTTGTTGTGCATGTATTACATGTTCTGCTTAGTGTAGTGTAGGCCTTACAAGGTAGCAACACCAAAAAATCGATGATTCTCCATTACTATGCAAGACATGGAAACTTGCTTCAGGTTTCTGAAGATGTTCTAAAACTCTCAAGACTGCCAAGAATTTCTTCCCTGGTTGGACGAATCCAATCCAAGTGGTCCGAATCTGGGCCGAATGCTGTAGGGAGCTACAGTATGTGCCGGGGCCTGTAAGCAGCACGTACTGTAGCCTGCGCTGAGCACTTTGGGCGTATCTGGAGAGTGCTGCCCTCATTAGCGTGCTGAGCTTGCACTGATGTGTTGCATCACGCACTTAAAAATGTACAGCCTGGGGCTACATTGGAATTAGTGTTTGCCTATCGGAGCTAGCTATGAGAAGCCACAAATTGCAATGATTAATGATAATGGCCAAAGTCAGGAAATTTACTACTTTTATTACTTCAATGTTAATTGGTCTATTTAATCTTGCTGTCCATAAACAATTTTGCTAAAAGTCAGATTTGCTTCTTAATGTTTTCCTACAATAAGGATTCAGAGTAAATATATGTTTATAAGACAGCTCTCTGCCATAAAAGTGGAACAGTTGGCCATACTTATTCACTGCATTACACCAACTCAGAATAGAAAAACTCAAGCATTCAGTTTTAGACACACACACACACAGGATCATACATTTTCCAAGTTTATGCCACTGGTCACAAAATAAAGTACACCACCACCCCTTCACACACATAAAATGACAAATATAACTGTCTTTCTCTCTCTCTCTCTCTCTCTCTCTCCTCTCTCTCTCTCTCTCTCTCTCTGTCTCTCACACACAAAACTCTATATCACCTTTCTCACTGTTGTTGTCTCCTTTTCTGTTTCTGACTCACAAACATAAATACTCTCTCTCACACACACACACAGTACATACACAAAAACACATGCATACGTGCGCATAACATTTTCTCTCACACGTACACGCGCAGACACACACACACACACACACACACACACACACACACACACACACACACACAAACAAACACGTACAAACAAACACACACACACACACACACACACACACACACACACACACACACACACACACACACACACACACACACACACACACACACACACACACACATATTCACTTGTGTACACCCATGGGCACTTTTGTATCCAGCCTCTGAGTCACCTTCATCCACACTGGGGCAATTGGCCTTCCTTCCTGCCAAGCTGCCCTGTCACAAACACAGTGATAATAAGCCTACAGAGAGAGAGAGAGAGAGAGAGAGAGAGAGAGAGAGAGAGAGAGAGAGAGAGAGAGAGAGAGAGAGAGAGAGAAAAGAGACTGAGAGAGAGAGGAGAGAGAGAGAGAGAGAGAGAGAGAGAGAGAGAGAGAGAGAGAGAGAGAGAGAGAGAGAGAGAGAGAAAAGAGAGACTGAGAGAGAGAGGAGGAGGAGAGGACATTAGAAATGACAGGAGAGGAAGGAGAAAAAGAGAGAGAATAGGGAGAACCCGAAGCTCAAATTACAGGAAAACCCCAATCCCACGGGGAAGGAGAGAGGGGGAGAGAGAATGGAGAGAGAATGGAGAATCGGGGAAAGGAGAGGAGAGAAAAGACAGAATGAGCGAAAGAGAAACTAATGGGAACCCATCTCTTTATTATGCCTCCCTTTCCTTTGGCCCTCCTGTACACATTCGTTTTCTTTTCTCTCTCCCTCTCTGTTGCTTTCTTTTTTTGTTTCTTAGAAGACTAAAAGTTTGACCCAGGAGAGCTCTACTGTTCCTTGGGGGTGTGGGGTGTGTGTGTGTGTGTGTGTGTGTGTGTGTGTGTGTGTGTGGGAGGAGGGGGTGTACTCTGCTTTCCCAGCATGCATTACTCAGGGCAATAGTTGCCTATTTCCAGCTGCTGTATGTGTGTGTGTGTGTGTGTGTGTGTGTGTGTGTGTGTGTGTGTGTGTGTGTGTGTGTGTGTGTGTGTATGTGTGTGTGTGTGGCAGCAGAAAAGAGAATAGTGTAGAGAGACCGAAAGAGAAAGTATGTTTGTGTGTGTATGTGTGTGTGTTTGCATGTGTGTGTGTGTGTGTGTGTGCTGAGCATCAGATATTGATTGATAGCAGGGAAGTATTTATTGCACTAAAATAAACAGATGTGGTTGAATACTAACAGCAGGTCAAGAAAACGTATGTGTGCACATGTGATCCTCTGAGTGTGTATGTGTGTGTGTGTGTGTGTGTGTGTGTGTGTGTGTGTGTGTGTGTGTGTGTGTATGCGCGTGCCTGTGTATGTCAGTACAAGTGTATGTGTGTGAGTCGTGGTCGTGGTCGTGGATTGGGCTGAGGGAGCCTCGCTTGTAAACAAATGGAGAGTTGGCCGAGCTCCCACCAGAGAGACTCAGATCCTGAGGCCTGTGAACGGTTTACTGGTTGGTTAAGAGAAAGCAGATCGGACCAAACGCTCGAGCTGAACAAGGCCCGCTTAAAAGCCCGTAGGCACCGGGCTAGCCACCCAAAACAAAGCGCCCATAAAAATGCCACAGATACCAACGCAGCAACGAGCTACACTGCAGCCTAGCACAGCACAGCACAACAGCAGATGCAGACAATGGGAAGAACATGGGTAGACAATAGTTGTAGTCAGGCTGGGTCAGGTGACACTGTGAGATGCGGTGTGGGTGTATGCATGTCATTTTTAATTAGTGGTGGTTGTTGCGATGAGCTCGTCATGTTGTCTTTTCCATTTAGAAGAGCAACGAGGAATTGTGGGAATATGTTGAACGCTATTTGTTTTTTTGCTCTGCTGCCAAGGAGAATGAGAGAGCGCGAGTACAGCTCTACTGATTGTGTAGCACTGCTTGTCTCCTCGCTTAAGTACTGTGTGTGTGTATGTATGTGTGTGTGTGTGTGTGTGTGTGTGTGTGTGTGTGTGTGTGTGTGTGTGTGTGTGTGGGTGTGTGTTTCACATGTCTATGATGGTGACATGTTCAAAAATCATCTTTCCACCCCCCTAAAACATATTAATCTCGAATATTCCACAATATATACATCTTCTTCAAATCATTCACGTCTGGCAAATGCTCAAATGCTCAGTAGCACCCAAGTATACGCCGGTATACATGAACAAGCAAATCACTGAAGCCCATCCCATCTGTGTTGTTTGTATGTGATGTAGTGTTGTGTTAATATGCGTCATGTGAGTGCAGCATTGTGTTGTGTCCTGTGGTGTAATGTTGTGTGCTGTAGTGTTGTATAGTGTAGTGTTGTGCTGTGTTGCTTTGTGTTATGCTGTAAAGTTAAGAGTAGCGTAGTGTTATGTTGTGCTGTGTTATATAGCGTAATGTATTACGGTGCTGTTTGTGTTATGATGTGTATTGCAGTGCTGTGTAGCATGGTGTTTTGTATTATGTTGTGTAGTGCAATGTAGTGTTGTAAGTAAGTAAAGTAAAGTACATTTAATTTCTAAAGCACATTTAAAGCAACACCAAGTAGTTTTCGTCTTCAGTTCAGAAATTCTTCTTAACTTCAGAAATTGTCTCTCATTCAAACTACGGAGAGACGGCCCGCTCCCTTCATATGTACTTAGTGCAGTTATAGCCCATGGAGGACGGCTAAGCAAATTCAGAAGTGCCTTTCACCTAGTTACAAGTTCATGAACCACTGAAACGATTTTGGAAATATTATTTTATGGTTGAAAAAACTACTTAGTGTTGCTTTAAAACAGCTTACACTGACCAAAGTGCTGTACAGAGGGTGGCTAAAAGAACACAGAAAAGAACAGAGTAGTGCTATGTCCTCTGGTGTAGCACCGTGTTACTTTGTATTGTTATGTTGTGTAGTGTAATGTAGTGTTGTGTTGTGTACTGTAGTGCAGTGCTGTGTTGTTTCCCCCCCGTGTGGTGGCGAAGTGCTCCATCATGTATCATGTCAGGTGGGTGTCAGGTGGGTGGTGGGTTGTGTTACGGCAGGGCGAGGGGGTTGTTACTCACGGTCTTTCATGTCGAACTTGTGCAGCTCCTTGGCGAGGTAGTCCTCGTCCTCCAGCTGGGGCGTGAGCAGCGGAGCCTTGGCCTGCCGCTCGGCATTCTGGTCCAGCGTGCTGTTGTAGATGGAGAGGAGCGCCTGCGGGATGTCCTTGGCCTCCCCCTGCTCGCCCTTGGGCTCCTTGTCCATGCGCAGCTTGCTGAGGATCTGGCCGCGGATGGCCTCGATGCGCTTTTGCTTCACCTGCTCCAGGTCCAGCGTCTTGCAGGTGGAGAGGGCGCCCGCGCTGCCCACCAGACACAACGCTAGCGCCAACATCAGCCACAGAGCTTCCATGTTTCTCGTCCTCGTCCTTGCTGGCCTTTTTTGTTTGTTTGTTTGTCTTCGCTTTTCCTTTTTGGTTATTACCAACTCTAAGTCGCTTCCCTCGACTCCTTTCCCAGCGACGTCCAAATGACTTTTTTTCGTTTTCCGGTAACTTCTTTTCCTTTGGTTCTGTACGCAGCTCCTTTTTACACCTCAGCAGTTGTCCTCCACAGTCCTGAGAACTCCTGAAGAGACAGACAGTCGGTGTGACTGAGGTGAGGTCGAAAGGGTTTGCTCACCGATGTCCACTGAAAGGGAAGCAGTCAGGGTCCTTGTTTGTTAGTTTGTTAGTTTTCGTTGTCTGTTTGTGCCAGCAGTTTGACAGCACTCTATGACAACGATGCTGTGAAGCTTCTACAAGTCTCAGTTGGTCTCTCTCACTACTGTTGCTGCTGCTGCTGCTGCTTAGGCTGCTGTTGTCTTTGGAAAGCACCTACTCGCGGAGCTTGCGCCTCGTGCCGGCTGGCTGTCTGGCGAGCGTCTGTGCCGAACGGGCAGACAGACAGGGGTGGGGTGGGGTGGGGTGGGGTGGGGTGGGGTGGGGTGTGGGTGGGGAGGAGGATGGGTGGGGAATCCCACCTCACAGTGCAGCTCTTTTCCAGCACCTCACTCACTCACTCACTCACTCACTCTTACACACACACACACACTCACACGGGTGAGCAGCGCAGAGACAGAGCGAGCATACACACTCCCACGCACTCTCTCACACAGAGTTGAGAGAGGAAAAAGAAAAAAGCTTTTACGTTCCCAAGGCACGCTTAGGATCCAACCCCCTGATGCACAAACAAACAGACAACACACACACCCACACACAAACACACACAGAGCCAGAGGACACACACACACACACACACACACACAACACTCCTTAGAGGCAGTAGCTGCTGACATGCACCATGCACACACACTGCCTCGCTCCCTCACTCACTTGCACTCAGACACACACCTCCCAGTAGGTTGGCTAGGTTTGCTTAGCTTCGTCCTCCCCTGACGCTGCACACTTTCAACAACTGTCTAAACTCCTGGCAAGGACACACTGCAGCGCTTGTTATGAGTCCACGGGTCTGGACAAGATCCGAGTCTCTCTCTCTCTCCCTCCCTCCCTCTCTCTCTCTCTCTCCCTTTCTTTCTCTTTTAAAAACACTCAGCTCAGCTCAGTCTGTCCAGCTGCAGTGGGATCTCCACAGTGGAGAGGCAGAGAGTGAAGCGCACAAGAAAGCCTGAACGTAAAACACGGTCAGTAATCAGTGCGTCTGACAGCGCAGCAGTTCAGGCTGACTCCACTCGACACAGTCCAGCACAACCCAACACAGCCCTTCACTTTCCCCTCCAATAAATACTCAATCTTCCCCCACCCCTGCTGTGTGCGTACTCTCTCTCTCTCTCTCTCTCTCTCTCTCTCACTCCCTTTCCCTGCCTCTCTGTCTTTCTCTCGTTCTTCTCTTTTGGATTGACAGCCCAGCTTTGCGACTGCCTGCTTTCAATTAGCTTAGTATAGCCCCTGTGGTACCTGCCTGGTTATATACACGTCCACTCTCCTCTCCTTTCTCTTACTCTCTCTCTCTCCCTCTCTCTCTCTCTCTTTCGCTCTGTTTCTCAGGGGCTGTAACAAAAGCGGTAAAGAGCAGAGACGCGTCCCTCCTAGGCTTCCTTCTGAAGGCTGATCAGATGACCTCTGGCTTCCTCTGACGAAGTGATAAAGCTCCCAAGAGCCTTAGAGGCGGCCCGGCAGTTAATCAGATAGCGGAGTACAGTAACACTCACTCTCCGTGCTAAAAAAAAAAGAAGAAACTCTTTCCCTTGTCATATACAATGCATAAGGTCTATTAAGTGACGTGTTGCGTGTTCGCAAAACACTACTCAAAATATGTATTAAAAAACTTTGTGCACAATGTACATGAAGCATTAAGTGCAAGAAGGGAAACTGTAGCTGTCTCTGTCTCTGTCTCTAGTGCACTTCCTACAAACACATGAGCAACGTCAAAGCAAGCATTTCAGAGGAAGATCACAATGCCTGCGTAGAGTTGTTACTTCTGTTTCAGAGAAAGAGTTGAGTTGACTACACTCTGGAACCAGACACCAGCTACAGCTTTCTTAAACACACACACACACACACACACACCAGAATTAACACTCAGTGGCCTCTGGTAAAGCCAGGCACTCACCCTACAACCAACATGTTGTCTGACTTTCCCTCAGGTTAAACTTACTCTTGCACACATACACGCGCACACGCACACACACACACACACTTTTACAAGCAGTGTGACAGGAACTGAAACAAAAGCTGTGCTATAATCTCGTGGAAAACACCCTGACTGCCTAAGTGATGCAACGGGCACACACGCACACTAACGCACGCAAATACTAAACCACGCACGCACGCACACACACACACTTAGATCCGCACTGAGCCGTCCGAGAGGTGGATGGTAGAAGTGATAAAAAAAAGAACAGAAGAAAGAGTGAAATAAATAGATAAGTACCCGGCGCTGTGTGAGGGCAGCTGTGGTGCGGCGCAGTCAGTGGCAGTGAACAGCGGGAGTAAGGAGCTACGAGGGTTTCTCAGCTCGTTGCGTTAGCCAAAAGGATCGGGTTGCGGTCCCACTCTCCCTCTCTTTCTTCCTCCCTTTCTTTTTCCTGGATTCCTTGTGGGTGCCTGTCCGCTTTTATGCCCTTTGACTCCTGGTGGGATTCCTCATGAACACCTCTCTCTCTCTCTCTCTCTCTCTCTCTCTCTCTCTCTTCCTCTCTCTCTCTTCCTCACTGTCACAGCGTGGTTCTCACTGGCTCCCTGCACTCTCTCTTTTTTAACAGCCCCAGTCCTTCGCCCTGCTTGTCAGAGCTTGTGGGTGACAAAATGATTAGTGTGAGCACTCCGTTCTACTAACTTCTCTCTTTCTCTCTCTCTCTCTTTCTCTCTCTCTGTTTCTCACTCTCGCTCTCACTCAGCGTCTCTCTCACTTACACACACATGCTCGTTCTCTCTCACTCTTTCTCTCGCTGTCCTCTTTTTTTAGGTTCCTGTTAGTTCTCTAATAGAGTGGGGAGCTCTCCGCCCAGGAAATGAGGGTAACGGTCTCTGACTAAAACATCTGCAAGTTCAGAGAGAGAGAGAGAGAGAGAGAGAGAGAGAGAGAGAGAGAGAGAGAGAGAGAGTTCAGTTTTAGTCCATCAACATGTCCACATCAGGGAGCCCAGAGCATGAGTATATTAATGGCACTTGCCATACATGCACACAACCACATTTCAATGTATATGTGTGTATAATTAGTGGCAGACAATTATAACAGTCTACATGTGTGTCAGTACTGACAAACCCTTTTTAAATAGAACATACACATAACTATTAAGAGACAGCAACTAAGACAGGCACAAAAGTAATTAGTAGAAAAACATAGTGGGTAGACAGTGGGGGACAGTGGTTATGACACTTGGGTTTTCTCACACAGACACACACACACACACACACACATACACACACACACACACACACACACACACACACACACACACACACACACACACACACACACACACACACACACACACACACACACACACACACACACACACACACACACACACACACACACACCACACACACGCACACACACACACAAACAGACACAGGATGGTGACCTACACTGCTCTTCTCAAATCTGCCAAAAACAAACAACACCCAAAACGGCCAAACTGATACTACACTCAATGGTTTCCTCTGAGCTTACAAAATGGAAACTTCCTTTTTCAAAACAAGACAGATAAAAAAAACATGATTTGCCTTTCGTCTGATCATCTGCTCTGCATTTGCAAGAGTACCAGAAGCTAAGTAATGCCATTAAGGTAAGTAGCACCAAATGCAAAATATGACATAACAAAAGACATTTGGTGCTTTACAAGCACAGTCAAAATGAAATTTTCACGCATTAGACCTGCTACAAAGTTTGCAGATTTATTGACCCCGAACAGTACATCTGTCCAATTAGAGTGCTTTACTGAAAAATGTTTGTAAGTACTATACACGATTATTCAAAGCAGAAAAACACTGTAAGCTGACAGATAAATTAACATTATGTTTCAGTATCATCTTAAGACTTCATCAGAAGTTCTTCTGTGAGACTACTTTAAGTATCTTCTGGATATGGCTGATCTGTTTTAAAATACCTTTTCTCTGACATGTTGATAAATACCAGCAACCATATTTGTACACATTACAGAGTTTTAGTCAGTTGTGTAATACAGTGTACATCCTCATTAAGTCTTTCTGCAAGACAACGAATACCTGTTGTGTTAATATAAACTGGTAATTTATGATGGTTTTATATATAAAATCCCCCTGGATAAGAGGTCTACTGAAAGGAAATCTTCCCTGTGAGTCACCAGTAGCTGATTCCCTCCTGGGCCCAACCTAAAAATGCGGATTAAATAATATGAATAGCTGTAATACCACACATACCGGACTTTAGTGCAGGGCATAATTAAGTTCAGCAGAACAACTTCACTCTCCTCTGTCCACTTACCGTGGTAAGGATAACATCTGGAGCCTACCTGCCACCCTGTGGTAAAAAAAAGTAATGAATAAATCAGCCACAATTGTCCTGTGTGTATTTAGTAAATAGAACAACAACAAAAATACATGATGTTCGGTAATTTTTTTCCACAAATCAGTGAAGACAGTGATTCCATAAATATTACATTTATTACATTGTAGTCTAATTCCTGGAAGAAATTTCCCTTCCCTTAATTTGTAAAAATATCAACCCTTCAGGGTTTTGTTGCCTTGTTCTGCCTCTCTGCCGTCACCAGGGTGTAATAACACCTGACGCCTGGCAAGCGAGATGATGGCACGATGTTCACGTTTCCACACTCACACACACACACACACACACACTTTAATGATAGCAGATTGCCTCTGTAACTCACCCAATGAACAAGCATTTTCACGGTCTAACGCAAAAGTATGCTAATATTCGTGGTGCTTGGAGGCCTACATCACCTCATAGATAAATGACAATACAATGCTGAAAATGTAAGCATTGGTTTTGAGAGATACGAGATAGCTGGAAATGTACACCCATATCACAGACCTACAATTAATACTCACGTCACCTTTTCAGTGCTGGGATAGTATTTTGTCTTCCCATTAATACCAAACACTAGCTAGACAAGGGTAATCATATGTCGCCATAACAAGTTACACATTCAAAGCATGTAAAACATCTCAAGAGAAACACGAATCTATTTGTGATTAACTGGTCAAACAACAGAAAGGCGACTCGAAAACAACTAGAGCCACTTGTGAGGCTCTGTTCATCTTGCTATGAGTTCATGTTTTTACACATTTGAAACTGTGACTATTTTGGCCTTTTCGGACGCACGTGCTGTCGCTGCACTGAAATCATCCTCAGGTAGGTTCATCCGGACGACCTGCGTGGTAGGGAGAGCCAAGAAACTGGACTTGACCACGCAAGGTATCTCTTCTGGAGTTGCCAGATCGGGTGGTTTTCTGCAAAAAGGGGAAATGTTAGGTTGCACATCGTGCTCCAGTTCGGGACGTGTGTGTCAAGTTTAAACTGTTTATCATAATGGTTTTTGCAGCACTGTAAAGACTTGAACGTGTTTTTTTTTTTGTTTTTTTTTAAAGAATCTTTACAATACGTCCTTAATTGGATCAGAAAACTGTCTTTGGTTGACCCATAATAGGCTACATAAAATAAGATAAAATAAATAGGCTTATACATTTCTTTTGATTCACGTCCTTCCAAACAGTGATCCTTTGCTTTTGGGCTTTTTGACCTTTGGTATGGGTTGTTAAACACCTGGCAACACGGATAGCTCTTGGATTACACAAGAATGAGACACCTGGACAGGAGTGCGGTCAGTGGTGGGAACAGGGTCAGAGAAAAAGATCCTTTTAGTCATAAAATTTAGACTAAATAATCTCAGAACGCCAGGTAAGCAGGTTATCATATCGTCTCTTTGTGTTGGACCCTGTCTCGTTTGTTTTGCTCAACGACTGGGCATGGTTACTAAGGACGCCCAGGAGAAGCGCAGACTGCGGAATTAATCTCACGACAAAGGAAAGAGGTAGATCTGGGCTATCAAGTGCGCACTTGAGTGAGTGTTGCCCTAATGGTAACCTCTCGACAATTAAACAGAAGTCTCAGTGCCCCATGTCAGCGAGAACTTTGAAGGAAATGAGATTTAAGCGACGCAAGCGGGGACAGATAGCAAGAAAACGCCGGACGCTCGCTCGAAATTAGGCTTGTTAGGTGAGTTGTGTCTAAAGTAGTAGTAAGTATTTCGTTTTCTTTTACGTTATGTGGAATCATTCATGCACATGAATATAAATTGTGATGCGTTAGACAGTTGGAATAATAACATACAAGAGTTACAAAGTTTATTACTTACCTTTGTTTATTGTACAAAGGTAAATGTAGTGTCAGTCTCCATGCAGTCGAAACTTTTTGTGTAACTATATATTTTGCAGCTAAACTGTATTGCACATCCAATGGAGAAGTATGAGAAGCTGGCAAAGATTGGAGAGGGGTCCTATGGCGTTGTTTTTAAGTGCCGCCACAGAGACACGGGGCAGATAGTTGCCATCAAAAAGTTTGTGGAGTCAGAAGACGACCCGGTCATCAAGAAGATCGCTCTGAGAGAGATTCGTATGCTGAAGGTACAAAGACGCTCATCACACTGGTAGGAGTGTGCTCTCACTCCCTCTCTCTCTGTGTCTTTGCCTGTGTGTGTGTGTACGTGTGAGAGAAAATGTTAATACATACATATTACCTATATTCAATGGTCATACCTTTGTTTTGCCAAATATTTCTTTGTACATAAAGTGTCCTTTATTGGCATGATGAATCCTACACTAGGCCTTTTACAAGAAAAGTAACGCATGAATGAAACGTGCACTGTTGCATATACTTATTTTACTTACAACAAGTTCCCTAACTTACACATAAGGCTGCATGTGAGATGCCCTGTGTTTTTGCTGTGTAACTGCCTCTCTCTCTCTCTCTCTCTCTCTCTCTCTCTCTCTCTCTCTCTCTCTCTCTCTCTCTCTCTCTGTATATATATATCTTTCCCTTTCACACACAATAGAAACAGTGCACACACACACAC